>KK117452.1:215942-514629 GCA_000611955.2 Stegodyphus mimosarum | reverse complement strand
GTCAGTGTGGCTTGAGATATATTGGCCAAACAAAAAGAGCGTTAAAGTTGCGTATCAAGGAACATGAATCTTATGTCCGAAAGGGCGAAATTAACAAGTCTTCAATAGCGTATCATAGTTGAAAATTTAATCATAATTTTGACTTTGGATCTGCAAAAATTATCCAAAAAGCTTCTTCAGTTGGTGAATTGGATTTTCTTGAGGCTTTTCATATTCACAAAGATTTAGCAAGTTTAGTGAACGATTTTAAGTCTAATCCAGTCCTTCCTAGCACTTTTAAAATTCTATTAACATAATTCTTGATGGTTATTTTTGCCGATAGATGGCGTTGCCTTCTCGCACGTGGTTCTACCCGAGAGTATAAAAAGCCGTTACTCAGCTTTCTTTCCCTTTCTAGATATTTTGTTCTCCTGATGAGGAGGGACCTGTAGCTGCCCTCGAAATCGATTGAGTGTTTTTTGTAAATGTACGCCAAATACAAGGTTGTTTCAGCGAATTTGAACTTTTAAATTGTTCATAATTCTACAAATATTGCATGCAGATTTACTAAGGACATAAAAACCTTAACTGGAAGATAAGAACAACACAAGTCAATAATTTTAAAAGCAAAATAAGCACAATTTACCAACATATAAGAATAAAAACACTGAGCCGAGTAATATATATATATATATATATTTATATACTTTTGGTGTGGCCGATTGCAACCAAAAAGGGAGGTGCACATCTACATGCTATAGCAGTTCTATATACAAAATTTCAACGTTCTGAGGCTACTTGTTTTTGAGTTATGCGTATGTACATACAGACCATGAAAAAATCTCTTCTGAATCCATTTTAAATCAGTTTTATAATTTGTTTGGGGGAAAAGAGTCCTTTATTCTGTCCTTACATACAGATGTCATGCAAAACATCATTAAATTGCATTCGATGGCAGTCAAAATGGATAGTTTCTTTGAAATATGTTACCCAAAAGTTTTCGCGATTTTCGGTTTCTACTTCGTACAAGGACATAATAATTGCTGCAGGTCCAACCAACAACAGAAATAAGAGTGCTGTATAAACAGAAAGAAGTTAATATAATTCTGAACTAAAGAAAACCAATGATGGAACAAGAAAAGCATACAGCTTCGAAAATATGGATATGGACGACTTCAAAAAAACAAAGACTCTTCTTTTACACTCAATGGAGTCTCAAAAAATATTCCAGAAGCTCAAAGTTCTGCTAAATAGTCATTAAAGAAGAATGTCAAAAATATGTTATGACTTAAATTTCCACTGTGAATGTTGAATAAATCATTCACATAAGAATATTAGAGGTAGATAGGGGTAAGGCTGATATATAGAATATATAGCTGTTATAATTTCCAAGGGAAAAGAAAATTTATATAGGCCCAAAATATGATCTTTTAAACTAACTTTACACAAAGAATAATTTTACTGTCTGCAAAGAAATTTTTAACTGAGCCAGTTAAGTTCCAGATATTAAAATACATCCAAGAGATTGTGGCCACGAGAATTTAATTCAGGTGGTCAACAATTCCAACACTGCAAATGTAAAAGCAGCTGTAACTCAAACTGCTACAAACATAAAAAGTCAAAAACTCTTTGGGTTATAGTATATTTAAGGGTGCCCCTTGAATTATCACCAAGTTGTTGTTTCATTTTTCGCAAAGTTGTAGTTTCATTTATAGCCAAATTGTTTCACTTATGGTAACATGAGTAGTTGAATGTTATGTAAACCCTATTATGACGTAATTGGTTGCGTGACTGCGGTGAATTTGAATGATGGGAAAAGATTTGTAAGGGCTTGTGTGTTGGATGTTGGTTAGGAAGTAACTTGGTTATTTTGTGGTTTACACAGTAAAATGTCTGAATGTGATACAATTAATTTTAATTTCTGTACGATTTGGAGTGAAAGGGAAAAAAGCATTAATTGACTGGTGTGTAAATGAAGGTTTACTTAGTAGCCATTATAAGTGTCCTGTTTGTAGGAAGGAAGTGCGTAGAGTCAAATGTCGGAGGATACCGTACCGCCGCTACAAAGGATACTTTTTACTCTTATTTTTCTGAATTTATGTGGCAATGCCAATATACAGATTCTAGTTTAGATAATTTTAGGAAGTTTCTGGATGCTGTTAAGGAATTTTGTTTGACTGAAGACACAGAAATTTCTAAATAAATGGGCATTTTCTTTATGCAGTGCTAAGATGCATTGTTTGATTTAAAATGTAGTTTATTGAGGTTACATATTTTTTGTTTGGCTCTGGTGTAGAATTGGCTGCTCCTTTGACTTTTTAAGTAAAACTAGATCCATGTGTACATGGACAAAGTCAAGGAAGTGCGCAATGCCCAGTTTGTGCAATTCCCTGATTTTTTTTTTTAATGTGAAAACAGGTCGATGTGTACATGGATACTGAGTTCCTGCAATTCTTTGACTTGTGTCAAAAATCGCCACTACACAGTCAAGTGTCCATGCATTGCCAAAAATCATCAAGGGGCAACAGTAAATATATTTTTACCATCCCTTGTTATTCCAAATGCCACAGAAGTTGTTCTACCAAAATAAGTAATTTTTTTAAAATTTAATAATGTACTTGTAATGTAATTTGTTTCCAAGTTTCTGTTTGTTAGAAATGTAATAATACTATATTTGTATTGCATCATTTGCAGTTTTTTGTCCTTGCAAGAACCTTAATGAGTAATTTATTTAGTATATCAAATAATGAATGTATCTTAAAATAACAACAATCATTATTATAAAACCCTTTTTAGTTTAAATGGGCTTTGTCCCTGAGGGACTATTGTTTTCGTTTTGCGATTTTGCATCGAATCATTCTGAATGTCCGTTTCATTTTTCAAATTGTTGCCACCAAATATTATCACCCTGTATTATATTCGAAAAAATTAAATGACGAAGAATCTGCATAAGTGTATGTATGTTTCTCGCATTGTGATAAAACAATGGTACCTAGAGCCATTAAATTTTGAATGATGTAAACCTATTGCAAATATAGGCATCTGGAAGCCCAAATTTGAAATTTGTTTTATTATCAATTTCATAGTTTGTAAAACTTAAACGAATTTTTTATTACCAAACTCAAGGCGAGCATTGGCAAGGTTTAAAAAAAAAAAAAAAAAAATAAAAAAACATTTTTATCTCTAGCGCGTGAGACTGTGTATCGGAAATTCTAAAGATATGATCAATTTAAAATTATTTTGCGATATTGCTCTTGAACTGAATTTTATGGTTTAAGTGAGAAGAACATGATATTTAATAAAGGTAACGCATAAAATGTTAAATTTGGATGTAATTTAAAATCTGAAACCTTACAGATTTTTTCCCTCCCTTTGTTACTTCTACAAATAAACTGCTGGTAAGAATTAAGCTACAGGATTAACAGTATATAAATACAAACAGTAGGAAATAATTTCTTGCTGGAGAAACAACACTACTAATCAGAACCAACATAGAGATAGTGCAACTGAACTAAAAATATTTTGGCTCTACGAAGATAAAAATTTTTAATGAAATGAAAAACTCGCTGCTATTTCAAATGGCAAAAAAGTAAAAAGTTGCAGTAATTTTTGCAGGAAACAAATTTCATTGCTAATAAAGCTGTTAATGTATGAAATTTTATGCACTTAATATCATTGGACATAGAAATTATAAAAGAGTTTGGGGTTTCAATCTATTACGCTTATTAATCATGCTGACTAAATTTAGTCATTATTAATACTTCCCAGTAAATTTGATTATTATGCATTATTTATCATATTTGCCAAAAGACATGGTTAGTGTTAATAATAACTGGTTTTTATTGGATTTTTTACTTTAACCGTAGCATATACAAAAATAATAATATTATTTATTTTATTTTTAAAGCTGACTGTGCATGAAGGACGTCACTGGACAGAGGTCTAATGACTTTCTTTGGGTGTCTAATGTTTTAATTTTAATGAAGGACCAAATAATATCAAACAATATATTTTGAATGCAAGCCATTAATCATGAAAATATGAAAATTTAATAAGAGATTTACCTGTGATTCAAATTTTGTCCACAAACAAAATCCCAATTCTAATATTAGATAAGGTAAAAATATACTCTGAAACAAAAGAAAAAATATTTAATATTTTTTTTTCAAAAATTCTCATACTTAACAGCAAACATTAAACATATATACATAATTAAATACATAGTTTAGCATAATTAAACATTACACATTTACAAGTTTTGATCTACCAGAAAAATAACACTTTAAACATGATCTCTGCTCATAACTATTTACAGAACTTAAATTACAATTTCATTATTAAGCATTATTTCACATTTTCAATGCATATTTTGCCTTCAAATTCCTTCCTTATTTTAGCTTTCCATCTGTCTTACTCCCTTCCTTGTTTAATTTCAAAGATATTCAGCTCAAAACTACTATTTTCTCATGAAAAAATATATGATGCTGATACAAAATTGCTAATATTTCAAGGTTATGTTATTAGGAGATGTCCAACCTTACCATATGACATTTTCCATCAAACAATTTTAACCATTACTTGTTTATTGGTGGCACCATGTTTTGTCAAATGGTGAAGACTTATTATTTATACTCCCAATAAAAGGAGAAGGGTCTGGCATAACAGGCTTTTATCTTTGTGGCTCCAGTTTTGTAAATTAAGTTTTGATTTATTTTATTAATTCAAAGCATCTGAGGACTATTTATGTAAGGGAAGGCATGACTTTGTGGAGGACATTCTATGAGAAACTGACTCATATCCATGTTACTCATGGGAAAACAACAAAAATGCCCATGCAGCCAGCCTGTTCACCTGTAATCAAACCCAAGTCAAACTACCAGTGTTCAGTGATTTTACCACTAGGCTGCTGGCAGGCTTTGTAAGTCAGGCCCCGAATATTGTAACATAACTTTTCTGAGAAAGAATTTCTACTGCCTCATATTCATATTACACATAGGAAACACCCTAAAAATTTCCATACAGCCAGCCCATTTGTAGTAATTTGTACCTAGCTCAAACTAACAGGTAATTTTACCATTTGCTGGACAAATCTTCAGCGATCAAGGCTACTTTTTTACATAATTTTAAATTTTACATCCTCATATTTCTCTTCTGGTATTAATTACTGTTACACATACTTTTAAATAATAAAAAAAAAAAAAAAAAAAATAAAAAAAAAAAGAAAAAAGAAAAATCTGGTGTTATCCAAGAAAAATATAATTAGTTTGCCTTATACTTAAAATTAAAGAATTTAAAATTACATAATTTCCTTAAAAATATCTCATAAAGAACATACAGTAGAAGGCATCAATTAAACTGACATGAAATACTTTCCGAGAGTAAAAAAACGTACAATAATGCTTACCTCAAAAAATAAAGCATCTTCTACCATTAGAAAGTAAGCTTTCACAACAAATCCTAAAATAATAACTAACCATGGGCGTAAAAGGCTCAGTGAGAAAGAGGAGAACTGTAGTGTTTCCATGACCATTTGAGTGCAAGTACTGTTACGGCGAGTGTCGCATCGAGTTCGGCCAAAAGAGCGCGTTTCTGCATCTGACACTTTTTTTGGAAATGCATAGTAATCGGACACATTAGAACGTTGCAAAGCTCCATTTGTTGAATGTCTGTCTTGTAAATTACTTAATCCTAAGAGTCTGTGTCTAGGTATGCCAGAATGAGGTTCTTTATTATTCTGTGTCTCAACTGATGTAGTACTACATTTGGTAAATTGAAGATTATTTCCAATAAACTCATTATCTTGATACTTATCAGAGCTGCATTCAGCACTTTCTTTCACTGTAGTTTCTTTTACTGAGAATTCTTCTCCTTTTTCATCTGAAATGAGGAGACAAAATGAAAGATTTTATATTAATAATATAAATAAAAGTAACAGCTGATATAGCATTAGCATTAAGCAAAAAAGATACCTTTGATTAGCATACATTTTGAGCAAAGTTCTTAACTCCTGAAGAAGAGAGTCAGTCATATGTCTAATTGTATTTTAAATGAACAGTTTTACTCAAGACACATGCATACTGGATTATTTGAAACATGGCAAAATTCCAGGAGGACTTGAAATGCAACTACCTCATATTCACACATTACAAACGAGAAAAATGCTAAAAATTTCCATCTAGCCAGCCCACTTATAGCAATTTAAACTTGGCTCAAACTAGCAGTGATTTTACTATTTGCTGGGCTCACCAATCAAGCAGTGGCGGCTCGTAATAAGCACTGTGGAACTGCAGCACCCCCTGAATTTCCACTTATTATTATTTTTAATATTTATTATAATGAGCCGTTTTTTCTTTAATTCTTTCTTTATACTTCTACAATATATAATACTTAAACTTAATGTCAGTAGCCATCCTCCAGTTTATACAAAGGTACGAAAGTCTTTGTTCCAGCGACGTGGTGTTTGGTTGATCTGCGCATGCACACACAGAAAGCAGCACTCGAACCACCCAGCGATAAGAGCACTGTCGCTGTTGCAGTGCCGTAATTCTGGAAACGTGATTACTTTCTACTTCGCGCGTGTGGTATTTTGTTGTTTTGCGCATGCGCACTTAGGAAGCAGCGTACGAGGCCGAGAGGAAGAAGGCACTGTCGCTCTTGCAGTGCCGAATCTGGAGTGTCGTTTGGAGGTGTTCTTTTTTTTTTTACTTCGCGTCTGTGATTAAAAAATCATACACCATATTCTTGGTTAGATTATTTTTCAGCTATTCTATTTGATTCATTTTTTTTGGTTCTTTTATTTTATAGAAAACTTTAACCATGTCCTTGCATCCTCAAGTAATAAATTCTGTGACTGTAAGTGAACTTCAAGAGCTTAAAAGTTAAAATTTTTGTAACAGCACCCCCACTAATTTTAGCTACGAGCCGCCACTGCAATCAAGGCTACTTTTTTACATAATTTTAAATCCTCATACTTCTCTTCTAGTATTAATTAGTGTTACACATATTTAAAAAAAAAAAATTTAAATCTGATGCTATCCAAGAAAAATATAATTAGTTTGCCTTACACTTATGAGCATACAGTACAGTTGTAATACACCCAAATAGTACTTACATAACTTTCCTGATGACCATGAATACTAGCAGAGATTCTTTTGGAGTTAAAAAGAAAGAAAAAGGTTTAAATGATATGAAGAGGTAGACAAGACTAAAAAATGATCTCATACATGCACTGCACATAAATTACTCAACTGGTACTCCAACTGGAATTCTCAAAAAAGAAAAATTAATAAAGGGTGGAAGACAGACCATTTTCTCCACAATTTTAAAAACCCAAACTGAATTATAATGACCTGGAGTATAGAGTGAAAGTCATAATACAATTACAAAAGGATACAAAAAGAATTTAAAGCAGAGACAAGCATAACTAAGTACAATAAATACAGCTGATAGAATGCTTGTGTTGAGTTTGCATTCTGAATGCCCTCACAACTGTTAAGAGTTTTATTTAAAATTATGCCAATCGAAGATTGCTTTTATGGCCAATTTTAAATAATTTCCATCTAAAAATTCTTGCACACTTTTGAAGAAAAACAGCTTCAGTTCTCAAAAATCAATGAAGAGGCTATGTTTCCTGAAGCATCTAACAACATTCCTTATGTAACACTAACAGAAATGAGAGTTGCAGAAAAATATCTACCACATCAAAATCCAAAATATATAAGCAAGAATTCTGATATATAAAAAAATAAAAGAACAAGTGCCAATGAAGAAACTGTATTGTAAAAACAAAAATATAATATATACTGTCTCTGCAAAATATTCATATGTTTATAGCATTCCAGTAAATAATGGGTCTGTTGTAAGGAAAAATAGACCATTAAATAAATGCTGAACTTCCAAAACAAGAAATAAAAATAATAATTAAAAAATATAGCTATAATGTTTGATTTGCATAAAACCTATTTTCTGAATTAATACATATATCTAACTGTTGGCAAATTTAAGTGCAATATGTATCTTTTATTTTCGTCAAAGTTTAGAAATCTTATATGATTTACAGAGATTAAAACCCCCAAAATATGAGTTGATAACTTTTTAATAAATAATAGAGGCTTTTGAAAACATGGATAAAATTTATTTAACATATGAAACAATGGATCTGTATATCACATATGATGCTCAATAATACCAATAATTAGATTTGGTTTTCTTGAAGAACAGTACTACAGTAAGATTATGAACAAGAAAATTCTAAACAATAATATTTAGAATATATAATTATAGATTATTCCAAAGCTGAAATCTTTCTGTTTTCTACATATGCCTATCATAAGAAGTAACTAGTAAGCTTTGTATTTTCTACTAAATTTCAACTTTTAATGATACAGATTTTCTTGGTCAGTCCTTGAATTATATATATCGATGACTCGCTGTGAAATGAGCAAGTATAAACTGCATTTCAAAGCCATCAATATACAAAGTTAAAAAAATAATTTATAAACATTAGACACGTAAAATATGATGATTATATGCAAACTAGCTGATAAACATAGGATTATATTTCAGAGAATCGTAGCTTTTACAAAATATTTTCTCAAAAAGTGTTGTTAAACAAATTCTATTACATGTTTAGTAAAAATTAAATTTCCTTTTCCAATAGCAGCACAAATTTCACTTCGGACTGATTAACATCTGTCATAAATGAAATAGATTAAAATAATTAAAACACACACTTTAAAATTCTCTGTTCAATATATTCTGCCAATTAAGATTACAATTTTTAAAAAATTCATGCTCATTCTTTAAATGGCTATGAAGAACATGCTTAAATACCAGATCTACTTTTAGTCGCTCCGGTTATCCTCTGCAACCTTGCTTCAGAGCTTTCAAGTATTTTACGCCTCCTAATCTCTCTTCTTCGAGCAATATCTGCTTCCGCCATTATTTACATTTAAGAGATTTCATAATAAGCACCGCAGCAGCAAAGAATATGTATTGGCAGCAGACAGAATAATACAGACAACATCAATTTTTTTTAGGCTATGACTTCGCACAAAAGTTGCCAAAACGTTGAAGGCTTAGTTTATTACTTTTACCGCTAGAAGCCCGTAAATAATTTCAGTAAAGGAAACAGTGCGTTTTGAAAACATGGAAAGAGACATTTATTTTTCATGCTTAGAAAATAATTTTAAGCATGTCATTATACGCTTGTAATAATAAAAAACTTTAATTTTCACCTGCATTAATAACTATTTCAGCGGAATTTCATGAAAGCGCAGAAAATATTTTCGTTACACACAATATCGTGCGTTTTAGCATGTTTAAATTATTTAACTATAAAGTAGAATGTATGCAGTAATTATTCAACTATAAGTACAAAATATAAAAAAGTATACAAATAGTGCATAATAATGGGGTTTAATGAAGAGTTTTATTGCGGAATTTCCTTATATTGCTTGAATTCAATATATTTTTAAGTAATTTTGAAAATATTTTTTAATATACTATATTGCGAAACCAAAATGTATAATTCAAATGTATAACTAGTATTTTCTCGTATATACATATGACAGGCGGCTGTACTGTCAAAGGTCGGCAAAGTAAAAGAGGCCCTTTCCTAAGGCTCCCACATATATATTTCCTATATAGGAGCCTTACCCTTTCCATGGCCAACTAAACTCAAGACCTGCCAGTGTGGAAAGATTCTTTTGCGATTTCGGTAGCCTCCGTGAAACTCCTACTCACCGCAAGATGGCGCTACTATTCTGCTGCACTTTGCAGTTTACAATGAGCAGAAATCTATCAGAAACGAATTCTATGTTGTTATAAGCAAAATTTAAAAACGATTAATCCGTTAAAGTCAGAAATTGTACATTTCTATTTAACAAAAATGTTTTTATTGAGAAAGAAAGTATGAAATTTCAAGTTATCCCACTTTTGTTTCATTATATAAACACTAGCTACTTTACTTTCTGCTTGCATCTAAAAAATAGTGCTATTCTGAATTGTACTTATTACACCTATTTAATATAATTTAAATTTGATTTAGAGCATATGTTTTATTTTTCAATTATTTATATAGTAAGAAATTAGCGAATAGCTTCAGAACATATAACATATTTATCAGTTGTCCTGTGCCTAAAAATTTTCTAGCATCTATTACATATGTAATTAACCTATTAATGCATCATAATCTAAAACTGCATATCTGTTTCTAATACATAAGAGATAAAGCATTACTAAAAGAGATTTAATTTTAGGAACTTAAGTTTTCTTTTTTAAATTTATTATTAAATTAACTGTTTCTAGGAAATCTTAAGCAATAAAAGTTTAAATAATTCCATATTTGCAGCTCTGAGCATTAAATACAACATTACAGATATGCAAAATAAAGGCTAAAATTGGTAAGCAAAAAAAGCAACTTTAGTTTGGCACATATTTTGAATAAAATTCTAGTTGCTTTTTTGCCTAGTTTTAATTACCTAATATGTTTGTCTTCCAATCACTACTGTATTTTGGATTTGATTGGGGTTAATATTAAAAATTTAGAAATTAAATTAATTGTATTTCAGCAGTTTACATTTTTAATGATGGAAAATCTTGAATTATTCTAATGATATTGTTGATAAAACTGTTCACTAAATCAAACATTATGCTTTTCTCAGTTTGTTATAAAGAAAAGAGACAAAGACACATAAAATATATTTCAACAAAGCAACATAATAACTCTCATAATTACAATATACTCTTAAAGAAACATTTATTTCTGGTACATCAAGTGGAAAACTTAAAAACTTGCATGACTAAATATAAATAATATATCCATCACACATGCCCACAATACTAAGTAAAATGAGGTACATACACAATTTTAGACAGCTATGCATTTAAAGTTAGGCAAAAAACCAAGCTGATTAAGTATATCCCGTAAAGATACAGCAGCTAGACATTTTTACTCACATGCAATGTTAATTAGAATAACATATATATAAATCTTATGGCTAGTAGTGAGATACTGATGTAGTTCAGTATCAAGAATAGTGAATACATGAAATAAAATTCATGAATTTCATAAAGCAATATTATTACTATTAAACACACATACACATTAAGTACACGCAGCTGCTTGATATAAATCCATGTATACTACTCCCATTCCTGATAAATCAGAGTGAAATGCACACATAGGTTAGAAAATAATAGTGTCAGATATACAAGCAATTTTAGAATCAATGTTATTACAATAATTTCATTTAAATAAGTACAATAATACAATTAATTTTATTTAAAGAGAATACTATAAGCATTGTACAGACATGTATTTTAAATCTGACAGGATAAGTACAATCCCGAGCAAGTTAGTTCAAATCTATATGCACATTATACATACATAACAATCATATATGAAATTTTGAGACTATTATTACTGAATACCAATTATTTCAATATCATTGACCACACAGAATAAATTATAAAATATTCATTAATACAATTAATTTTGTTTAAAGAGAGTAATGTAAGTATTGCTCATTATGTACAGATATGTGTTTCAAATTTTTTACAGGATAAGTAAAACCCAAAAGTATGGAGCAGTGAGTTCAAATCTATATGCACATCATATATACATGACATGAATCACAATGAATCTTGTATAAAATTTTGAGATGTTAATGCTGAATACCAAGTATTTCAATATCATCAGTAGCATATAATAAAATATGAAGCCATATTTCATAAAACAAAATGCACTATTAATTAATTATGTATAGATATGGATACATCCTGAATCTGCATTAAGTTGCATACAGCCACAAAATATTCAACCAGCTAACATAAATTCATATGTAACATATTGATGCATGACACTAATTAAAATGAACTATATACTATAAAATTTTGAATATGGTACAATAGATTAAAATATTAGGAGCAGTGAATGAGTAACCAATCACAGGCAATTTCACAGTAATTATTTAATAAAACTCAAAAGTATTGTCCATAGGCATTTATGCATTTATCCCTTTGTGACATGAGTCACATGATGCCATGCTCATAGAAATCCTTTGATTACTGTTTGAACCAATTGCACATGCACTCCTTGACTTCATCGTCGATTTGAAATTGGTGTCCCTGCAATGCTTTTTTGAATTCACCAAATATATACACATGAGAGAAGTTTCAGTGGAAATCAGAATAAAAATTTATACATATGTTTCTATTTTTTGTATATATTTAGATGCAATTCACATGAGCTAAATATACAGTCATTTAGAAGTATTACTGACAGATTCATTCATTCCATGAGGATTGTGAGGTAGTATCACTAGAAACAGAGAGCAGTAACTTGCATGAAATGCAATAAATTAAAAACAGAGGTGTTGAATATAAATAGCTGATAATAAGGATCAAACAAATCTGAACCAATTTTTTCATTGCTTCGTTTTCTTGCTTAAGAGACTTAACTTTTAATTTACATGCACGAAATGATTTCTGCAGTGCTCTCACTTTTTTAGGCAAAATACAAAGCTTGCGTGAAACTAGTTTTGTTTGCGATGAGGTGGAATTTTTGCATTTATGAAAATTACTCTGCATATCTTGTTCAGATAATAAAGCACTTTCTGAATGAACTTCATATCTTGTACTGCAAACCTCGGCTAGCATTTCCAGAGGACTTATAGCGACATCCATAGAATATGAACTGTCATCTTTGTTACTATCCTTTGTCACTTTCTCGTCTAAAACTTTGAACTTTTTAACTTGCCTTCTAATTGTCTGTAAGTTTGGTTGCATATATTTAGGGTAATCTTCAAAGATTGTTGGTAAAGAGCCTTTTTTCAAGATTCTTCTTTTGCATCCATCTTTATACGAAGACTCATGAAAATGCCTACTGCAGACAACAGATCTGTCAGAAGGTCTCCATAATTTACCAGATGAATCTAAAATAAAGAACAAGTGCAACAGATTATTTCATGCTCTCTCTTTACTATTCATACATGTCATATATATACATGTAATATATATTACATGTATTTCTGAGATAAAAGCATAATTTACTCAAAATTTTGAAATTTTTATTTATAGCACTAGAATATAACGAAAAAGATTTATTATTAGTAATTCTTCTATTCAAGTTCAAGCAAAAATCAATTTAATTTAAACTTTTAATGCTTGCTGGCACTGAGTGACAATAAAGATTACTAGCATAATCACACAATAGATGAAACCATATCAGCACAATAGATGAATTGTCAGTTTGCAAAATAAGTGTAATTATCACATTGACTGATGAATTGTCAGTTTGCAAAATAAGTGTAATCATCACATTGAGATATGGTTCCTCGTAAAATCCTCTCAGCAATTAAACTTTCTTAGTAACTCCAAGCCACATCTATCACAAAAGCATTGTAGAAGGCTGATACTTTAATGTTGGAAGCTTTAGCTGCTGTGGGCAAGCAGCCACAGAAATCCCATAAAGGTATTCATTGACAGCCAACAACTAAAGAACACATCTATGTTTTTTTTCCTTAGTATCTTCTGAAATATATATATATATATATATATGTGTGTGTGTGTGTATACTATCAAAGATGGAAAGGGAATCATTTCCTTTAAGGTTTTAATTAGTCAGACATTCTTAACAGTTTCTTAAAGGGGATAAAACAAACTTTTATTTCTTTCTTCAAACCCATTCGTCTAACTCTGCAGCACATATGACCAATATGGTGCAGCAACAGCATTATAAATAAATAAAATATGCAGCTATAACTAGAACTAAATTCACCAAAAAGCCTCTTTATAAGAAGTAATTTACAGGTTATCTCATAACACTGCTTTTATGTTAATCACATCTTAATTAAGATAAATATCAAGCCTGGTTTTTATACAAGCAGATCATACTTCAATCTAGATGTAAAAACTGCGTATAGAATGAAAAATGTAACATAGAAGATCATATAAATTATGTTAAACACCACAGTCATCTTCTAAATATTTCTTTCTTTTTTTTAAATCAGAGATTCAATCTAAATGGCAAAATTTAAAATAACCTACATTTTTTATCAGTAAACTGATGGCTTCATATAGACAATCCAGCAATTAATATAAATCATTTTTGTTCCACCACTATTACATGCACTAAGGCAGTGTTTATTATTAGTCTATAAACACTATTTGTAAGTCCTTCAAAATTCAGATTCTACAATTTTGTACATGTAAAGATTATGCCAATAGTCAAAATTACTAACCTTACTGGTCCGCAATAAAACACTGAAACATTTTATTGGTTCTAGGAGTAAATCGGGTTGAGAAACACTGCACTAAGATGTTCAATAGATCACAGTTTTCATTAAGAGCAGCAGTAATTTTAGTGGAAACAAACTCATGCACTTTTCATAAAAGAGAAATATAAAAAATCTTTTAGCTGCTGGTAAATTTCACTCTAAACAGCATTTAAATGTAATACTTACAATTTCATAACTTCAGTTTAATGATTGTGCTTTTGCAACTAAAATTCCAAAATATATTCATCAAATAGCATATAATTTCTTAATGACTATCGGATAACAGATGTAAAATCTGAGATGTCAATTAGAAGACTATAAGTAGAACAAATTATATATTTTATACGCCTAATTTAAATAAAGGTTGATAAATAAAAAATATTCAAAACTGCTTGTAAATAAAGAATTTTCTCAGTGTCTTCATGGTAAAAAAAAAAAACCATGAATGTGTTTATGTGCATATAAATACATATATCTATATATATGAAATATAATTTGATAACATATGAGCTGACAAACATTTTAAATTCATTTTTATGTATATGTTATATCATTTCATATTTGATGTTCAGAATACAGTTTAATTTCACACGTATATTTCAATTTCAGTTTTAATCGACAGTTTCATCCAATTATATTTGATTATTCTTGTCAAGTAATCCAAAACAAAGAAATAAATAAGAACACTGAAAGAAACTAATAAATTGATAGAAATATAAAAGCTTAACCTACAGATAATTTTAACATATGTAGCGGCTATGATTCGAAAAGCGCGCCATTTCTCAATTTTATTTCTTTCTATATTTATCAGACCGTGAGAAGAATCACGTGAAATAATGTAATAAATTATTACTTTTTGTAATAAAATTATTACTTTCAGTTTATCACAAAAGTTTCTGCTAACAAAAAAGTAAAAAAAAAAAATTATATATATACTCAATTAGTTGCATTTGCTAAGCGTTAAATAGCGGTAAATTTACCTTTTCGAGATATGTTCTTGATCAATCTTTTCTTTCAGAGTTTCCTCGCATGGAATTCATGGAAAGACACATTTTTAGATTTCTTGTCGTCTGAGCTACAGTATGGCACGCAGCAATATACCATCTTGTATTATTATGAGCAAACAGCGAATACTTTATAAATATTATAAATAAAATACACTTTTTGTTATAAATGAGTTAGCTACAAATAGCAAACGTATAATCAAAGTGCAGCGGTTAACGAGCGCCACCTAGTGATGAATTCCGTGAATCCTTCTGAAATCTGGGACCCGGAATTTCTTCCAGTCTGGCAGGCCTTGAGTTTAGTTGGCCATGCCCTTTCCTAGGGCCGGCTTAAAACATTTCACCTTCCCACCCACGAGTTGGAAGATGGAGTCCTCAAATCACCTGTCATTAGACCTTTCATATTAGTTATTCGATTACAGCGAACTATTAAAATTTCAGGAATTATATTCTCCAACTACAACAGTGAACGAGCTAACAAAATTAATAGAATACCATGAACAAAGATAGCTAGAACTAAAACTTGGCCACTTTTGAGGAATGCATATGACTCTAAAATTTATTCTGGTAACCTTAATCTGCTATAAAGATTTCGAAAGGAATAATGGAAAAAGTATACCTCCTATCACGTGATAGGTGAACATCTTCGTACAGGACCTCACATGGAGGTTAGAATAGGCTATTTTAACCTCCATGGGACCTCAGTTATTTGTAAAACACAACAAATGTGATATAAATTGTAAGTGCAACTGTATTGCAGTTGTATTTGTATCTAGGTTACGAGCAAGCAAAAATGTATCCTTGGATTGACTTTAGTACAATTTCTGCCTCTTACTTTACACGTATAAGTTTGGTATAAGCTGCGAATACCTTTGAGTGAGTGTCACCTGTAGTTGTTTATACCTACATTTTGATCTAATTTTCTCTTCTTATTCGAATGAAAGAGTGGGAAAGTCTTTATACTCCAAGGTTTCATGCATACTATAGTTTAATTTAGTATGCCACAGCTACATTACTAAATTTTACTTATAATTTCATGAGCTAAAATCTCGACTTTTCTTTAATTTTTTTTATTTTCGAACAAATCTTACGTAATTGAAAGTTGAATAAGACACTTTCAAAGTTGAAGATTAGCAAGCGAACTCTCTACGTCATCGGTTTTCTGCTGCGAAAAGCTGAAGAACTGCCTTTAGCCCTGGTACTCCGGTAAGCACATATAGTTCTAAGCATATGGCAATGGTTCAGACAGGCGCATGCTGGAGCTGCGAGGTTTACAGAATTATGCAACAACAAACGCTGAGAGTTTACGGAAGTTAGCGGGTCTCACTTGACTGATGGCAACACTAAGAGGTTACCGTAATTTGCCCCAAAATTGAAAATTGAAGCCAAATGTAATTCTCGTAAGTAAGCAATACAGTTTTAGGCCGTTTTGCTTGTATGTACTTACTTGTTAACCAGGTACGTGGTATTAGCGCTGATATTTTGATCATCTAATTATAGTTATGTCTTTGTCTAGGCACTCTGAAAAGATGAAAATACTCATAATCGGGGATTCTATGATTAAATATTAAAAGAATATTTTTCTGCGAATTTAACTGATTATGAAGTTGATTTTCCTTGCTTTCCAGGGGCTAAGATTGAAAGGTTGACACATGAGATTGCCTTTATGGACAACCATTTTCATTTAGTTTTGGTCCACGTTGGTACCAATAATTCAAATGACGATTTAGATGAAATTCATCATAAATATGGTTGTCTGTATAAGGGAATTGAATGATTAAACCCGAAGGTCATTCTGTTTTCAGGTTTCTCCCGCGATGCCGGAATTTTGAGATTATAACCCGTATTATCTACAAGAACTTAACAGGAAGATAGTAAAGATTAATTCTAGACTTCTCGCAACATACAAAGGTAAAGATGGGTTTTTTTTCTTTTGCAGCTCCTTTAACTATTCTTGGAAAACTTTTGTATCCAGAGACAGTTTGCACCTAAATCGTAGAGGTAATGAGCAGCTAGGGAAAATCTTTGTAAAAGACATCAAGAGAAGCTTGTCTGTTGCAGAGGTAAGTGCACCTTTTTTGTTCTACCTCCTTTAGCAGTTTCCCATGTTTATCTAATATTGCTTCTGTTCTAAGCACTCATTTGGATAGTAATCTTGGTGCTGTTGTTTCCAAACCACTCTTTTCAAATGTTGTGAAATGTGGTTCTTTAGTTTCCAGTGTTCCGGTCTGTAATTCTAGAGATTTCTTGCTCCGTATTTCTTCAAAACCACTTTATTCAGATGTATTGAAGCATGATTGGTTTACTAGCTCTGTTTTGAATAGTAATCCCAATATTTCTAGTTTATCGGATTTTCCACTTCTTGAATATTCAGTCAGCATTAGTGTAAGTTTTTTGGATTTACCTCTTAAGCCACTTTATTGAGATGTTTTAAAATGTGGCTATACTAGTACAAATTTGGATATCAGTTCGAATGTTTTGAATGTATTGGATTTTCCAGCTCCCGAATGTTCCATCCACAGTATATCAGGTGTACCAAATTCTACTGAATCTTAACTCCCTGATATTGCATCTATTTTTGGACTTCCTGGAAATTCAATGTCTTAATTCTCAGTCTGCAGGATCATGGTGCTTCGATTCATCATCATTTCGGCTTGGTATTGATTTCAATTCTTGTACTTACCGGTTGAATTTTCCAGTTCTTGAGGATTCATTTGTTGACACTGCTTCAGATTTGCATAATGCTACTCCATCTGTATCTAGGTTTTCTGTTACGTCGTCAGCCAATTCTCAGCCGACTGGCTTTTGCTGCTCTGTTTCATCTACTCAGCTTGTCACCAATTCCAATACTTCCCCATCAGTTGTTGGTTCTTGCACAAGTTGTGATTTTAACAAGTTTTCTATTCTTAAAAATTATATAGAATGTTCTGACATTAAGTTTGGGGGGGGTGCAGATTATTCTAATCTGGGTGAAAGTAATATAAAGAAATCTGAAAATGGCTATATTGAAGAAAACTGCGAAGTTATTACTTCTGTTAACCCAAATATAAAGACTATAATTTGTCCTTGTTGTAAAAAGATTTTTCTTGTAAAGAAACTTTATCAAGACACAAACGTAACTGTAAAACTTTAAATAAGGATAATTTATGTACTACCATAAAACATAGCAGTGAAATAGAAAATAAATATCCAAAAATGTGTGAGGTTTGCATAAAATCATATGCTTCAAGACAGTCATTTTTTAATCATAAAAAAAGGTGTAAATCTGTGTCTTCTGAAACTGATTCAAAATCATATATTTGTGACAAATGTGAGATAGACTGTAAAACCTGCAGTAACCTTTTTCATCATAAGAAGCTTTGTTGTACTACAAATAATTTAAATATTTGTAAACCATGTATTTTTCCTGATTGTTAGGCATCCTTCCGATTTATTAGTGATCATCATAAACATTTGGCTGAATTTCACAATTGTGAGATTGCTGTGAAGGAGCTTATATTTTCATCAATGGTGGAGTTTCAGCTGTGGTTAGAATCTCATTGTAAGGAAACATTCAGTTCTTTTAAAAAGTGTTCTAGAAGCATACGTAAGGTTAATAAAGCATATCATTATTATTGTTGTCACTTCAATGTAACAAAAAAAAAACCAGTGCCAGTTTCAAGTCGAAAAAATCTTAAAGGTACTTCACCATTAGGCTTCAGATGTCCATCTAGAATTTTAGTTTCAGAGGAACAAGATCTTGTGACAGTTGTTTTTTATTCAGGTCACAATCATGAGCTTTTATTTAAAAATACCAAATTTCAACAGCTTAGTCAGAGCTGTCGTGATCAAATCAAAACTTATGCTCAGTTAGGTGTTTCCACCGATCAAATTCAGAAATTTATCCGAGAAGGAAGTGAATCACGTGACACTAGAGAGAGCTTAAGTATTAAAGATAATTTCGTAACACTTAGAACTATCAATTACTATGTAAAGCGGGTAATGACTTCTCTTGGTGATGATTCACTTTCTGTTGCTGCCATTGTTGAGAAACTTAAGCAAGAATCATATGACCCTATTCTTATCTACAGACCTCAAGGAAAACCAACCTTGTATGGTCCGAAAGGCCTTGACACACTATCTTTTGCAAATAAGTCTTTAGCACTAGATTACAAACAAAGGAACAAAAAGAAATGATGATTAAAGGTTGTAGCAGGATTTTATGTATACATTCTACTCACAAAACAAATCAGTATGATTTTTATTTGCTGAATTTAATTGTCCCAGATGAATTTGGTAGTGGTTACCCCGTAGCACAATTTATTTCAAATCAGTTAGATCAGGATACGATGTACAATTTATTTCTTAGTATCAAATGTGTAATACCAGAGCTTAATATTAATTGAACCAGAAACTAATTAACCAGAAACTAACTAACATAAACTGCACCTCAAAACCAGAAATCCATAGGCGTCAGATCGGGGATCGCAGAGGCCACAAATAAGGGTAATGGTGTTAGATGATGCGATCACCAAAATGCTGTTCCATTACCCTTTAAAAACCTTGCTATATATGGAGGTGCACCAACTTGAAACCATGTCATTGAGTGCATTCCGCCTACGCAATTCCGGTAGTAGCGTTCATTCCATTTTGCAAATGCAGTTTTATCAATTCACCAGGAAGAGTAATTTCGTCGCCATGTGCGAATGACGACTTCGCATACCCGCCTGGTATTTTATCGGTTTCTTACGTTGACTATCTGGCGATTTGAGTTCTGTGATTGGTATCTTGCCTGTATTATATGTTAATTTTCTGTGTGCTTCCAGATCGTGTTTGGTTGGTCGGTTTTCAGAAGTCTTTTTTGTGTATGCATAACACGTCCGTTTTTGGACATATCGGTACTGTTACAACGCTGTTTAGCGTGTTCGCATGAGCTGAACATTTTGCGACCGGAAAAAGTTGGTGTTGCCATTCGATATTTTCGAGTCTCTGTAACTATAACCGTAACCGTGAGCGGCCGTGTGTTGCCATTCACAGACTCTCGAGCGCATACCTCAGAATAACTGTATTTGGAATCTCATCTTGATCGGTTAACCGAAACTGACAGTAGAAGTGCAGATGTTGACAAAGTTTCCTTATAACCACCCTGTATATCATGTAATGAATATAATGCACTTTATTTGAGCTATTTTAATGCTGAAAGATAGGAGTGCTGTTGATGCCGCCAGCGGTGGCAGAACTTGGCAGTGTTGGAGTTAAAATTTCTTCGTGACTCGATGATGCCAGAAAGTTGTTGTTTTCCTAGGCAATGTTTGGAGCTAATACCTACTTACTTTGAGTAAATATTAGGTGGCCCCTTCACTCCCCTTCTATAACATAACACCACAAGCAGTGGTCTATATGTTAAGCACAAGGTGTGCTCTTTTAAATAGCTCTGTTGAATAAAAGGTTTCGAACTTCATTCTTGTTCTGTTGTTACTGAACACCATATTGACTATTGAGTTTGGTTCGGTTTAGTTTATGTGTTTACGGCAAAGCCTCAAGGGCTATCTCTCTGAAGGAAGAGATACCTTCGTGAAGGACTTTCTAAGAAAAACTGGCTCTATACACGTTACACATGGGAAAAACCTCGAAAACGCCCGGGCAGCCAGCCCGTTCGCGGGATTCGAACCTCGGACCGAACTACCAGTGTTCCGCGATTTTACCACCCGGTCGGTGGTAGGCCCTGTTGACTAGTGAAAATCACCAGCAATCTTACAGATGGTCATTGACACTTTGCTTGCTTCCGTGAAAAATTAGATCTTATAACTCGTTTGTTAGTTCCATTCTTGTAGTTAACATTCAAATATAAAATTAAGTAAAATTCTTCTTTTTATTGGGTTTATCTTTATAAAAAAATTCCTATTGATTTCAAAAGAGAAAAAAAAATTGAGCATTTTTTGGGATAAGGTAGCCATTTTAAAGGTGAAAAAAATTTTTTCGATTGGTAGACTGAATCTCATCTAACACTTAATCAATAACTTTCGGTTCGCGAATTATCTAGACATTCTTCCTTTGAAAAGAAATCTGAGACAAAGTTCAAATATCGGAAGAAATAAATAATTTATTAGTTGAATAAAAATTAATAAAAAATGGAATTAAAGCTCTACAATGAGAAACAGTCAGTCATTTAGCTTTTAAGCTTTTATGTAGGCAACAAGGCCCATTAGTTGCCAAGTGATAAAAACGCACTAGTTGTTTGGTCCGGGGTACAAATCACGGCGGAAGGGCTGCTCGGGCGCTTTCTTGGTTTTTCCCTTGTGTAACGAGTATATGAGCCAGTTTCCTTTCAAAAATCCTCCACGAAGGCATCCCTTCACTTGACTTAGTGCCATTTCGTCCTTTCTCTTTTCATGCCCAGTTTGAAAATAGCCTCGTTTCGTCCTCTGCCGTCCTCACATATTCTCTCTTTCCCGTTTCATTCGCTGTTTGAAAAGACATTTTATGATTAAGAGAAGACATGTTCAGACGAGATGACCCTTACTACTTTGACCTGACGTAGCTTTTGGTCCTAATATTTATTAAACATTTCCTTTAGATAAATTTATTCTGAGCAGAATAATGAATTTCAGTCATGTTCCAGAGGTGTCTATTTAAATCTAGTTCCATTTCTGTTATATAGTGTCCATTTTTTTAATTTCAGATACTTCTAAAGCAATAAAACCACTGTTCCTCTGCTTTGGCAGAAAATAAATATGTAGCAATTGTATAACTAAGATAAATGTATCTGTTTTATTAAAAATATAGTTGAACCTTCTATAAATGCTACCATTCACTGTTTTAAAGGATTTTAGAGCTCTGTAGGTGTGATGGTCTTAGAAATGAGATATTTACTGCCAATGTTTGCATATGTTCTCAAAAAATACAGCTCTCTCTCAAAAGTTAGAAATGCTGTCAATAGATATGATTCACTATAATTGTTTTCTAATGAATAATGGAATTAATTTAATCTAATGTCAATCAGAAAATGGCTTTTACACTAAGGAAATTTAAAAGCAATAGAACAGTAATTTTTAGCTCACTATTTTTCATGGTATATAAATGTTTTTAACAAATACACAGCAACTACAAGACAAATTATTAAAAAAATTAATTTGAAACATTAATACTAATCTTTCAATTACTATACATAATACTAGTAATGAATGATAATTTTATATAATGTATATACTTAGAATCTGAAAACGGTGAAACGCTGAACTTTAGTATTTCATGACTCCATAAATATATATTGATGTCAGAAGAATTTTTTTAGAAGTTATTATATGCATAGTTATTTGTAATCTACACAAACTTTAATAACAGGCGACAATGTTTATTGCTCTGGTTTGAGTGAATGTACTTAAATTTGTAGATATGTGCACCTATCTTGAATTCTAAGTTATTCCACCCTCCTCCCCAATGCACAGAAAAAAAAAAAAAGAAAAAAGAAGAAGAAAGTGAAAATTAAAAGCACCTGAGATATCCAATATGCTATAATTGAGAAATTAAAGTGGAACTTGGAATTTATTTTCTGATAATATGTCAGCTAATAGTTTTAATTTATTCAGAAATCTAAAAGAAAATGTCTCTAGAAAACCGCCAGATTATAACTGTTACATTCAAAAAAGCATTCAATCAGAAATATTTTTAAACTTTAATAGTAAGCTGAGTCTAAAGTAAAGAGTAAAATATCTCTTAACCAAGTTTTCATTGTGCTTAATTACATAAAACTGTTTTAACTGCGCTAAAAAGCAAAAAGGAAGAAAATAAATTCAAGGGTTTTTCAATTATAACGTTAATAGACTTAAGAATAAAACATTATTATATTTAATCTCGGCCAAAATAATTTTAAAAATATATCATCGAAACATTTTAGGTAATAACTTAATCAGAAAGCAGAATTTTTTTTTCAACCAAATAAAATAAACAAATAAAGTAGTGATAAAATATACAAACAGACATATTTTTGAGACATTAAAATTGAGATCTGAATACTCCATTTGCTACTTTTAGTAATTAAGCCCTGGCTGTCATTCTTGTCGACCACATCTCTCCTTATTTGAAATTAACCAACATGGTTCGCAATAGTCTTAAGTTCAAGTGATAACAAAACAAAATCTGTCTTTAAAGTGGCGTTATTAATCATTGTGTAATGAACATAAGAAAATGATCTGCTATCTTGATTTTGGAGACGGTGGCGTAGCTAAGGTTTCCAGCGCCCGGGGACAAATGAAGAATTTGTGCCCCTTCCTGTGTACCAAGAATTGAAAACATTTCATTAAAAATTTCGTCGTATCAATGTGGCACCGCCTGGATGCCTACGGCCCGGGGACAGATGTCCCCCCTTGCTCCACCCTAGCTACGGCATTTGTTTGGAGAAAATCGGTACGTTCTGGTCTACAAAGGCCTGGCCGTAAAATTTTTTAGACTTCCTAAAGAGTATTTAGTATATGTTTGGAATATCTGTTCGCAATTAGTGCTAAAGTGTAATAAATAATTAAATATACATTTTAATACACACTTAAATTTGAATACTCAAGAGAGCAAGCACTGTTTAAAATGTTGCATCCCTTTGGCAGAGGTTTCATTTATAACAGTCATTGATAACTTTTGTGTACAGTGGCCACAAACTCAGTTAGACAAATGCGTCGTTTGAAGATTAATGGTCCATCCATAGTTATCAGTAAAAGATCGCTAAACAAAAGGCTTAGAATCTTTTGACAGCCTCCATTGCGTGATAGTATCTCAAATGCGTACTTCTTGGAAAACGAACAAATAAGCATATCAATGCTAAGTATAAGGCGATCCCCTCTATGCGAGCGCAAAATTTCTAGCAATTTCAGCTGCAGTCGTTTTCGGGATGTTTCAGTAAACAATTTCTAAGAACAGGAAAACATAAGGTAGTAGAACGTGACAAAATGTAAAGTGTGACATATTTTAAGATTTGTTATTTTTACTACGAATGAATATACTATTTTATTGAGCTAACTGTAGTAAACAATTGTAGTTGATATAAGTTTTTTAATTAGAAAAGTAGTCAACCCGAAAATTTGTTCTTTTTCGCTTTCCAATGTAATATATAGAGAAGATAAAACAGAAAATTTCTACGAATTATTTCCATGTAAATAAATGAGAACTTTAAGGGAATAGAGTTTTTAAAGACAATAACGAAATAGAAATAAATTCTGCGTGGCGGACACTTTTGTAATCAGTAAACTGAATACCTATTTCTAGTGCCGATTGAAAGAGAGGATTTTCCACAATGAACTTAATTTACAAGCCGCAACGCGTATCTTCATGTTAAAACTCCTTCTATTTTAATATCCATTCGACTCGTCGACCCTTCACTCAAAAACATTCAGCCAGCACTTATGTGCATTCGTGGCTAGCAACATGTCGTCATAGCACAGTGGACAGTTAGTCAAAACAGCGAAAAGAACAAATATCTCAGTAGATATTGACTGCGTTGCTGAAAATACAGCGAGCTTCTTCATAAACAGTTAGGAGGAAAGTGATTGATTATCAGTATTAGAAAAATGAACCCCAAGCAGTTTAAAACTTATTAACAACTCAATTTAACAAAATGTTAAACTAATTTATCGGGAAATCTGAATTCTAATTTATTAAAAATTTATGTTTGTAATAATATTATTCATTGTTAACTGATATTTATTACTGATAGTTTAGGAAAAATTGCTTAATTTGTAATTACGTGTGAAAAACTACACCACATTAATATTCACATTACGTATATAAATTTTGATTACCTTTTGTATTTCTGTGTTTTAATTATTATAATTTATGATATATTTTTTAAACACTTGAAAAATATTAAGCTTCAAATGTCATTTATGTTACCTTATTTCAACAGTTACGCATATTTATGTCATTTAATCTTCCTTTGATTTATGAAGTGGAAAAAGATCAATTTAACCAATTTTCCCATATGCCGGAATATAAGATTTGTTGCTATAAAGATATGTATAAATTTAAAATTCGAGTTGTTTTTCTGGAAGAAGTATTATTGTTTGATATACACTCATGTCCAAAATTATCTTTACATACCCAAAAATGATGATATTCTATGGAATATCGAATCAATGTGATCCGTATTTGCAGGGAATGTGTGAAAACCAAGCCTAATTAGCATTATCCAATCAAAAGTAATCAAACGGTTTGTGATATGCAAATCTAGGCGTTACGTCATCCAAGGGTGAATCAAGTGCTTTGCGCAAACTGAATATTTGAGTGAATTTCTGCAACATAGCTTTTGATTTCAGTGTGTAGGGACTCAAAGCGGTTTGTCATGGCTTCGAAGTATCATTTGGAAAAATCTGTAAAGTGGCGAATTATCGGCCGTTTAGAAGCAGGGCAGTCAATCATGGAAACAGCCACATGTCTGAGTATTTCAAGACAGACAGTCTCTAAGCTATGGAAACAGTTTCAAAATGATGGAAGTGTTGTAAGGAGGCCTGGACAAGGTCGGAAACGAATGACAACTGCTTCTGAAGATCGGTAACTGGCATTAACTGCCCGTCGTAACAGAAAGGCTACTGCTCGCCAGTTAAGTTCAGAGCTTGCAGCCGCCACTGGAACTGTTGCATCACGGCAAACAATATACAGAAGGCTTAATGAAAAAGGCCTTTATGCCAGAAAGCCAAGGGTATGTGTTTTACTGTCTTCACAGAAAAAGAGGGATCGCTTTAATTGGTGTAAAGAACATCAAAACTGGACTGAACATCAATGGTCCCATGTTCTCTTTACTGATGAGTCGCGGTTTAGTTTAACTGGTGATTCTAAACGTGTTTACATCTGGAGGGAGTCAGGAACACGAAATGATCCCTCGAACATTGTGGAACGTGACCGTTTCGGTAGTGGAGGTGTGATGGTATGGGGTGGAATAATGATCGATGGACGTACGCCCCTACACGTGTTCAGCAGCGGATCTGTGACAGGCCAGATATATCGGGATGAGGTCTTAGATCCTTATGTAAGACTTTTCAGGGGTGCATATGGACCTGACTTTTTATTTATGGATGATAATGCCCGTCCACATCGAGCAAACCTCGTTGATGAATTCCTTGAAAGTGAAGACATTAAGCGAATACCTTGGCCACCAAACTCTCCTGACCTTAACCCGATAGAGAACTTATGGGACTACCTTGGAAGAGCAATTGCACGTATACATCCTCCTCCTAGAGATGTAAATGCTCTGAAGACGGCATTGCTGGAAGAGTGGAGATTAATTCCCCAAACTGTGGTTAACAACGTTATTTCCAGCCTTAAAACACGTTGTGATATGTGTGTACAAGTCAGGGGAGATCATATTCCATATTAAATTCGTAAGACTTAATTCTTTTTCTGAATCATTCCTTTTTTTCTTAACTCTCTTTGTCACACTTTATTACCATTTTTATTGTTTCATGCTACAATTTTATATCATATGAGGTGATCTTCAATTTTTTCTTTTGCATTTATATGTCATCATGTTATGTATAATTCCACGAAAATTCATTAAATTATAAGTCATAGTCTCTGAGAAATCCGTGAATTTATGCATGTAAACATAATTTTGGACATGAGTGTATTTTCTAACAAATGATGCAGGTGTTAAATTTTGGAATTTTTTTTCTTTTTTTCCGTAAAAAATAAGTACCGCTGAATAGCAAATTCATTGATAAAACTGAAATTCCGTTATTTAAAATTTGTTACTAATTTAGTTTAACAAGTTCAGAATCAATTTATCAGAAAACGCGAGTTTTAATATTTTAAAATTAAGTTTAATTACTTTGCTTAATTGCGCAACTAGTACAGTGCATTAAAATTAAAACTCACGTTATGCAAACTTTTGTCATTATCTTTTGAATTTCTGCATATTTTAAAACTTTTAACCGATATGAAAAACAGAACTTAAGTACCATATTTAGCAATAAGAATCCAATCAATAATCATAAAACAGAAGTCGAGAAAACGTAAACGTCAACTTGAGATATACTTTTGCTAATCCTATTGAGAAAAATCTTTGCATTTTTATGCATGTTACACGACCTCATAATTAAATCATGCGAAAAATCTGTCTCCGACAATGTCTTTTCCGATAAGCTACAAATCTACTATTTATGTTAAATATATTAGTTTAAATGTCATCAAAATATAAGTTCTTAAAGAACTTTCAAGAGTTTCCCGCAAAAAGACGATAATAAAATACATGAGCGCCTTTATTTAATCTTTGAGCAATAGTTCTTAGTAAAAGTTTTAATTTTCGGTTTGTTTGTTTCATTTATGTGATTATGGCAAAGCATCAAGGGCTAGATGCCTAATGGGAGGAATGCCTTCTTTGGAGACTTTCTAAGGAAAACTGCCTCTACTGATAAAGTGGACGTTACAAATGCGGAAAAGCCCGGAAACGCCCATGCAGCCATAATTAAATAAGAATTTAATGGTTATTAGTGAAGATTTAAAATTTCTTCGATAAAATGTAATGTTCAAAATATAGCTGGTGTAAAGATAAATAAAATTACAAATTTTGTTTAAAAAGGCAACTATTAGGTTCTGTAGAAAAATTATTTTGTTCATACTAGTTTTTATGTATCATGCCTAAAAGTTTAAGGTAGTGTTCCGGCACTTCTGATTTTAGAAATTAAGCCTGATTATAGAGCATTTTAAGGCAGATACTGTATTTCTATATTATTTGTATTATATCCTTATAATACAAATAATATTCCGAGTATGTTCTGTATATTATATTATTATGTGTTTTCGGGGGCGCCAAAAAATTATCATGCTCCGGGTGACAGTTATGCTCCTTACGGCAGTGCTTTACTATTATGTGAAATGTGGGCAACAGTTTCTGGATAGCAATAAAATATTTTAGAATTATTAATTGCAAACTAATTTTTATTAGTTCTCATTTCTTTCTGTTTTGTTTGTTTTATATGCCTTTTCTATCCTTAACCTGACATCAACCACAGTGGTGTTCAAAATTAACGCAATTTATATAATTTGGCGATTTTCTCAAAAACTAATAAGCGAGTGTGTGTGGTAGCAAACTCGGCGGGTATTCGAGAGGTCAAGGTTTCAGCCCCAGCGAGGGCATTGCACATTTTTCATATCAACTGCTTCAAAATAATCTAATGACTGTCAAGTGGCGCCCGAACTAAAAAGGGGTGGTCAATAATTCATCACCACCAGAATCTGGAGATTGGTTCCACTGATTCCCAGTAGCCTTTTAAAACGGGAGAGAATATAAGGTATTTTCTCCCATTTTCCAGCATGCCTTCGTGGTGTAACGGTAGCACACTCGGTGATTGTATTAAAGTATAAGCGAAGACCTCTTAGGCTGCTATCACACGGCCGTGTGTTTCGGAAGGGCAACTGTTTGGAACAATTTTTCTGCTTTGTCACGTGATATACAGCAGCCAATCACCATAGATCACTTTGGGATTAACATATAAAGGGGAAACTGGTTCTCTACTACAAACACGAAGGCTTCCAAAATTAGCTATTTTTAGCGTGGATGAGGGATTCGAAGCTGATAGCTGATTGGTTGAAAACGAACAACCTGCAATTTTTTCCGAACGGAAGGAAAAAATCGCCCGTCTTTCTTTCAATAGTACACCAGGATGAAAAGTTGTCCGAAACAGTTGTTCGTGTGAAACAAACGCCGTGTGATATGGGCCTTAGAACCCTATAATCGTTTTCGGGTTTGCAGTTGGCTTTAAGTTCACTTTTATGATAACAATTTTTCACATGCCCCTAACGTTGTAGATGGTTTTTCTTGAAAATGATAACATTTACTAGATAGATTGGCTGTTCGAATTTCCAAGCCTGAATCATAGAGAATATAGAAGTATGTTTGGGATACTTTTGGAAAACAATTATATAATCCATTTTACTCTTCTCGGAATAATACAAAATCTGAAAACAGGGGCCGGAATTCGAATCTCGGACCGAAATAGCAGTATTCAGCCGCTTTACCTCTCGGTCGCTGTTGGGCTGAGAACGAATCGAACTGGCAGCGTTCAGCGGTTTTATCGTTCTGTCAGAGCCCGTCTTAAAAAATCATGCAGTCGTCCTGCAATTTCATTTTTAAGTAAACGAATCCGGTACGGCTAAGAATGAGATTTCGGCATCTTAGGTGACAATGCGACTTCACTCAATTCAATTACAGTTTTGATTGAGAACATTTCGTAGGATGGAATTCACACGTATTGTACCCAGCTTCTTCTATCACTGTCATTCGTACTCTAGCCTAACGATATGCAACTATAATTTTTAATACCTTAAATTCCAAACCCGCCTTATGTGCTTTGAATACGTTCTCATTTCGCCCCTTAAATACATATTATTGAATGTACGTTGTTAAATGAATTTAATCAATCTAAACGTACCTATAGCGTACAAAAAGCTAAATAAATATGATTGATGCATTATAAAACTTTTTAAGTTCCGTTAACATTTATAATATAATTTAATTTCTCCCAAGGTTCCCCACAAATAAAAGAGCAACACATTTTCAAAAGATTGTTTTCTGGAGCACGACATCATTATTTCACCATCCATCAGCGATTATATTATTAGGCAATACAATAAGTTAGTTAATGCTCTGATTAATTTTTTGCATACAATTTAAAAATTAAATATTTAATTTTTTAGGCAGCTTGAGACGAACTGACTTCCAGTAAATGTTCGAATGAATAACCTCCTCAGCGAAAAAGGCATTCTCAGTAACTGAGCTCGAACATGCCATTAACAACTACTGGCAATGTCTAGTAGAGGCGCAAGATTTTCTTAATTTGATTGGGTCCCCATGTGTACTCGTCACAAGCTCTGCTTCATTGCGCGTTTTTCATTCAAAACAACGTTAGCAAGCATAAATCTTGAAAGTCTCATGTACAACCAGCTTCGCTAAATGTGTGATTCATAAAGGAAATACCTCTAATTAGATTCCTTTAAATAAAATAAACATTTTATTTAAAGAAATACACAAATAGCAGTCTTTCATGCTCATATAATATCTGCAGCCTGATTTTCAAGAGGAAATAAAAAGAAGAAGTACTGACTCGTATAATCTCCACATACATACTAGCTTTTAAATATTTCTGTTTGAATGAATATAATGAAGAATAAGCCATTCTTGAGTTGTGTGCTGTAGATTTCTCATGCTATCTTTCTATACTACATTAATTCTGATTAATTAATATTAGGTGAATAGTAAAATATAAAATAAGTTTCTAAATAATAAAATTCCATGTTTTAAATTACGAGGCATGTTAGGCGACTTAGAATTAAACAAGCAGGGACAGACAGGAGAATATAATTTGATAAATGAATATGTTAACTTTATGTTTTATGCAAATATAAGTCAATAGAGATCAGTTTCTCGTAAAGAGATTAAATTTTAAACAATTACAGAATGCAGGAGAAACCTTTCAACAGGGAACAAAAAGGTGCTTAAGTTTAATTGCAACCGCTTACGGTTAAAAGGGATTAAAAAAGGCCGATTGCGGACAAAGATTGACCATGAAGAACCTATTTCATCTTTCAAATTACACTTGAGCAAGCGCATCCTATCAGGAACCAAATGAAAAATTACGTCAAAGTGTAGACAGTCCTCCATAGTAGAGAGCCAATCCTGTAGCAGAGCGCTCCTAAACTGTTTTACTGACTGACAGTATATAAAAGTTCATTTTGACAGATCAGCAGTTCAATCTTACATTTGGCAAGAATATTCTGCTAAGCAATCTGTAGAAATTTTTTTTCATCTAATTCTATAATATTGTTATTACTTAATTGTTTTGATTTTATTTCAGCATGGATTCCGCTTTTATCGAAAAATTTAGAAATTTTTCTTTCATAACTGGGCACTCTTGGATAGCGACAGAGGAAGATGCAGTAAATTTTGCAACTAAAGTTAGAATGCTGCCTGCAGAGAGCGAAGCACCGTTATGCCCAAAATGTAATTCTATTATGAATAAGAACAAAAGAAAGGAATCGAAATTGGGCTGGCAATTTGTCTGCTCCAAAAGAAATAAGCACAATTGCTCCGGAACCGTCAGACCCACAGAAAATATGTTTTTTGAGGGTACTAAAATTGCAGTTCCGGAAGCTTTCTTAATAGTGTTCTACTTTGCCCTTAACATGAATTTTACGTTTATTAAATGGAATATTGATGCATGCAGAAAGGAGCAAGCATTGCCAACAACTTCTACGGAGACAATCACAGACTTTCTCTCTTATTGCCGAGAAGTCTGTGAAATATTTGCCTCCTACCACAGTTACCAATTAGGAGGTAAAGAAAAACACAATTTTATTGGACGAGACGTTTCTTACGAAGACAAAATACCATAGAGGCCGAATCACGAAAAGTATGACAAAAACAGTCCTGGGCATATATTGCCGTGAGGATAAGGAAGGGCTTTTTTTTCAGGCAGGCAAAATCAAATTTTTAATAATTTGTATCAAAGTTTTTGCTTAAATGTACAAGCACATTTAATAATGTTTGATTTAAAAAATATCAATACTTTTATTTTAGGTGAATGGAAAAAAAAGTCAGATATCTGGCCATATATTAAAAAATATGTCCATCTTGACACAAAGGTCATATGTACAGATTCCGCTGCGCACTACAAAATGTGCACAAAATGTTCCATCATGCCATACATAAAACAACAAATCATAGTAAAGGTAATTTTAAGTGAGCATTTTAGATTGGCAAATCAAATTATGTAGTGGAAAATAAAAACCCATATGTTTTTTAATATATATATGTATTTCATTTCAGGAGAATATGTAGCAGCTGATGATAAAATGAATACAATAAACCCGTTAGAAGGTGAGAATCGAATTTTTAAAAGAAACGTAACGAACAGATGTTCTGAAGAGATGTTATTCCAATTTATGGGTTTACATTACTATCGTCGAATGAGGTTGGACAAAATAGAAAACAAAGGAGAAAAGATTTTACAGTTTATCAGAGACATAATAACAGTTTATCCAGGCTATGGAAAAAAAGGGCTCGAGCTAAAGTATTTGGATGCACCCACTCCTCAGTCGGAAGGAATAGAACATTTGATGCCACCATCGAAGCACCGCCGAATGGATGATACAATCACATTTCTTGAACAGGAAAAGGACTCCTGGGGTATCTTGCAAACCATTATTTGTTTACATTTTATTTTATTGTTATTGACATGCATTATCAAATGTTTCTTTTTACAGAATAAAATATTTCTGCAGTGAAAATGGGCTTTGGAGTCAGCATAAGTCTCATTTATATTTTCATTTACTACGACTGTAGAGTCTAGCTGGAAAACGCTTACAGATTGGCTTGGAAAGATTGAAAGAACGCTAGTAGATTGGCTTCTTGAGAAGATCAGGGCTCATCCTGGGCTGTCGGGCGATTTAAAGAGGAATATAACTGCACACATATTATGTGTCTTATTTCTCATACAAATTCTCATCTCTGGGCCAGTTTTACATAGGGTCATTTTGAATGAATAAATGCAATAAATAAAATACATGTGTGCGTAAAATCTTTTGTTTGTTTTATTTGTTCTATAACATCCTCATACTTCCGTTAGTAATCCTACGCATTAAACAGCAGCGGCTTTTTAAACTAAAAGACGGCCTCCCGTAAATCCCCCCCGGTTGTTTACTTCATCAGTTCTTACACTATTAAAATTAATTCAAAAATGCGCTTTTTTTTCCGTTTTTCATTCTTCAGTCGGTTAATCTGAAACAAGCTTTGTAATGCCTCAGGATAGTTTAGCGTAATTTTTTATTTTTAGCGCTGTGAATGATATGATGGACATCAGAAATGTATCTGAAGGTAAGTTTTTTTAATCCTAATATTATATGTAATTTTTTTTCTTACCAAATGGCCGGACACTTGTAAATTATTACCTGTAACTACGGCAGATGTAACGCAAATGACAACTTGGACTTTAGCCAAGATATGTTAGGATAAACGTCAAATATTATTCTTAGAGCTTGGTCAATAGAGTCCTAAATGCAACGTGCTTTCACACAGTCCCAGTTCATTTCAGGGTCTCTTTCTTTTCGTGTGAAAGAAAAGTAGGGAGTCAGAAGAAATTTGGAGCCGTCTTTAAAACATAAGCTGAAGCTTGTGGCCTGAGCAGTATTATATATATATATATATATTTTTTTTTGTTAAACAATCAAAAAATACATACATATGTCTTGTGATTAATAATTCAAAACTCAAACCTAAGAAAATAGCTGCAGAACTTCGTAATTTTGGAAGAAATTCAAATAATTTACGTGGTCGAAACCATTGTAATGAAGCTATAATACACTCTTTTGCAAAAAAATCGAAGCACCAGAAGGACTTTTGCGATCGTGACGAAATTTGAAATGCAAAAACATCTTCATCGAACACGCAAATGATGAAAGTTTCAAGGCAAATGAACAGGAATTGTGACCATAGCACAAATTTCTAGTGCGCAATTCGCAAAGTATAAAACCAGTAACAGAGGCGGAAAATTTATCTTTTTTTGTTGCTGCCATTGTAATTCCGTAAAGAAGCTGTGGGGTTTTACTTATTTAATTCAATGCTCAGTACTAGGAAGCCCCCAAACACTAATAAGCGAATAATCGCTTAAGTGTGTGAACAAATACGTAAGACTTAAGAAGGGTTAACTACCCTTTATTTTTCAGAATAAATACAATTAGTTCTAAACTCGGAACGTACACTAAAGCCTCCACTTGGTTTGAACTGAAATTAATATGAAATTAAATTTAACTAGCTTAACTAAAGCTATGAAGATTCTAAGTAGCTGTGCCTTAAATCTTGATTAAGTCAGCGAAGCCAAACAAAGGCCTAAAGTATGGCCGAGCGTAGTAAAGCTAAGAGAGACTTAGCCAAAAGGCAAACGGGAACTAGTCAGAATCTCAGACTCTCTCTCTCGAAGTCGGTGAAACATCGACTTAAATAGTACTCTTAGTCATTTGCATTCACTGCGTTTCTGAAATTACATTCTGGTAGGAAATTGTAAGCTGAAACTAGAAAGATAGGAAAGTTGCATAAACTTAAAATAACTTAATAAAATTATGATAAACCTTACAAAGCAACTAAAGATGCAAGTACGACGATATCGAAGACCTTATTACTAATTAAACGATTAATTAAACTGACCTAATTAAACGACTTCGAACGTGGTCGCATTGTAGGGTTGCGTGAAGCTGGGTGGGCATACTGAGCAGTAGGCCGCCATCTGCAGCGTACAGACACTGCCGCGCAAAGATGTTGGCAACAATGGTTGCTACAAGGAAATTGCCGATGAAATGAAGGCCAAGAAGCACAAATGCGAAGCAATATAGGATGATTATTTGCCAGGCCTGAACCTCTCCAACGGTATCATTGTGGACTAGTCAACGCATTACAGCCACGTCTATACCTCCCGTGATACCGTCTACCAACTCACGACACTTGTCTGAGGCGGCGTTACGCTTACAGAGGCCTTGTGCCTTTGACCCCACAACATCGGCGGAATCGTCTGGAGTGGTGTCGCAGCCGATCATCATAGCTGCCATCAGACTCGCATTGTATTGTGTTCAGCAATGAATCCCGCTTCACTCTTGAAGCAAATGACCACAGTGTTCGTCTCTGGAGAGGACGGGGCCAGCGGTCCCAATCAGCCTTTCTTTTACAAAGGCATACTGCCGTAACGCCTGGTGTGATGGTGTGGGGCGCTATTTCTTATGACAGCAGATCATCTTGAGTCATCTTCCGTACATTTTTAAGAGCTCAACAATATGTTGATACCATCTTGCGGCCGGTTACATTACCTTTCATGGCACGTCATTCTGGGGCCATTTTTCAACAAGATAATGCCAGGCCACATACCGCTCGCATATCTCTGGACTGTCTCCTTGGGGTTGATACACTTCCTTGGCCAGCAAGATCACCAGACCTTTCACCAATCGAGCATGTCTGGGATATGGCAGGCCACCAGATTCGGGCACCACAAAATATCGCAGACATGGTGTGACAAGTGATGAATGCCTGGCAGAATGTGTCGCAAGATGACATTAGGAACCTCTACCACTCCTTGCTTCAACGAATTCAAGTATGCATTACCACCAGGGGCGGTTCGACCAACTACTAATTTGAACACTCAATGGGTGATTGTGAGCCGTGAACAGGTACTATGACCTTGATTTTTTAATAACTTTATTATTTGTGTATGAGCTATACACATATTCAATTTCATCAAAAACAACCACTTCCTTCCTGGTGCTTCCATTTTAGTGCAAGAAAAGGGGGGCGGAGGTAATAGAAAATAGAGACGTTTTCTTAGACTTAACCTGCACTCATACTGCTTTTTGAAATTAAGGTTTACAGTAAATGATAAATGAAACTAAATGTAACAAGGTCGTTCTCCCCCCTTTTTTGCATTACAGCGGGTGTATAATTTTTTTAATGTCTATATTTTATTGCTATCATCAAAAGACAGATGGATGTTTCGAAAAATTTTTCTTCCGAATTTCCACCAAAGAAAATTTTAGATAAAAACTAGACTATACGTATGGAAAGAATAGAGCTGATTAAATATCAGCTTAAAGTATTTAATGTACTTTAATTGCCATTAAATATGAGCGAATGTGAAAGGAACACATTCCTGTGACACAACGACTAACGTTGATCGTTCACTAAAACTTTACACTGCATATATTGTTACGTACGTACGGGTTCGTAATCTTTTGAATGCATATAAAATCGATGATAGCTTGATAAAATTTATTGTTACTGTCGTTGTTGTGATTTATCTCACTTGCCTGATAGTAAAATCAGAAGAAGTCCACGAAATTCATCATGGCAAGGAGTGCAGGATTACGCCTGTGGTTGGCAAGAGCACTGAGGACCATACAGGTTACAGAACGATAAAATTTATTCTCACAAAAGAAACATTTGACAGTTCTGGAATTTCCACAAAAGCACTCGTACAACGTTTCTCAGTGTAACAGAGCACAATCAGTAGTTAGGACTTCAAACTACTAAGAATCTCAAACACAATGAAATGCAAATCGCAGCTAAAGAGCGGAGCTGGCGAGGAGATATCTCAACACTCCGAAGTCAAATTTGAGCTGCAAAACCGAAGATTAATGCTCTATCCGGTCTTATATCAATTTCCCCAGGCCTCCGAGAAATTGCCGATACGTACCTTGGATTTCTCAAAGTTGCAGGTCTTTAATTGCCATTAAATATGAGCGAATGTGAAAGGAACACATTCCTGTGACACAACGACTAACGTTGATCGTTCACTAAAACTTTATACTGCATATATTGTTACGTACGTACGGGTTCGTACGTACAGTTACGTTGCACCATATTCAGTTACGTTGCACCAGATACGGCTACAGCTACACATATAGTCATTGGGTCAATTACAGTTATACAAGGTTCGAACCCCAAATCGTTAAGTTTCGCGACTTTCGGTGATTTCTTGCCAAATTTAGCGACAACAATGAGCCGCCAAAACATTCGCTAGCTGGGCGATATCTCGTCAATTTACGGAGATAACCAATTACCTCAATGTTAAATAGAACTTGCTCCTGTAATCTTATTTTTCCGGCAGAACTTCACTTCTCCAGGCATTTCGTACTACATTACACAAAATTCGTAACAATATAGTATATACAAGAATGATTAAAAAACATCTGTCAAAAATATAAAGGTAGTAGATGTGTCTGAAATAAGTATAAGCAGATTTCGTAATGGAGTATGTGCGTCGAAATGGAGCGTTGAGATGATACAAGGCGATGTTGAGCAATGGGTAAAAGCACTGATGACGTAAATTGTTACTCTCCTTGCTGATTTCTAGTGGTTATGTATCACTGCATGAACGTTGAGCTTTCCGATATACATTTTATCTACGGAGCTGCGGACAGAGATCGAGTAACTGTTAAAAGGAGGTGATCGGGAAATCTTTCTGTGTACTTTCTTTAAACAGCTACTCCATTTTAGGCACAGCTCCATGAATAAAATGCATATCGCCGAATCTCATGTTCGTTTAGGGATGCATACCGCTCCAAATCTGCAAAAAGTAATGATGATTTTCACCAGCTAAACGCTTTTACTTACCGCTCAACAACGGCCTGTATCGCCTCAAAGCGCACACACAATCCATTACAAATTCTGCTTATTTCGTTCCCTCTATCTGCCTTACATTTTTGCGAGATATTTTTAATCACTTTATAGATATATGTATGTTTGTTCAAGATAAAAATTTCATTTTTATTTCAAACCCTTGAGTTTTTAATATGGAAATTCTTCTTTTCAAACTGCGTCATATACCAAGCTCTGTTTTATTTCAAATAAAATTTAATGAATAAACATTATTTGCTGATCTCTTTGAGGAAACACTTTCTTAATTAAAAATGTCTTATTGCCACATAATCTGTCTTCGAAAAATTCGAAATATTTTAAAACGCGTCAGTCCAACCCCGCATCTGTTAACATAATTAATAGCTAATTCAAAATTCAAATACCTGCTGAAATCTACATTTTTGTGCAAATTCGTCCCAATTTAACAATAACGCCATGATTAAAAAAAAAATAAAAGAAAGGAAAAAAAATTAAGAAAACTGATCGATAGTTTAAAAAAGAGCCAAAATTTGGTAAATTACTTTAGAAGTTCTCAAAACTCTTAATTTGAAATATTATTTTCCGACCTATCTAACGGTACAAAAATCGAAATCCTGCACTGTTTAAAACAAAGACAAGAGAGAAAATACACTGCCCGACATTGAAAATGCAACACCAAGAAGGAAAGGCCCGAAAATTATGCAAATTCGGGTAGACGCACGTCATCGAGTTATGCGAATGATGTGAAATGCGCAGCTCTCCATCGCACGTTAAAGATATAAGGGAAGGAACCTGTAGAATGTTCAATTTTCGTGCCGTTATTTCTGCTAGCAAAATCATCGTAGAAAATTTGTTCTTGTCTTACAGGACACGTCTAAATAGCAGAGAATGCCAAGCCGTCGTCAACGGAGACAGTTTCAACAGACAGACGATTTTACGAGGGGCATTGTGATCGGATTGAGAAGGGCAGGTTGGTCTAGACGGAAAATCTCAGCTGACACACACCTGGACGCGTCCACAGTGCACCAGCTGTGACACTATGGCTGGAAAACAAAATGTGGTAAGTTCGATGGGTGCCCGTGCAGCCAAAGTGACGTCAGCACGTGTGGATCGACGCATCGGGCGACAAGCGGTGGCACACTCGCAAACCACTTCTACCTCCATTCTACAGCACGTTCAAGACACCATGGATGCTCCCATATCGACCAGAACCATTTGCCATCGATTGGTGGCTAGTGGCCTGCACTCGTGGCATCCGTTAAGAAGACTGCCATTGACACCACATCCTAGGCTCCAACGTCAGCATTGGTCCCCGGCCTGGACCGATGTGGACGACGGAATGACATAAGGTCGTGTTCTCAGATGAGTTATGCTTCTGTTTGGAGATAGATTCAATCCAGCAGCAATTATGGAACCCCAACTGCGCGACAACGTGGCATCATGGTTTGGGGCTCAATTGCATGCGATTCCAGGTCACCTCTATTTCGTATTCTGGGCACTATGTCTGCCCAATGATACGTGGATGATGATTAGCTGGTGACACTCCTCTTATCTTCAGGGAGTGGCCAATGTCCTTTATCAGCAGGATAATGCCCGACCACACACTGCCCGCATCAGCCAACTTGTTCTGCAAGGTGTACAGATGCTTCCCTGGCCACCCTGCCATTGCCGCGTTCAGAAGACGAACTGTGGCAAATGGTTAACAGGAAATGAAAAGCCATTCCTCAGGAGATCATCCGTAGTCTTACTGACTCTGTAACTAGATATGTTGCTTCGTGTATCGCCGTCCAAGGTAGTGCTACAACCTAGTGAGCCGACGCTGTTCTCGCTCTGTATTATGCATATCATTTCGAAATAAAGATAATTTATTGTTCGTTGCTGTCTCTCTCTGTTTGCCAAGTTTCATCACTTTTGGGCTACTCCTTGGTGTTGCATTTTCAGGGTCGGGTAGCGTAGTAACACTAAATAATAGAAAACTTATTTCGAATTTTGAAACATCTCTTTAGAACAATTTACTGTCATCGCAAGTAGGTGAAAAATTTCAAGAAAATCTGGTTGGTATAAGAATCAAAAATTGGTTATAAGGTTTGATCCAACAAAACCAAGTAAAATATAACTTTGCAAAAAATAATTATTCATAAAAATGAAATTAAACATTTTATGATTTATTAACTATTTGCATAGAATTTGCCCATCTCGAACTACATTTAAGTTTTTTTTTGTATGTCTAAATCCCTCAGTGATCGAGTAGATAACAAAAAATTTTAGGTTATTTGACCCGTCTGGAGTCCCGAAGCACGCTTGCTTTTACGATTCTCCCCATGTATAACGAGGAAGGAGTTAGCTTACTTTAGAAAGACTACATGATGAAATTATGCTCAGTAGTGAAGTTGGAAAGAAATGATGGAGAGAAGGTATTCTTCTAATGCCATGTCATTTGATATTAGTCTAACAGTGACATACAGTGTTTTATTTTAAAGCAGATAGGAAACAAAATCATTATTTGAGTCTTATATCTCTATTATTTGACTTTATTGTTCAATTCTGCCCATTGTTACATTTGTTTTAAAGGGAGAATCAAGTAATAGAAAGTAAAATAAAGTGACAGAAGTGCAAAACTCAAATAATGATTTTTTAAATGATCTGTTTTATAATAAATGCACTGTGTTATGAATAACACTACATATTGCATTACACTTTTGCACCTTGGAGTATCAGGAAATCTGCTTTACAGACCAGCAGCTTTATTGGCTAATGAGTCATAAGTGTGCATAATGAAAATGTCATATCTCATCTCAAACAACTTCAGTCCAGTCTTCCCTAAAATGTAATGATCAGCCGTTGCCTTTGCAATATACATGGCAACAATGTTATATTTATGCTAGAAGATAGGGATATAAATGTACTCATGTATGTTGACAATTTGGTGATATGGTCCTCCATCATCAAAAAAAGTACACAGGAATAGTTATAAGATAACTAAATGAAGCCATGAATATTTGAGTATCTAGTGCCAATTAAATAGCATGCATATAAACATAGTAAAGACTGCCTGTATAACTTTCGTACTGTATCACAAGCCTCTTGACTTGAAGTTTTATGTAATAATATCCATGTGCCTCAATACTAAACTTTTAATTATGTGGGAATTGTTTTAGATAGAAATTTGTCTTGGAAATAATAGACGGGAGGAATTAACGTTAAGGAAAATAATTGTTTCTAAAGTTTTAACTATATTTGGATTGTCTTAGATAGAAATCGGTCTTAGAATTAATGGGTGGAAGAACTGACGTTAAGGATAAATAATTGTTTCAATGTAATTAAACAACTAATAGGAGTAAGGTGAGAATGTTCTGCTTTATTTACAACTTACAAAATGCTTATAAAACCTGTTACGAATATTCCAGCACTCAATTAATAACCGCCTCTGAGGATTTGAAGAACAAATTGGAACAAATGCAAAATCAGACTTTTCGCCTTGATTGGCATTGAAAAAAACAACCCTAGTAGTTACTCTGTTATATTGAACTGGTCAAATGTGCATGTCTCATGAGATACAAATTTCCAACTTAAGTTTTAGACAACATTCTTAGACCTTTCTTATATGTCTCAGATAAATTTCCAGCCATGAAGGCTTAAAACTCAGGGTTTTGTTCAATTTACTTTGAGGGATAAACTCATTTTGATGATTTACAAGAGTGGTGCCCTTGTGAAAACACAATAGTTGTGTTTGGTTTTGCAGTGGAATATCATTGCTTGGCTCTCCATATGAGCCAGACTGGAATTTTTCATAGTCTTCAGTGTCTCTGTAAATCTGGCTTTATGGATAGTGGTTACTTCCTTCTTTGCCCTGCTCTAACAAAGAATTCTCTACTTAACATTCTTGCGAAGCTCGAGATAACATGAGACTTTCTTAACACTATTTTAAACTTTTTTTTTAACTTAGTATTTTAAACTTTAGTAATTTAAACTCTGGATCAGCTATAAGTCTAATTTTATGCTTATATGCTATATTTTATTATTGGCTTATCACCTAAGGACAGTACAAATTTCCAAAATTTTCTTTTTTAAGTATGTAGTTTAAAAAATTTAACTCATAATATCCTACATTATGATTTCAACTAAGGAATAAATAACACTTTTATGACTTAAGTATAATACCTGAAATTCAAATATTTCTTATTTGTAACATATTTTACTTATATTCACTATCAAAAAGGCCAACCTTGAATAACAATGAATTCCTGAAGGAGCAGATATTATAATCTTAATATCCAGTACTAAAAAACAGATCTCTTCTGTTTTATTACATGATAAATACAAAGTTCTAAGATTGAAAATATATATATATATAGAAAAAAAAGAGATTAAAAATCTAGGAATTGAAATACCACAACATACAAGATAGAATTAAATAAGCAAGTTACTTGCAAACAGCTAGGGATGTAGTTCTAAGAGAAATGCAGAATATTTGAAAATCAGCATAAATTCATTTACCCTTATAATTCTTAATTCTATTCAAGCTTATTAGAAAAGCAGCAGAGCTTAATTATAATGCTAAAGCATTTAACTCTATATGATTGTAAAATGCATTTATATGACAGTAATTAACTATCATACTTATACATGTGTTTAATCCTGATATATATGCATAACCTTTAACATAACTATGAAGCCAATTATAGTAACCCCGACAAAAAGGCATATGGCGTATCGTTGCCACCAGTCACGTGAGACCCGCTAACTTCCGTAAACCGTCTGTGTTTGTTGATGCATCTGCGTTAATTGTAACGGACTACTGGAGCTGCGCCGGCTGGGCATCTGAGCGTATTTTTGCATTAGGAATGCTGTATATCCGTTGTAAAAGGACATATCTGTGATTCCAAGTCTTTGTACATTCAGGAAAGGCGCTATTGAAATAAAAAGAGGTGTAATTCTAAAAATGATTGATATAAGACTGAGTAGAGAAACGTCTGAGGAAGAATCTCCCGCGGAAGAGATCAATTTTTTTGTCACTCCAGGTTTTGTTATATCATCTGATCCAGGTTTTATGAGGTATTTACAATGATATACATACTTGATGTATACAATTAAAAGAGACATTAATGTTTGTTCCTATGCAAAGTTATTTTCCCTGCCTTTTTTCTCACTGCTAGTTTTTCTTAGTTAAATGAATAGTTATCATTTTATTTTTGAACAGGTGCGGAGTTTAATATATGCTTATGTATGCATAAATATGAACTACCAATTTTTTTTATATCAATATTCATCTAAAATGCAATTATCTAAAGTACTATGTAACTATGTACGTCTCTAAAGTACTATGTAACATACCTATAGTTACAGGCTTATAATTTTAATATTTTTTAATATATATATATATATACATAAAAAATGTGTAAAGCAGACTTCTGGTTTTAAGTGGCAGAATTACATTTACGCAGTTTTATTAAATATAAATAGTTACTATTTTTAGGACAGAAAGGGGAATTACTCAAATTAGAATGAAGAATAAAAGGATCTACTGCAAATTAAAATCAAAAGTTTCTAGTTTTGTAATGTTTTAACCCTTCTAGTTTTATTGTTATGTTACAATAACAATAGTGTTATGTTATAATAACAGTTTCAATTATCATAAAATTTGATCTGTGGTTTCCTGGCCCCATATTTCTGAATAGGAATGCTAAATTGCCTGCTTTTCTAGTTTGCTTTGGCTTTATAGAAATTGTGAATTAAACAAATTCTTCGCCTTCTGAAGCTTTTTGCTTATTTTTTTATTCAATAATTTCTTGAATATGATAAGTGCCCTGAGACATAAAATTGTAATTCAGGAAATTTTAACTCATGCTTAAACTGTTGTGTGAAAATTGTTGAATAAAGGATACCTAATGTTTAAGCATTAAATTCGGCTCTAGTGTAGAATTGGGTGCTCCTTGTTTTTTGGCGAAAAATTTTGTTCAGTTTTGGCGATGAAACCCCATTTCTGTTTACCACGAGAGTTTTAACATGGTTTTAGCTTCTTGATTTATTTAATTGAAAATAAATCGATGTGCACATGGACAAAGTCAAAATGTGCAATGACTAGTTTGTGCAATTCTCTAATTTTTTTTTAAGTGAAAATAGGTCGATGTGTACATGGACACGGAGTTTGTGAAATTCTTTGACTTCTTGTTTTGGTTTTGTGTAGCGGCCATCTTGAAATTGTGTCGTATTGGCGCCGATCTTGGCATCAAAACAGAATCGCCAAAAAACAAGGGGCACCAAATTGTAAACTTTTACCTTAAATTCATTAGAAATATGAAAAAAAAAAATTGTGTTTAGAAACACAAAAGTTGAAAATACCATATATTGAGCATTTGGCGTCTGATCATTGTGAAGATATCAGAACTCTAATAAACATGTGCATAATATATGTTGTTACTTTTGTTTTCATGTGATGTAATTCCGTAATAAACGTTCCTTTTTAGTTAGAGTAGAATAAAATTTTGTTGTTCACTGCCACCATCTGCGAGTGTCCACATGTGCAGACTTCATTACCTGCTGTGGGCTGCTTTTGCATTTAAATTAGGATAGAATTCTATCAATTTTCTCGTTATCAATGATTTAACTTTAGATACATTAGAAACACCAAGTACCTTTTTCGAGTATTCATTTAGAGTTTTTTTGTTGTGTAGAAGTAATGAGTGACGGTTTATTCCTTTCCGATTCATGATGTTGCTTATTTTCTTCTTAGAAATTTCAATACCATGCATTTCACAATGTTTTTGAAGTATGGAATAGGAATATTTTATTTTCGGAAAGTGCAAAAATATATCTTTCAATCCACAGCTTGTTTATATGCAATATTTTGAAAGAAGCATACACTTAAGATTAGCAAACAATATTTTTTATTTCAAATAATAAGCTTAGAAATTTTTTTCCAAAATATTTTCTTTTTTTAAAATTCTTTATTGAAATCTTTCTAAAAATGTGTAAACACCCCTCTGTGTAACTGGAGTTTGTATTAAGAAGTAATCGTAAGGGATTACTCATCGCACTCATTTGATTAGGTTTGAAAATATTTATTTAATAGCTATGTTTTCATATTTATTTAACAGTATCATTTCTGCAAAATTATATTACATTATTTTCTGCAACTTGTTTGGTGTTTGAAAGAAAATATTTTGGTGGTAAAAAAGTATAAAAAGGTGCTTTCAGTATCCTCTCTAAGATATAAAAAAATGTGTCTATCCAGTCGTGCTTGTGGTATTATGGCAATAAATAGTTTAATCAAATCTTTCTAATGATCTGTTACATTAACTAAACAGAAAGCTTTCTGACTGTGTAATAAGAACACGTTATTATTCGTAATCATGTGTTTTTTAGAATAAAAAATTGTCAACTGCGATAATAAAAGTTTGAGTAGTTTTAAAACTATTATTAAACATGAGTAGAATTTAAGCGTTAAATATTTTAAACGAATGTTCAGTTATTAATGTCACATAACATTGCATAAACATTTAATATCAAACTATTCGTGAGTTATTCTGTAAGTATCATATGACTCACATAATGAATTTTGCTGGTGTGAAAAGTAAAAAAAAAAGAAGTGCACAGTTTAAAATGGGATTTCTATTTGTCACATAACTGGTTGTATGAATAACATGAAACTCTATTCTTAATATTTGAAGGCCAAGCTAATATGTAACAAATAAGAAAAAAAAATAGCATTTTTAATTTTTAAAGACTATTATTTAATTTAGAAAATCCTAAGAATTCAGCCATACAACAGATTTACAACCAAATAGTTCGGACTTACAATAAAATTTTTAGAATTACATTGCTTTGTCAGGGCAGGTAAAATAATTTAAAATATTTTTTATTTTCTGTAAAGGAATGATTTTTCGTTGATTTACATTTTTAAAACTGTTAAGTATATATTTGAAGGACTTGTTTGTGTAACTTTTTAATACATATTATCTATACTGTCTTTTATTATCACGTTAATGTGGCAATAAGATGCAGTAAAAGCAAAATAAGACTCTACATTGTTCATATTTTGAATAAGAAGTAACTTTCATTACTTTATAAATAATTTTATTTCAACGTTTGTTAGCCAAGAAACATTTAAAGTGATTTGTATGTATATGATGCATATACTTGAACTTAAGACAAAGGCATACTTCCTCTTAGGCAGATAGCTCTCATGATTTTGTCATACTCAAATAACATAACCTAATGTAACTGATGAACTTTACATGCGTATTATCTATCCTGTCTTTTATCATAACCAGGATTCCTGACCTGGAAAACTGGGAAAAGTCAGAAAGTTTGAAAATTGACTAAAAAACGGTGGTAAATTTAAATATTTGAGTCCAAATGCGGAGAAGTCATGGGATTTCATACAGTGATCCCCCAAAAAAGCAATTTTTTTGCCAACGTTGGAAACGATCACTTTCTTGATGAATTATATATTGCATGGGCGTTATTTGGGCAGCTGCAATCCCATTATCTTTTAGAAAGCAAGTTTCCGGTAACCTCGAGAATCGAGAGATTCTCATGTGCATCTGCAGTGCATGTTGAACAAAAGAAAATACCTTTCCATTCTCACATAAAACAAAATTGGTTTAATATACGGTATACACTGGATTTGGCAACATGATAATGAACAGTAAACAGGTCATTTGGGCTTTGACGAGTATTTTTGAAATCATGCGAAGGCCATACCGTATACTAGCATTTTACCACAAAATCTTTTAAAACTTTTTTTCTTTTCAATAAATGCTTTATTTGTCATTTTACAGTAAAATAAAAAAATAATAATCAGTTAGCATTTAATGTAATTATATTTGCCAAAATATTGTTGATTATTGTAATTCAGTTTTTAATCTGTAAGTAATTAACTTTATTTTAATGTAATTTGTATCATTTAATATAGCTTCTTCCTTCTAAATTTAATTATTATTATTAATAATTATAATACTTTCAAATTTCAGGCAATTTTCTCTGTCATACTCATAAAACTAATTCTAGCAGTATGATGACATACCATCACGAAATTTAATGCACATAATTTTTTGCTTATTTATGCTGCTAAATAAATATAAAATACCTGAATTTATTTAAAAGTATTATTAAGGGCACATGGAACATAAAATGGTTCAAATTTTTGAATTTCCAGTTAATAGTCTTAAAAAATAGAGTAGACTCAGATGATTCCATAAATATATAATTTGTACAGGTTTGGAATATATAAGGTTTTAAAATAGGGCATTTAAAAATGTAAACAAACAGTGCCACGCTCTCTGCCTCGCATAAGGAACAAAAGTTTTTCAGCATCCTTGCTCGCTGAAAAGAGGAAATCCTCTTTTTATTTTATCCTATGGTTTATCCCCTTCTTTCTATGGTAGCTAAACTACATTTTTCTGATACATTTCTCCGTTTTTGTGGTAGAAAACTTTTGTGCAAATGCACACATGGTAGAACTCAGAATCCAAATGAGGATTTTAATCATTGTTTATGAATATGCTTACCTAAAACTGTTTTGTCTGAATAACTACTTTGATAATAGGTGTTTTAGATGCTGTAATTGTTTTAACGATGGGGCTTACAACTGCACAAACGTTCTAAAATATTTGGGACTTGAACTGGGCTGTAATGTGAAATATTCATTGAAAAAAATTAATTAGGCTCGAGTTTAAGAAGCATTTTTAAGTTTCTGAAATCTCTCTAAAGCAGCCAGAGTGAAAATTTAAAATGGTAAAACAGATCTGGCTATAAGCTGGCTCAAAGTATTTTACCAACATGCAATTTGCAACAGTTGGCTAGCGAATCTGCTGAAGTCAGAATATCCATTTTAAACAGACCTGGCAAGGAATTCTAACAGCTCAACGCAACTGCCAGAAACTTTCACTAAGATATTTGCATTCTGGTGAGTAATACAGAAGGAAGAAGATGTAGTAAAGATCAAAATTATAATAACTGGTTAATTAATATATGTTACAATATATGTATTTATTAAAAGAAAAATATTGAATGTAAATAAGAAGCATAAAATTGCAAAATTCAGTTGATGTTGACATAGCCACATAAATAGATGAATTGGATTTCCATGGGAATAAGAATGTTCGATCCATAGGGCCTTGCTTGTGTATGCAGTCTTTTATTTTGTCTACATGATCAAGAGTTGCAGCTAAACAGCAATAATGCTAAAATATAGTTTCATCTCATCATTGTTCTTTCTCTGTAGGTAATTCTTTTATCATGAACAAATCGGTTGGCAACCTTTTCACCATTTAGCAGTTTTTAAATTATGAAATCTGTCCCATTTTTTGTTAAAAAAAAGTAAATTATATGTTGATAAGAATTTGTTGTTTTCTCAATCAAAAAGTGACAAGTTGCAATGTTTATAGTGGTTTGTAGTATAAAGTTGATATCCTTGTCACACTTGTAAATATTTTGTTTATTGTCCCGCTAAAAGAAAGTTATAATTTTGTACCCTCCTATTACAGTAACCTTGATGAGAAATGGGAATTGGTACATTTCAGCATTGGAATTTATATTTGTGTTATTTAATACAATGCTTATTTAATAAACAGCCTGTAGATGCAGAACTGGAATTTGTTTTATTTAGGCACTTCCTGATGACTGTAGCTTAACATTTGCTGCTAATAATGTGTCAAATACATCATTATGATTAACATAGTAGGACTCGAGCTGTTGGTGATTGTAACCTTGTCCTTTTTGTTCCACCGTTTTACTGATCCCTGTTTGATGGAAGATTGAAAATGGTATGCATGTTAAATAATGCAGTAAAAAAAGTGAGAAAATTTTTGCTAGCTGAAGAAGCATGAATCACATGCATTTGTAGAGATTGGCAATTATAGATGTTGGATGAATTCCTTATTGTATTAGTAAAGTTTCTTTCTCACTAAACAGTAATATCTCATCTGTAATAGAAAAGTATCAAATTTGATCTTTAGTGACCTGACAACATACTTTTTTTTATTATTATAGGTTAATTCATAGTCATTGTATGAAATTTTTTTTTGCACATATGAAGCAAGAATCATGTTAGGTTACATTTTTTCTGTCAATAATATTATAATCAAACTACTAAACATTTCTGTGCAGACTAAGCGGGTTAAAATTAAATCTGTCTTGTTTTGCAACGTCAAATCTCTTAGAAATCTTATAATTATATCATTGAATATTTTCCCACTTTTTTATTTTATTTCTGGTAAAAGAGGTTATCTCCTTTCTTTTTTTCTCATTTGCTTCTTTAAATGCTATGTGAATCCCTTTCCATAAAATGTTGACTAGAAAGTAGGAAGATTTAACTTTAAAAACAGTTTTATGTGATATGATATATGTAAATGGTAACCTTGTGTGTTTGAATCGCTGTAAATATCTACGGCTGAGTAAAAATCATAGAATTCTGTGTGTATTATCGTTACTTTTTCGTCATAAAAATTTCTTAAAAAAGTGTGGTTGGATTGATTACTGCTGTATTCATAAAAACTTTTCTGGCTTAGCATAGTATTAATTCTTACATTATTATTTTAAAACTGGCAATTTATAAAATTAAAATGTATTTGTACTTTCAGAGGTCATGGAACATGGGCAGATGAAGATGATAAAATATGTGCCACTGTTGCTGGGACTGTTGAAAGAATAAATAAGTTGTACTCTGTGCGACCTCAGCGATCTCGGTAAAATTTAATATTCGTAGTTATTCATAATTTTTTATTATTTTATTTATTTATTTTTGTATTTTAAGGTACGTAGTGTAATGTTTTTTATGGTAAATGCAAGCAGTTTTATGTACAAACAATATATTTTTTTAGTCCAGAAGGGCTATTAATTTCAAAATAGCATTTTGCATCGATTCACTTTTCAGACTGTTGCCACCAAAAATTATTGCCATGTATTATATTTAAAGAAACTAAATAATGAAGAATCTGCATGAATGTTTCTCGCATTGTGAAAAAAAACAGTAAATAGCCATCAAATTTTGAATAACGTAGTCTTCCATTCGAACATAGGCACTTGGAAGCTCAAATTTTGAATTTCGAATTTGTTTTATTATCTATTTCAAATTTTGTCAAACTTTAACAAACTCAACAATTTCAAAGTGAGAATGGCAACATTTTACGGAAAATAAAAACATTTTTATCTCCAGCATGTGAGACTATGTATTGGAAATTCTAAAGATATGCTGATTGCTGTTTTTAAATATTTTGGGATACTACTGTTGAATTGAATTTTATGTATTTTACGTGCGAAGAACATGGTATTTAATAAATAAAAGGTGACACACAAAACTTTTAAAAAAAAACCCTTTTGGCCATAATATAAAATCTGAAAGCTTTCAGTTTTTTAAAAATTATTTTAAGATATTTATGCGTAACATAAATGGATATGTATGTAAATCCAGGATTCAATTAAGAAATCAAAAGATTGTCTTTGACCTCATCAAGCATAGTGAATAGGTACTTGTGGTCTACGAGGCAGTTGCGATAAATTGCATACATTGGTAATCTTAATGGTTTCCAATATATATGGTATGTATTCCAATGTAATATGGTAACCCTTATTCTTTTCATCGATTATATTCATAAATGTAACTTTTATGTGTTAGTTTCTTTGTGCAGTTCGTCATTATAGTTCATCTTTTTTTTATTATTTATTAGTCCAAATGGGCTTTGTCCCTGAAGGACTATTGTTTTTGTTTTGCAATTTTGCATTGGAAATATTAAAAGTCTGAATCACTTTTCAAACTGTTGCCACCAAATCTTGCAGCGCTGTATTATATTTAAAGAAATTAAATAATGAAGAATCTGCATAAATGTATGTATAGTTCTTCAAATGTGGTAAAACAACGGTACCTAGAGCCATCCACTTTTGAATAATGTACGTTTCCACCCGAATATGCACATCTGGAAGCCCGAATTTGGAATTTATTTTTTATTATCTATTTCATATTTTGTAAAACTTTAACGAATTTTTGATGAACAAACTCAAACGATTTAAAAGCGAGCAATGGCAACACTCTACGGGGGAAAAACCTTTTTATCTAAAGCGCGCGGAACTGTATATCGAATATTGTAAAGATATACTCATTTTCAAATTATTTTGCGATATTGCTGTTGAACAGAATTTTGTGGTTTAAGTGTTAAGAACATGATATTTAATAAATAAAGGTAACACACAAAATGTTAAAAAATGCCTCTTTGGAGGTAATTTAAAATCTGAAACCTTTCAAAATTTTTTTTTTAAATTTATATTTTTGTCTATAATTATGTTACAATTTTCAGCTAAAAAAGATCCAGTTTTATTCTTTTAAGGAAAAGAAATTCCACTACACATTTATGTGAGAAAAATCAGGAAATGCAAAAACTTATGTGGCATAAGTGAATAATGCCTTAAAAAAGATAACCCTTGATAAAAAAAAAAATTATTTTATTTACTGTTAATCCGAAAAAAAAAATCAGTCAAGTGGGTTGAGAAATAGTTAAATATATGTAATACAGCAACTGATTGTATGGAAAGTTTGCTTAGGGGGGAAAAGAAAAAGATTATTTCAGCTTGAATTTGAATTGGAGCCAAATATTTTAACTGGAAGATCTAAATAAATCTGCCAAAATGTATATGTCACTTAAAGCAAAATGTGATTATAAAAATTGTAGTTTAATGTAATTCGGTTTCAACTGAACAATATCCTATGTCAGGTATTGATTAAGAGACTAAGTGACCAAATATATCATTCTTAATTTACTGTGAGTACCATATTTAACAATTTATCACCTTCTTCCTAATTGTAATGAAATCATTTTACATCTGGCTAGTAAATAAGCATTCTAAAATAAAAGACTGAGAGTATTGTATTTTAATATTAGCCACAATATTTATCCCTTTGAAATTTGCTGGTAAAGTATGAGATAATAAAGATAAATATACACACATTTTTCAACTTGCCACAGTAAGAGCAATTTCATTTCACTTCAAAATAATAGCAGGTTCAGTTAAATTCTAGAAACATTTAGTTAATGTCACCCAATTTAACAGAACTTATCATTAACAAAATAATATACTTTTATAATTATGATGTGATAAAAAAACCAATTTGGCATGTGTAGACATTTGAAAAATAGTCAAGTATAAAAAAGAACAGTTTACTGAATTTTAATGAAAGTTTTTGAAAATGAAGTAAATCAGAATTTGTTGGAAAACCAGACATTTCTATCTGTCAAATTGTTTAAAAATTGAAGATATCAAAATCAAGTATTCATCAAATTAAGGAAGATTTGGACTTTAAAAACTTTTACCAAAATTGTAGCTATTTCGAAATTTATCAGAGAATGTTTGGCTTAAAACTCTCATGGCTGTCTGAAGCTGTCTGATAAATCTGCTTTGAATTTCTGCTGCTTGCATTAGCTTACCAGCAAAGATTTGCTGTCTGTGATGCCTTGTAAATAATTAGTCAGAGAGAGCTGAGATTTGAATTAATGGAGATGCCGACTATTGTGCGTATTCCGTAATTATTACGGATTTCTACCTTCTGTTATCGAACTATGAATATAATAAAAATTGCTACAGAAAATGCCAAACTCATAGCTGCTCCAAGTGACTGAGCAAAGCTTATGATTCTGCTGGCTTCAGCAGCTGTGTTACCATCACCATTGTTAAATCCACTAGAACATATACGAAAATGTTGAGCTGATGCATGTGCATGTTTGTGGATGCAATAGAATGCTGTTTAGTCCACTGTCTAGCCACAAATTTTTTCCAGGCCAATAAGCAATGACAATTTAAACCATATGGGCCGTATTAACAACCTTATTTAAATTTTGAAATAAAGGTACATCTGAAGCAAAAAGACTTCTGAAGTTCTTTGCCTGAAGCTTGCGAAGTTTGGAGAGTAGAAAATCGGGCATTAATACACATGCGTCCTTAAATTTTCTTAAGTTTGGAGATAATAATTCACATGTTATTTGACCAATAGCAAAAATTTGGGAAAAAAAATGGGGTTAAGAATTTGAGGTCACAGGTGCTATGAATTGATTAATGATTGACAGGTTTTCTTGGAAGTTAGGGGTGAGAAATATTTAAAACAACGAAGCAGTTTAGTTTTGACTGTTTATTACCATTCTTATGCATCAAGGATTTCATGTAGAGTAATCATATTTTTAGTCGTTTCAGTAAATATTCTAAATGTTAAATTCCAATATGGGAAAGGTAATGGTTATGAAAGAGATTGTACCTTTACTACTTGTATAATTTCGAAGATGCAAGGCAAGAAAGCTCTGTGCTTTCTGATTGTTCACCCCGACATCTAAAGATGCCAATTCATTGACTAAAAATGTTCGTTTGGCTTTCTTTACAACTTACAGAGACTGTTCTATTTGTAAATAATAATAATAAGCATTTTATAAAAATAAAAATTTTTGCTAGAAAAAAAAATTATTAGTCAATATTTACATTTTCATAGCTTTCATACTTATTGAAATGTCTTTCAAATGTAAAAAAGTGTGTAAATTTGTATGTACTGAAATAAATATATGTTGCATGTGTGGATTGTTTATTATCGTGTGTGTACTAAAAAATATGCCAGAAATGGGCAAAATTATTGGAAGATGTTCAGATTGGTGATGAAAATGGCTTTAATTGCATCTGAAAATTCAAAATTTGAGAATAGTACATGTTTTTGTGAGAGAAGACGATGAACTGATTGATTTGAATGGCATTGCCGATAACGGGTGTGTGAATCAATATGATGCTTATGGGATGTGAAGAGAGCATATTAGTTTAATAAAAGCCATTTGAGTGTTTATGACATTATATGGAGTTGGGACTAGGTATGTATGAATGAATTTGTTATTGGGGAGAAAGGTGCACTGGGAAATTGAGGTCAGTTAAAAATGTTTATATCCTTTAACACACTGCTATTTGGTATCTGTTTTTCTGTAATATCTCCAAGAAATGTTACTTTTTAGGAAACACTGTACAGAAGTGCACCAAATTACTGATTTTCAGTATCATGCTACGTTGTAAAATAAAGCACATTTTCTCTTGTTGAAGCTATAGCCATGTGTATGAGAATTTTCTCTTGTATTTTTATAAAAAAAAATATTGTGATAAATATACTTGCTATATTGCTTTCAAAAAGCAAACATTTGTTTAAAAATATATACATGGTTACAGTGAAGAGTGGCCTTGTTTACTTAGAAAATCATATCTTGTGTTCTCTGCAATTTTTCAATTACTTGTGCTGGTCAGGATGACTAAGCAGCTTATGTAATGTAAACTGTATGAAAATGAAATCTATTTCAAAGGCAGTGTTGTCATTTTTTAAAAAAAAATTGTTTTTTTTTTTTTCTGCAAAATATTAGCTATATGTGCATCAAAGTTGACTTTAGCAGATCGTGAACAGTTATATCTCTAATCTAGGAAGTGCTCGAGTGTCACTTTCAATATTACTGATTCTGTTAATTATTGTTGTTTAACTCACTTAAATTCTATTAAATATTCTATTAAATTATATTAAATATCTCTGTCAAAAGTTAGCATCTCTAAATTAGGCTGGTATTGTAAAATTAATGCGTAATTTAACTTAGATTTTGTGTTGAGAAAGTGCTCACCTGCAGATTAGTTTGTTTCTATTACTTTTCAGTTTGTGCAACCATTAAGCTGATGTATTAATAATTTTTTTATTTAGCTTTTACTGTTATAATTCTAACTATGGAAATCAAATGGGGTGAATAGTTGTTTGACTGTCTTTTGCATTTACTTGAATTGCTAATTGGTACTTTTAAATTCAATAGTCTATCCATGTAAATTCAAGTCAATTTACTATTGATTGTTAAAGCATGTGTGGAAAAGCCAGAATAAATCTTTGTTAAATAGGCTAAAAAGGAATTTTTGTAGTAATTTAAAACTGCATAAAAAAGGAAATAATTGAATTATATTCTGATATAAGCTTTAATTTTATATGAATGATAGCATAAAAAATTTTAAATTTGCCTCATTCCTATTCAGGGCACTTTGACACACTATTGTTTTAAGCCTAGGGTTAAGATTATAGAGAAAAAGAAAACTTATATGTAAGATATGTTAATGAATTAAAATTCTGAGTGTTACATATTCAGAATCTAAATATATAACATTTTAGAATGTAATTCATTTCTTAAATTCAGTTTTTCTGAAGAATTCCATAAATTGTTTAAAATTCTGAATGTAATGTGCAAGTATAATATATGTATATATATATTAGTTACAGTGGAGAAGTTGGAGATGTTGTAGTTGGCCGAATAGTTGAAGTTCAGCATAAAAGGTGGAGTGTGGATGTAAATGCTCGATTGAATGCCATTTTATTACTTACATCTGTTAATTTACCTGGAGGTGAATTAGTAAGTAAATAATGAATACTTTCATTTCTTCTAAATATGCTTCACTGGAATTTTCCCTTAATGATGTAATTATACCTACAGAGACGAAAAACAGAAGAAGATGAACTGATGATGAGAAATTATCTTGAAGTTGGAGATCTTATCAGTGTATCCTTTGTTTCATTTTTAAATGACTAAACATGTGGAGATTAATTTATATACATTGTTAAATGCTTGATTTATTTTTAAAAATATACTTTGAAATATGGATGTAGAAGCATTTACCTGTATATAAAAAAAGTGCTTAATGAAATCTTAATAATATCGTTAGTTTGAAGTTGTAAACCTTTTGTGTGCAAAGTATGATACAAAACCTTTAATTTTCTGTGTGTTACACAGATTTATCTCACTTGTCTGGCAAAAACATCTGATGAAGTCTGTGAATTCTATTGTGGCTAGGAGTGCAGGGTTCTGGTGTGGCTATGGGAACCTTATTAGGTGAGACTTTGCCTATCTCTGCCTCAGTTTGAAGGAGGAGAATGACAATCCAATGGTCTCCCTGACCTCTTTTTTCTGCCACTAAACCTTTTGAGAGCTTTTCAACTTACCAATATATAAAGTGCCTCCAAGTTGCAAAGTCACTATATACTTGCAAACATACAAGCCTTCGCCAGCATTTGAGTCTATGATAGCAAGCATCGTTAACCACTGTGCCAGTTAAAGGATTGATAAATCTTTTGGGTGTTTTAAAAATCGAATTAAAAATATTGATTACATATATTTGAAACTTATGTTTTGAAAGTGAAGTTGTGGTAGATATATTTGAATAAATAACAAACTAATAAAATTAACATTTATAAAAACAAATCTAGAAACAAAATAAAAAAAATCTTATTAATTGAATACTTTAAAACAAATATTACCTAATCCTAATGATATCTCTGCATAGTCGTTGGTGATTTAAAAAAGGTATCTGGTTTCATCCTAAGGCCTAACAATCTGTTTTTAGTGAATAGAAAACAGGAATGAAACTAAAAGGAGTATTTAATAAATTCTGAGTGTGATACATTGCTTGTAAGAAATCATGGGCAACAACCTAATTTATAATAAACAAACAAGATAAGCAAGAACATTTGATAACTTGTGCACCTAAGTATTTGTAGTGAATGACTGCAGCATCCTTTGGAAGTATAAAAATGAAAACACTTGTAGCAATTGTTATAATTCATTCTTGAGAGGGTGTAAAATGTTGTGTGAGTGATATGTATCGGTACTGAAAATCTTAAATATCATTTAATGACTGAGTGTTTGACAAAATGAAACATAACAGTTAAATATTCATAACCATGTAATTGCAGTTGATAGTGATATGGCAGCTTTCAGCGTCACAAAAATGGATTTGCCATGTTTAGACTATGGAAAGCATCATTTGAGGACAGTGTCAGACCAGGTTGCTGTGTTGATACGACTCTAAAGAAATGTGTGCTGCTGCACATTTTGCCTATTTGTTTTTTTTTAAATACATATAATTCATATAGTCTGTCATTGTACATTGAGCCCAAAAAGAAAAAAAGTATTGTTCTATATCTCCCATTCTACTGGGCCGATTGACAAAATTCAACTTGACATTTTTTCTTGTCTTGAAAGTGCAACTTAGAATATGTATTAGATTTATATATAGCATTGTTCTAATATAAATATTTTGACGCAAAATTACACTTAGCAATTGCTCCTGAAATGGCATGCCAATTTTTTTCCGTATTTCGATTCAATGATTCAGATTACGTTTAAATATTAAATTTTGTAAAATTTGGTGTGAAATTTACGGAGAAATTCAAAAATTTATCTTGATGCATTTTTTTTTTATTATTTATCTTGGTGCAAGAATAATTCACTTGACGAACTTCTAAATTTATAGAAACCTATTTTCCTTTCCTTTTTTCATTGAAAACGAGTGGGAAAAAAGTCATCATTCATACTTTAAAATAATTTTGTGCGTAAACTACATTTGCCGTTATTATCGCTTATAACAAATATGCCAAATTTAAAAACTTTCCAATATACAAATTCACATATATCTTAGGAAATTTTGAATAAAAAAGATGCTTAGAAATACATCTACTTTAAGAGGATGGTAAAAATTTTATAGGTTATAATTCAAAATGGTTTTTGAAAAATTTATAAAATTTTTTAAAAATACAAATTTAAAAAATAAATCATAAAATAGGTGAATTTTATTTAAAATGAATCTAAGTTTTAAAAAAGCTAAGTTTGAAAGGAAGAATCAAATGAGTTTTATAAAAAAAAGAGATTAATAAATATACATCAAATTCAGTTAGCATTGAGTAGCTAAAATTTTGAGAGCTAATATTTTAAAACCATTTGTGTGATTTTTACAAAACTTGGCAGTTTTGCATAATTTGACTTGTAGAATCGAAATATGGAAAAAAACTGGCATATACTTTCAGAAAATTTTTTTTGTCAAAATACCTATATTAGAACGATGCTATATATATATATATATAATTCATATCCTAGGTCGGGCTTTTGCGACATGAAAAACACAAGTTAAATTTCGTCAATCAGCCCAGTAGACGGGAGATATAGAACTGTCCCCCACCCTTTTTTTTTTGCGGTGTACATTCCATAGAAAAGTTCATTAAAAATTATAGAAAATTACAGATGGTTACTTCCATACTTATCTAACAAACTTATCCATAAACATTTATTTCGTTTTGGGGAATTAGTTACTTTATTTTATGATTATTTTTCATTTGCACAGTGGTAAATCTTATAATAAACAGAAACATCTTATTTTTGCAGAATAATATGACCATAATTAATGTAAAACTATGACTTACATGGCCAAGGTTATATACGTACATGCGTATCAAACATTTTTCTGCTTAAAATGTATTTTATTCCTGTAATTAATTACAGTATCGGCAATTATTTTGCACTTTTTAATACACAGAAATTAGTAATTTTTCAAATGTTTTTGCTTACAGAAAAAAAAATTTTTTTTTGTTGCAGAAGATAATGTACACCTTGAGATCAAAGTTTATGCAGATTAGAAATTTTTGTAGATTACGGATCGTGGCTGAGTTTTATCTACAATTTTCCCTTCTTAACTTTTGCATTAAGTTTGAATAGTTTGCATATAGATAATTAATTATAAGATACTTTAAGAATTATTAAATCAAGTGATACAAATAATAATAATAATAGTAAAAGGGGGGGATTATTTTGACTGAGAAAGGAAATTGTTTTCTAAGAGCACATCCAGTATTGGTACTTTTTTACGATCCACATCCCCACTGAAAAATCGTAAAAAAGTATTCATGAAGCAAAGTTGTGTGTTGCCAAAATATTATGTAGTGAATCATGGTGTCACCAAAAAGTATTTATGTGGCAGCCCAAGTATGCATGTAGCACTTGTCTGCTTACTAGCCTAGGGAACTGCACAAATTTGACATTGCATATACTGTTGTTTTCCCAAGTATACAATGATTTTTCACTTTTAAAAGAGGCTGGAGAATTGCAAAAATTTTGCATCATTGCACAAATTTTGATGTATTAAATTCAACAGTTTGCGAAGTACAACTTCATGACTGCGAAGGGAAAATGCTATACCTCTAAACAAATGCAGTGCTTTTTCTTTCATCAGTTGGCAAACTACACAGTCCCATTATAATATTTTTCTTTTAGAGAAAACTATAACAAACACTAATTGTCATCATCAGTAAAAGCAAACAATGACCGACATTCATCTCCTGCACGTACATGCATATTTGGCTTACTGCATAAATACATTTTGGCTGTGTCATGGGTTGTCTATTTTGATGACACAACTATTTTTTTCGTAATACTTATAAGAATGTGTGGATTATTGGAAAGTGTACAAAATTTCTGTGATCTTTAGGACCCTTTGTTTACCATTCTTTATATTTTTAATCTAAAAAAATTTACAAATGCTGTTTCTAAAAGGCTCTCACTTTTTGTTGCAAATGCAAAGAAGCTTGCATCATTGCAAGTAATGCGAATAAGCCAGCTGTGAGGTGCACTTAAGTTGGATTTCAGTGTCTGAAAAGCTGTAGATAAATAAACTCTTTTTGCATATTAACTATTTAAACTCAGAATTAATTTTAAATGACAGCTGAATATGTTGCCAAACGTAAAGACTTAATGCAAGATGAAAATTATGCAATGATTCATGATTGTGCTTACTCTGAAAAGACAACACTAGTAAATTTTAAATAGTTTCAACAATAACATAAATTCTCACTACTTTAATCAAACTAAGTGATAAATGTAGTGTATTTTTATTAAAAAGTTTATTTGCTTCTACATATAAGAGTAAATTGCCGTTAAATTTGCCTTGATTTGTATTTTGAAGTTTTTTTTTTGTTTACATTCAAAAATCAGCATGGAATTTAAGCACTTCCATGGTAACTACACAAGCTCAGAAGAAATTTTAAAACACAGTGGAATATGCTGCTAAAATTTGGGATTTATCTAAAACAAGAAACTTGTGGAGATTCATGTTTATGTTTACAGTAAAAACTAAATGGATTATTATATTTCTACTGTATTATTAGTATTAAATCATTTTTGTAAATGTGTCTCCTAGATGAGTATATTTTGTCATTCTACTTTCATCCTTAGTTGTATTCCTTTATTAACATTTAGGCAGAGGTAAAATCTGTGTTTTCAGATGGATCTTTATCTTTACATACTAGGAGTATGAAGTATGGAAAGGTATGCTTTAACATTATTATAAACTGCTGTTAAAATTTTTAAATTTTTTTAATCCCACGTTTCCATATCTGCCAACTTTTGTGTTTTATTTATAATCTTTTTGAAACTGGTCTAGTTTTAAGATCTTACACATGAAAATATGTTTTATGAATTACACAATTTTTTTGTAAAGGCATAAAAAATTGTGCTACTTCATAATTTTTCATCTAATTTGTAGTCTGAGCAGACATTCAAGTTACTGTTTTAATTCACCTCTTTATTACATCAAAAAGCAAGTTCTTACATTTTTGGAATATGAATTGTAAGTTTGCTGAGTTTCATGATATACGTTAAATCTGAGATTTTGGATATTTTTTAGACCCTGTCTACAAAAAATTTGATTTGGCCATTTGCAAATTTCACCATGATTTTTTAACAAACATAGTAATATTTTATTACAAATATATCAACATTTCAAAGATGTCAATAAATAGCAACAATATATATATTACTATATATAAACCAATGATACGTATATTATTGTATATAAATACATCTTTATGAACTTAAGCCTTATGTGTATATAATAAAATATGTAATAGTATAATATATGTAATAAAAAAGAGACAAAGATGTAGTAAACCATTAAAAAAATTAGGACATTCCATAGGATGTAACCATTAAAAAAATTAGGACGTTCGCTGCGAATGTCCTAATTTTTTTAAGAAATAACTGGAAGAGTTCACAATTGTGTAAAATCTGTACTTGAATATCAATCATAATCATAATATTTTGTAATCCGTAGCTTGAAAAGTCTTTTGTGAAAACTTGTGTCAATACAAACCAATACAAATACAAAACCAAAATTTTCTTTTACATATTCATGAATTTTGTATTAAAATTTATTATTTAAGACTTATAAAATAATCCACATTTCTTAGTTGTAAGACAATGAAAAACAGAATTTAGAACTTAATCAACAGAGAAAAGTTACAAAATTCAGTACAATAATAAAATAAACTTTGATTAAAAAAAAGGGGGGGGCAAATCCTTTGCAATGCAAATCAGCATTACAACTTGCTGATGGCTGTGGGATGCTTAAATACAATTACATGTAGAAGGCTCCATTCCTTAATAAAGGTAACTGTCTTCCAGTATTGTATAATTGTCAAAGTTTGCATTTATAACTTATGTCCATAAAGATCTTCAAATTAGTTAATTGAAAAAAAAAATATGCAAAAAATAAAGTTTAAGACTAATAAAGTTCTACCCAGACTTACAATAATAATATGGACCATATAATTTTGTGAATATAAGATTAAGAAATAAATTTCACAATTATATCTGTTTAAGGAAGGCTTCTGAAACTTTTCAAATATAATGTGTTTTTAAATATAACTATTAATTACTTTACAAAATCATCAGAAATTTCAAAATATTATGATGTAATTAGTTTTTCATTCGAAACATCATCTGAAATAACATTACTAAAATTATCCTTTCTGTTATTACCAACATTTCTAATTTTTTTCGTACAAACTCAAAAATCCCACAGCTTTCTCTTGATACAAACATTTCAATCTAATGGGCAAACCCACATTAACAGATTAGCGTGTACTGACCAGTGGTAAGGAGCACTTGGACAGTTACTTATAAAAGCTTTCGTTCCTTGTTTGAAAGCAACTGGCCTTTTTCAGTTTTGCTTTCAACATTCTATATATATATATATATATAATTAATTACCCTCCATTTTATTAAAATAATAATAATTATATATGAAAACAAAGTGGAAGCTTTCAGAGTTTATCTGAACTTAAAACCATCTGTAGATTTTTAAACTTAGCATAATTCCATACTACTTGTGGTAATTATCGTTTCCTGAATTACTCATTTTTATACATTATTACACTATTCTATATCAAAACACTGAATATTTACCACAGTAAAACTCAAAAACACAGTTTATCACATTCTAAACTAATTTCTCAAAATTATTTCATTCAAAAAAAATTCTTATCAACAATTCAATATTTTCAACATAAATTCAAAAATATAATTATTAATCTCAATATCCTTCCCTAAAAATACTTTAAATATCTTAAAATTCATGACTGAATTGTATCACACATAATAATGAAAAGTTAAATCCTTTGATATTATGAAATTTTAATTTGATATTTTTAGAAAACAGTGCTTCGATTAAAAAAAAATTAAAAAAACAATATTGTGATAAAACAGCATTATATGTTAAAATTTCAGAATAGAACCTATTGATATTGATTATTCATAATATCATTATGATTGGAGAAAGCAGAAGGGAAATAATCTTCTAGCACACAATTCAAGCATTAATTTCGATCCTGTGCTGGGAAAAAAAAAAAAAAAAAACAATTTATTCCCAAAAGAGCTGAATGAAGCTACACATTTCCAGGGGTGTTTGTGCTCCGGGGAAACCCCGGAATTCCGGGGATTTTGAACTTCGATACCCGGAAATTCCGGGGATCGTCGTTCAAAAGGAAGTAGGAATAATAATGAATTATTTATTTTGATCTGGGTAATTTTGTTTGCTTTGAAAGCAGAAAACGCAAGGTCATTGTGTGTGGTGAAAACGTTTTCTTTCTTTCTCCAAAGGGCAGTGATAATGCGTGAAAAGGGGGGAAAAACTTCTTTTTTGTTCTTTCCTTATTGCGAGTTATGACTCATTCCCCTGGTTCTCAAACATTCTCTTCTGGATTCTTTTCGGCAAGTAGGCGCGGCAGAAAAAAAAGGGGGCATGGCGCCAATAAGTAGAGAAGGGGGATTTTTTGCCGTATTAGCTATTTGTCATTGATCGCTTCGCAACTTTTTTTTCTCCGCTGTGTAAAATTTTCGTTTCATTTATTGATGCACGTGTAAATTTTTCGTTTCGTTTATTGAAATATTTTTTTATTTATGTACGCAAGAGAATTTCACTATGAAATTTCTCGATATAAATAGTGATATTATACAATTAGAAGAAGGTGTCCGGAATGCATTTAGGTGGAATTGGATTGAACGGAGAGATGGTAATGGGGATACCATCGGCACATGGTGCAAGAAAATAAATGTTGCTGGACAAGCATATTGTGTTTTTTGTAACTCACTGCTGAAGTATGGTGGGGAAGGATTCAAGGCTTTCACAAATCATTCTAAAACTGTGACGCACATAAAATATTCAAAGTGCATTAGACATTCAATGACTTTAAGTAATTATGCTAATTCAAAAAATACTGATGACTTACTGGAGACTGATGCTCGGCCATTGGATATAGTGACAAGAAAAGCACGCCAAGAGGTATTAATAACTTCGTTTATCGCCGAGAATTCTCTTTCTTTCAATGTAGCTCCCAATTTAATTGAACTCAGCAAACAGTTGAGCCGCGATCAGACGGCACTAAACTCGTTGGAAATGTCCAGGACTACTGCATGTTATAAGATGAAATATGGGCTCGCAAAAACTATTAAGGAAAATATCATTAAAACTTTAAAGGAGACTCCATTTTCTCTAAATTTGGATGAAAGTACTAGCAATGCTCAAGAAAGTATACTGGCAATATTGGTGCAGTTTTATGACAACAATCAAAATGAAGTTGTAGTTCATCATTTTGCATCTCTAAAGATGGAATCTTGCAATTCAGAAGCTGTTTTTAAAGCAGTTGTTAATACTATTGAAGATAATAATATTCCATGGGCAAACTTAATTAGTGTATTAATGGACTCATGTAACACCATGCGTGGAAAAAAAAAGGGTGTTGAAACCAGACTACGATCAAACAAAGCACCCCACTTATTAGATATTGATGGTGACACATGTCACACAGCTAATAACTGTGCAAAAAAATTTGCTTCATGTTTTGATAGATACTTAGAAGATTTGTTTGATGACATCTATTTTGATATGAAAAGCTGCAGTAAAAGAGAAAATTTTTTCAAAATCTGTGAATCCCTTGCCATTAAAAAACTTAAGCCCTTGAAGAGACCAGACCATAGGTGGGTGTACATTTTATGTGTTTTAGAAAGAATCAAAGATCTGTGGGATGCTCTTATTGCATTTTATTTTCACTACTTGGATAAAACTGATAAAGGGGATTATTTTTCTTATGTTGAAACTGTATACAATAAAAGAAATATTTCTGCATCTCAGAAAAAAATTGTTGAAGGGGTGTATTCTTGCTTGCATTCCCAACAACTCACAAAGGATGCTTTAGCTCGGAAAAAAAGAATACTAAATGGGTTATTTGTTATGCAAAACAAAACTTTATTGCATATGGCATTATATTCAGCAGTATTACCAGAGTTCAACACATATATTAAATTATTTGAAACAAAAAAACCAATGCTTCATTTAATACATTCCAGTATTTATAAATTGATGGCAAAATTTTTCTCTTTTTTTATGAAGCCAGAAAATATAGAGTGCACATCTTATAATGATTTATTAAAGGTTGATGTCACAAATCCAGAATTCCATCTACCTAGCAAAGTAATATTTACTGGTGCAGAAGCTTCCACTCTCCTGAAGAAATTATCAAAAAATCATCCAATAGCAAAAGAATTCCAAATTTCTCTGATGAAAGCTTATACTAATACAGCACAGCATATGAAACAGAAATTACCCCTTAAAAATTCATATCTAATTAGTTTTACAGCATTAGATCCAGAGCTAAGAGGTAAAACCAGTACAATATTAGCTTTTGAAAAATTATCATCTTTTATGTCCCATATTTTTAGTGATAATGAAAAGTCAAAAGTAGAAGCTGAAATAAGGTTATACCAGAGTGATATTGATATCACCAAAGAAATGCTCTACACATCTGATGAAAGTGGAAATCAAGTCAAGTGTACAATTGATAAATATTGGTCTAAAGTTTTTAATTTAAAAGATGATTTCACAAATGATTATAAGTATCCTACATTGGCTAAATTGGTCAAAGCCTGCCTTAGCTGCTTCCATGGCCCATTAGTGGAAAGTGCATTCAACTTAATGGATACACTTGTCACTGACTATAGAACCTCTCTTAAGATTGATTCCCTAGATGCAGTGCAGACTATTAAATATGATTTAATGGCTTCTAAAGAAACCTCATGTGAAAAATATGGCTCAAAAAATCCAATGACTGATCCAATTCACAAAGATCTCTTACTGAATATGAACAGAAGTTGGAAAACATATCAAGAGGACTTAAAAACATGTATTTCAGATGAGTCACCTATAAAAGTCTCTGAAAAACCTTCTACATTAGCAGAAAAGCAAACTGCTTCTACCTCTGCATGTGCAGTTCTCGAGGAAATTTCTTCAACTGTAAATGAGGAAAATAAAAGTCAACCTTCCTGCAATTATGAAGTTCACCACAAAAGAAAGACAAACCCACAAACATCAGAAAATAAAAAAAAAGCAGCAGAAATTAGATGATTTTTTTTAAAGAATTAATTCAGGTAATTTAAAATATTTACATAAAATGTAGTAGTTTATATGTTTGAAAATTTATGGTTATTAATTTTGCAAAAAAAGTAATTCATTGAACTTTTATAATTAGGTCATTCAATACTTCATAATTGTAATTTTTCATTTCTCCCCCCCCCCTTCTCGAAACTCCAAAATGTCGGTAGTAAGTCCGTAAAAGTTTCAGGGGATTTTTTGGGGTCCCACAAACACCCCTGCATTTCTGTGACCTTCAAAGCATGGGAATGATTTGGAATGTTTGGCACTCTGAATCTTTGAAAACACTCATCGAATCATTTTGTTATAAACAGATGCTGGATTAATTTTTAATGGCTGGTACTAGGTTGCATTTTTAAGCACCCGCAGGGAATCTATGATTTTATTTTTTTCCCCATTTCTTCATATTGCTGTTGAATTCCGTTGTACGTATTAAATCACCGAATATGCTGGATTAAGTTTCGAAGAATGGATGCTCACTTTAAATATTTAAAACTTGTAACGCATTTGTTTGGGAATGATGCAGTATAGCTGACTTGTTGATTCCTAGCTGCTCCCATAGAATTACACAGCCGTAGATATCTTGAGGATTAGAAGGGCGAGGCATTAACTAAGTTTCTTCCACATTCGTGCTCGCAATTTCTATGATAATACTTCAGTGAAGTACAGGTACACATCCTGTCGACTGAATTGTAATAAAAAAGAGACAAAGATGCAGAAGTGTTGTTTGGCATAAAACATAGATCCATATTGAAGAGGAAGAATTTTGATTGCATAGAATAAGAAACTGGAAGCCAAGGAAAATTAAATCTTCATTTTATTTTCAGTAAACATGTGGTTACAAGCAACTTGGCACATTATTTGTGCATACTTCCAGAGCATTTACATTTTTGATACTGTTGCGATAGAAACAAAGCACAGAAAAATTGCATCCAATTTATCACAGAAGTTGAAGCTAAAAATACACATTCATTCAATATGGAAGATCGCCAAGAGGAAGGTTTTAATTCTCAAAATTTTGAGTTTAGGTTCCGAATTACCCAAGTCATCAGTGTTCGTAGGCCATGCAAGATAGATTGATCTAGATGTAACACAATCCAGAGAAGTTATTAGGATTTTAGGATAGAGAGGGACAATTTAGAGGCTATAATTTTCATTTACTATTTTTATCTTACACGCACACATATGTAGATATAAAGTAAGAAATTTAGAACCAAATTCGCGAAGACCGAAATGAAATGAAATTCGGAACGAGTAAATTTCAAAATTCACCATAAATGTGTAAATAATCAACCAGTAGTCATAAGAAATATAGATGAACTGCAAAAAATACATTGAAAGAGGAATGCAATTAAATCTAACTCGATGTTATCAAGAAGAGGTGCAACAGACTTAATTGAACCTTCTCTACCCTGGAAAACTACTGCATTTGTGTTCATCCAAAATTAGCTTATGAACCATTCTAAATTATTTAATTATAACAGTTCGCGTGAATATTTTGAACCCCTTCTCAATGCGGAGGTAGTCCGATAATGAAATAAAAATATACAAAAATGAATCCATTTGTAAAAATTCCAAATGTCCAATAAAGTAAAAGAAATTAATTAGAAACTTTGTACTAAGTTTAAGACTCAATGGAGAAATACAAAATATACATAAATTTAACAGAGAATAATGAAATCATAACTTACCCAGAGCCAACAAAGACGAAAGGTAAAGACAAAAATACATCGTTCTCTCACAACAGAACAAGAAGACTTGGCATCTGTTCTGTTCTTTCACTTGGCAAAGATTTATTTACCCCTTTCATGAGAGAGGTCTGTGACCATTTCTGAAGTCTGGCACAAAGTTGTTAAAAAAAAGCAAATTTGCAATCAACTGTTGGAAAGAAAATTCCTTACATGGTGGTCTAATGCAAGAATTTATGTTTCTTGTCAAACACCATTCTTGAAACCAGGATTTGCTACAATATGCATTAACGTTTCTGTGTAAAATTCCTTTAAAGTTTTTTTTTGCCCCCTGCATTAAAAAAGGTTCTTTTGATTGTCTGCACCCTTCTGAAACCTATTCATGAGGTAATGCACTATGTTGCCAAAATGTGTTTATGTAGCAATCCAGGTATGCATGTGTAGCAAATGAGAGCGGAACCTTCAAATTCTGCAATTATTTTTCTTAGTAGTGTTTGTGTTTGCACTGAGACTTTTTTTTTTTTTTCTAAATGTAAGGAATTATAATGGGGCTGTGGAGTATGCTGGTTGAAAAAAAAGAAGGCATTGCATTTTTCAGAAACATGACATTTTGCCCAGCAGAATGCAAAATTTTGTATTCTATGAAATTTTAATTCTTAAATGATTGAATTTCAAAATTTGTGCAATAACAGATCTATGTATATGTGAAGATTACATCACAGTAAAGATAAGGTTTTCTTGAAAAAGATTAGTGTTTTATTACAGATGTTTTTTGCTTTTTAAATTTTATTGTGTCATTGCTCTTTTATGGAATTTTGAAAATGAATATTGTCATAGCTTGCCAAAAAATTAGTTTTTAGTCAGTTGACAACTTTTTGGAGGAGGTTGGGGAATGTACCAAAATTCATCTCATCTTATTCTCTTACAGGTTGAGTTGGCAGGTGTGCAGTTTTGTTTGGAGATATGTGTTTGAAATAAAATAGAGGAATTTTTTTTTTTCAGCTCTCTCAAGGCCAGTTAGTGAAAGTTCCTTCCTCTTTGGTACTTCGTAAAAAGACTCATTTCCATGATATTGTGAGTGGTATTCAGGTTATTTTGAGCAATAATGGTTACATTTGGATAGCTCCTATATCTGGAGAAGATATTGAAACTGGTGGTTTCGCTCAAAATTTAGAGGTTTGCTTTATTTATTTATTTTTTAATGATAATGTCTTTGTGTTATTTGCCTAATAATTTGTGGTTTTATATTAGCGTTATAACTAAGAAAAAGTTTCTCAATTTAATACCTTTCTTTACATTAATTTTTAAAATTTTTTCACTTTGTTACACAGTGGTAGATTTTGAAGTATCAATTGTTTGATCTAATTCATGAAAATAAGTGCTGTTATGCAATATAAGACAGAAATCCACACAGCCTGCTAGATATAAACAATGAAAGTTACTATTAGTAAGATAATGAAACTGCACAACTTTCGTTTCGAAGTCATAACTGGCACCTTCGCATCCTGGTAGATGGGTGGCACAATTTACTACCATATTAAATTTTTTTTTTATTGAAACTTTAACAATGATGAATTTTTTTGAATTAAAGGGGAATCAAGTGAAGGTTAAAAGAATTGCTTCTTTGCATGTGAAAGAAAGGGTGAATGAATAAGTATTTCATGAGAAGAGCAGTATGCATTGAATGAAGGCCAAATGATGAAGTCATCAATAATGTTTTAAATCCAGTGCAAGAAGATTCTAATTATGAAAAAATACAATAATGCAAATCATTAAACAAATGCTGTTTAATATAAGATTTGCTTTGTGATGAAAAGTTTGAAATTTTTAAAGAGTGAATTAAAAAGACATTTTAAATGGCTAAAGGACATTTTTAAAAAGTGTGTGTATTCAAATTAGCACATTTTAAAAGAAAAGGGACTCTTCTTTTCTTTCAGTCTGTTCCTTTTAAAAACTGTGCTCTTGAGATGCTATCGTGCTTTTTCAAGGAATTCAAGAATTCTTTCCAATTATTGCTTATTTAAATTATCCCAATTACTCTTATTTAAAATTCAGAGTAGGCTCAGATCAGTTAGTTGCTGCCTTTCCGGATTTGGATACATGAATAACAACTGCTGTTTCCCATGTTTCAGCCAAGTTTCAGCATTTGGTTGATGGTATTCAGGAATTTGAATGGCATTATGTAACCCATCTCTTGAATCACCTTGCTTACTGCTGCTTTTTTTTTTTTATCAATTCCAGTGCTTTTCTTGATTTTTATTTTTTCAATATATCGAATAACTTGTGATGGTTTGGCAAGAGAAATATTTGTCTGTGTGTGTTTGTGTAAAATGTTGTGTATTGGTAAAACTAGCTTATGTTCTGTGTTTAGGTTTGATATGTTGTTTGTACAAAACTAAGAAGCGTAGTTATGAGCTAATGACTTAGCTTTCTCAGTTCAATGTAAATGATCTTGTTGAGGCCCTTAAGGGGCAGAATGTTTGTGTAGCATCGTATATACTTTCACATTGGTAGAGGCCAAAATCTATTTCACTTAAACATCTGAAATGCCCATATATATGTATTTTTGTTGGAATGGATTTCCTTCTCCCATGCCAAGTAGAATGCTCCAGTGCTAACAATAATCTACTTAAGTGAAACAACACCTTCTCTCTTGGGATCTTCATACACTTTCAACACTGTGAAGTTTCCACTTAGGACAGGATTGCAACTTCGGGCATGCTAAACAGAGGAAAAGGAAGATGCATTCAAATAACAAAACTGTTTTTAGTCACTTTAAAAGAATGGATGGCATGTCATTTAACAATTTCTGAAAACAATGAGCCATGCATTATTTTGATGGCTGGAAAGCACCAGCTAGAAAATGATTCAGGCAATCTGCCTGTGTCTGAATGGTCGAGCATTTGGGGCAACTTCAATGTGAAAGAGTTAAACTGCTTTCCATGTAGACTTAGTGTCACTGGAAAACATTTTTCAAAACATTTCATAAGCAAAAACACTACATTCCTAATTGATTGAGTCTAATATTGGCTAAGTGCTTTGAATTTCCTAATTGTTCGTCTTTCATAGGCATTTTTACGATAAATCTTGCTATCTTCATTTCGTCTGTAAGTGTCTTTGAAATGCTGTTCACAGAATTCTTCTTCTTGACTAAGAATTGGCTTTTCTTCACCAGTATTTTCCACTAACCAAAATTTTTCTACCAATCTGTCAATATTATCAAAATTACCGAGTCCACAGTAATTCTGACAATTTTCAAAGAACCAGTAGCTATATAACCAAACACAGAATTTCTAAAAACAAGCGATTTTGCAGAAGATTTAAAGTGTCTATTAATAAAAATGCCATAAAATATTTCTGCTTCTAAAAGCATATCTATGTTAGATGGAGTTACAAATTCTGGATGAGCTAAACTTGATGTATCAAGAATATCTATAGTTTCAATATTTAATTTTGTATAAGGTTCTAAATCTGTAATTTTATTTACAACTAAAAAATTTAATGAAGCAGAGAGTGAATTATTTCCATTAAAAATAGAATCTAAAGTACAAGATTTAATGTTTGAAATTTGCCCATCTAAACAACAAACAGGAATATTTAGTCTTTCTTTTTTCAAATTTGCACGTTCACAGAATTCATTAGTAGCAAAATTTGACTGTGAACTCGGATCAAGAAGAGCTCTTGCTTTAATGAATTGGCCATAAGTATTTCTAACCAAAGCAACTACAGTTAAAAGAACAGTTTTATTTTTCGAGAAAAAACACATCGATAAGGCTTTTTCTGTATATTCATTGCTATTCAAAACAACTTCGATTTTGTTGTTTCCTGGGGAGGGCGTGCCTTAACTTTGCTTTCCCCCCACTTGTTGAAGACGAAATGGAAGTTTCACGCCAAAGAAGAAGTTAATTATATTTTGATTTGCAAACCAAGCAAAAGTGTCTAGACTGACAGGAAGCTACCTTATGATTTGATTGTAAACAATTAATGCATAAAGAAAGCTTTTTAATCATTTCGTATCGTTTCATTGGATTTAATGCTAGAAATATTTCACATTTAAAAATTGGATGATTGTCTTTGCAAACCAGGTACATAAATTTATTATTATTTGTTTTTGTCGGTAGCGATCGAACTTTATTCTGAGGAATGTTTGGTTTTGGTTTTGCAAATACAGTTTTGTTTTGCATATTTTCTAACATCTGGCATCGCTTTTGAAGAGAAGTCATGAAAGATTCCCATTTACATAAATCAGTACTATTTAATGACATTTCAAATTACTTACATAATTCTTTATCTATTTTATTGAGAATAATATTAATGAGCAAAGCTTCGCTTAATTTATCCAATTTAACTCTTTTAATTAATTTTAATGCTCTTAAATGTTTGAACTTTATCAATTAATGAGGATTTTATAAACTATTTTTTCTATAGAAAGTAATTCATTGATATGAGAATTTACAGCCAGTCTCTTATTATCATATCTTTCTTCAAGTGCCTTAAATAAGGAAGAAAATGTATCATGTATTGTTTGAATCTGCTTTGCATTACCAGTTAAACAAGATTGTAAATAAAACAGTTTCTGAGAGTCTGTTAATTGTTTCCTAGATGAAATTAAAGCTACAAATTGTTTTTTAAATAAATTTCAGTTTTTGGAATTACCAGAAAATTTAGGCAATGTTATTTCAGGCAATTTATAATTCAATGAATTTCTTGTTTCTTGAACACTATTATTTGCATATTCATTATTATTTTTACTACATAATGAATTATAAAGACATTTGAGGCTTACCTCAACATTAGTAATATCCGTCTCTATATCTTCAAAAGTAACTTTGACGTCTGATATTTCTTCATCTTTGCACACTTTGTAATAATCCAAGCAAAGTTCATGAATTTGTTTATTTAACTTGTGCACTTTTTCTTGAAATACTTCTATTTGTTTTAAACCAAAAGCATCACTTTTTCCACTGATAGATGACTTTAATTTGGTTATTTGCACTTTAATACCGCCACTTTTTCTGTTCAACATAGTAATGTCTTCATTAAGCTTTTCTTTTTTAAATTCTAATTAACTGCGGCCGATCGTGACTAAAATGTTTTGAGGTGTGCTGGTTTGACGGTATACTAAAGACATCTTTACAACAACAACAACCAATGTTATTTTTTGAACTGTAACATAACTAAAAATGGAAATGAATTACTGACCACACATGATCAAAATATGTATGCTTCGCTAGGACTCCGAATTGAAACTGACTGAAGTTGTGCGGAAACAATGTGCTGTACATAACTTTTATTGCTGCGTAGGAGGCAACAGCAGTTATCACTAAATTTACATAGAAAATGTTTTTGGGTACTATGCTATTAAGACCATGTATCAAATTGTGTCAAGTAAACACATTAAACATAGACTAGCACAAAAATAGGAAAGATAAATATGCAAAACATGATAGAAATAACTTATGTTCTTGTGTGATTCGTTTTCCAAAATTTGGAATTTATCCAGATGGTGGTGAATGTCAACTAATTAACTAAAGCAAGGGATGTAGAAAATACTGGAAAGTGTTAAAAAAAAAAGGAAACATGGTGAGGGAAAGTTGGTGAAAATATAAAATATATGGTGAAAATGTTGAATTTTCTGAAAATGGCAGAATAAATTTGAAATTTCATCCCGATATCTGCTTCTTCGACTTGAAAAGATTCCAGTTGAAGGAGCAGCTGTGTCATCTGCAAAAGCTCCTGTACTTCTGTAATTTTTATGTAGTTAAATATGTACATTATCATTTTTCTGTTTTATTTTTCTATTGATAAATTATTAAAAAAGTTATATTGAGAAAGATAATATCTGAATAGTTAAATTTTTCTGCGTAAATCTTAAATTGAGCAAAATAGAGCTAGATTTTTCCCATGATAAGAATAATCCTGTTTCTTTCAGTAATCTGTAATTTTAATGATGAATTCCATTAGGTGTGAAGAATTGCAGCAGTGCAGCATTTGTTTGTATGAACAGATAAGCAGTGAAAACTCTCGTGATTACTATAAACAATAAAAAAAGTAAATAAAAGTATTGTTTGAAATACAATAAGATTATTCTTCAAAGCGCTTCACCCCCAAACTGCTGAAAACCGCCTTGTCCTGTATTGTTTTTGGAAAAACATTGTTATTTTACCTTAGTAAAAAAATTCCTGCTAGTGAATAATTTAATAAAATTACTGAACAGTGTTGTTTCAAGGTTTTTTGCAGAGGTGCCAGCTCTCCAATTTTTAGGTAGGGGACTCCTTATTTTCTTCTTTTCCATATTCCCACCAATATGATTAAGAATAGTGATCTTAATCTGGCAGCTTGTGGGTTACATGCAGCCCCTCAAAGCAATTTTACATGACTCATTAATCCATTTGCCATAAATTAATTAACATTATGCAAAGCAACACCTTATGTTTGACATAGATCAAGACTTTATGGTTTTCTGAGGGCAAACAGATCCCTTTTCATCAGCAGCAAAGAAATTTGCAATGAATGAAAACCCGCAGTTGTATTTATAGCAAAAAGAAGTAAAGCAGATAAGAAGGTAGGCCCAGTTGTTAGCAGAAATGGTAACAAAAATTGAAAAATTAAGTTAATAGAATTTTAAAAGCATTAGGAAAACTAAGATTGGGATTAAAGTCCTTAACTAAACAAGGTAAATTTTTGTAAATGTGAAAAGCTTTGCAAAAATACAATTCACCTGTGAAAGAAGCTTTTTTGATAATTTTTACGGATTCAAAGTTAAAATTCTGATTAAATTTCCAACTATGATTAGCTATCAAAGACTTGTTAATTTCACCTTTCCAGGCATAAGATTTGTGTTCCTTGATGCAAAACTTTAACACTGTTTAGCCGATATATCTCAAACCACACTGACAAAATATGCTATAAATTCCCCAAGAATTAAAATCAGAAATGAAATTTTTAAGATCAAACCATGTATTTTATTGATAGCCGATAAAATGATTTGAAAATTGAATTTTTGGAGAATCTGAGCAATTTTGTAACTGATACAAGGGTCAAAGGGATTAACAACAAGGTTATTAATGTTATTTCTAACAGTGGAATATCTTTGATGGGGAGAATGAAGAGTGTTTATAAGCTTTATAAATGACCACTGGAGAAACTTCTCTGTCAGTGACTACTGATTGAGTTCATTAGCAAGCAAAGATTCTAAGGAACAAACTTTGCGAGCACAAAATACATAATAATGAAACAGAAGCCTTTTTTGCTTAGCCAAGTGACACGACTCAGTATAGGAAGATAAACAGACAGAAAAGGGTGTATGGTGCTGAAATCAGATTCATTGTAGATTACAAGAATATCAAGGGAAGGGTATTGCCAGATTCACTTTCAAAAGTGAACTGTCTATGTGGATCAACTGAATCTGTAACAGATAAAATGTGGGATAGATCTTCTTTATTACCATCAAAAAGTGTAAAATTGCTGTCTACGTAGCAAATCCAAAAACAAAAAGGTAGTTTTCCAAATAATTTGACTTCAAAATAGTGCATGCAAGTGTCAGCAGATACAGGATTGAGATGGCGTGCTTCAATGTGCTTAGCTTATCCTTCAGTTATGCGATAATATTCAATTTGGAAAATAAAGTGGTTTGACTCAAAAAAGATTTTATAAGAGAAATTAATTTCTATGGAATAACTGTGTGACCTAATCGAAGAAATTATTTAAATATCGTATTTTCTGCTCACGTTCCATAATTCCAGTATGTACTGACATATTGTTTTGTTTTAGTTCAGTGCTAAAAATGGGGAAATGAAAAGTTCATTCTTGTCTGTGCTGTTTTATTTAAAAAAGAGTAAAAATTACTAGTTTTTCTATATCTTTCAATTTTTAATGATGATGTTTTGAGTTTTTATGTATTTTTGCCTTGCTACAAAGTGAGAACTGAATTAATTGATTAATTGAATGAGAAATATATCTTTAATAAAATTTGGGGAAATAAGTTTAAATAAAATGCAGCAAAAAATGTGTATAATTTAATAGGCTGTACAAGGAAGTTGTGTCTACATCAGATTTTTTTAAAGGTTTCAGAAAATGTATCAGTTGGTGATTTGTCACCACATATTATTATTATTTTTTTTTAAGTGCATACTTTTAGCAGACATTTTGATTACCATATAAATTCTATATTACCTCAAAAACAAATTGTTTCCATTTTGGGATCTGAATTCTTGTGCAAAAATAGCTTTACCTCTTTTCTCCCCTCTCCAGTTTTTGAATATTTTGTTTCTGGAATTTAAAGAAGATAATAAGTGTCATAGAGCAGTTTCCAAATTACTTTTTAAACAGAAACCAAACAAAGCAAAATAAACCCTCCAAAACGTTTTAAATGCATTAAAATGAATTTCTTTCTACTAATTCTTTATTTTTTATGACAGGTGTTTTTTTTTTTTTGCCAATAGAATTTTTTCTCAAAACGTGCAGGTATATGTCAATTTTCTCTGTAAATACCACTTTATATTTTTTAATAAAAAAATTTACTTATCAGCATCATGAAGTTGGGAGGTATGCCAATTTAATTAGTAAAAGTATCCAATGACAAGTTTATTTATTTTTTGTTGTTGTAATTTTATCTATTTAAATTATTTAATTTTCATTTGTATACAGGCATTTTGTGTTTCTGTTTTGTCTGAATGCTATCTGTTTGTCTAATTGCTAATAAAAAATATAATTTCAGTGTATTTCTAAAGTTGATCGAGAAAGCATTGCAAGGTTAAGAAACTGCATCTTGGCACTGGCTAAGTATAACAAAATGCTATCAGACACAATTATATTGTATGCTTATAATGCATCATTAACTTATGAGGTAAGTTTTTGTGATGCTATACTTTTAAATAATTTCTTTTATTAGAAAATGGGATTGGATTTAGATCAGTTAGCTAATAGATGTGATATTTTTTCTGATCTTAAGATAGAAAAACTGAAATCAAATTAAAGGTTTAATTTTAAGTGAAATAAGCTGAAGCAAAATTGATATGTAAATTAAAATATTGTTACGAGCTGTGGGATCATTAATGTTTCTTTGAATAATAAGTCAGATAGGAAGAATGAACAATTTATTATGAAAAATAAGCACAAGTAGCATAATAATAGCTGGATTTAAATTCAGAAGAACATGGATATAAAGCATTTCCTCGAGTATTTTCATGTTATCTCTCCAGCAATGAGAAGAATCACTAGACAAAGTGCTGTGTCGCCAAAGTAGGTAACCCAGATAAGACAAATATGTATTTTATGTTGAAGCCCACTGAGGATTGCACACGTATTGCGCCAGCATGTAATATACGCTATTTTGGAATTCTCATAAAGCAAATGATCAAATTGTGTGAAAATTTATTGTGAGATTGTCAGCAAAATGTTCAAATGCAAATAGGAAATTAGATTGAGAATAGCTGAAAATTGTTTACGACAGCTGTTCACTTTATTTATTGCTGGCCTAAAGAATAAACATCTTGTAAGTTTTGTCATTCTTACAGTTCTTATTGTCTTGATATGTTCTCGAGCACAATTGCTTATTAATGCAGTTATTTGCGAGAAGATTGCATGTTTAATATGGGAAAAAAAGGAGTATAAAAATTTGATAGTTCTGAATGAAAGCAATTCTCTGATGTGTTTTCACTGTTGATTTCATGGACCTATTTTCCATATTCTCTGATGTTGTAAGCAGGTGGATGTGAACATGGAGAGCTGTGCCAGCCGTTTTGCTCTGTAATACCAAGAATTCTGCAGTTGTCTGATTTTTTTTCTTTTTAAAGTTAAAATAGATCGGTGTGTACATAAAGAGCAGTGCCAGTTTGCTCTGCAATGCTGAGAATTCTGGAGTTCTCTGATTTCCCAAGTTTAAAATAGGTCAATCTCATTTAAAACAGTACCGGTTTGCACTCAGTGACGAGAATTCTGTAATTCTCTGATTTTTTTTTCAACAAGTCGCTGTGCTCATGGACCAAAAATTCAAAGTGTTTTATTGTGAATGTTTATTGTATTTTTAATTTAGTTCATTTGTTATTGTTTTATGAAGTTTTAAGGCTGTCATTATGGGTGCATTTTTTATGTAATTTTTATTCTTTCATCATAGATGTTACTAGCATTTTTAATTTCATTAGTTCATTTCTGTTTTATGTTTTTTTTGTTTGGTGTGCCATTTTTCAACACATCTTAAATGGGTGTTTTCCCACCAAACTCTCACCATACAGCAGGTGATTTTTTGCAAGTAGTGCTCAAATTACTTCTGCTTTGTGGCAAAAACCTTGTCTGTTAAAGGGTTAAAAAATATCACTTTCTCAAAAATAAAAACTTTCAAAGCACATTCCTTTGTGCAAGGATACATTTCAATGTTTATACATGTACTGCATTCATTGCACTGCATGTTTCCTTGATAAAGCACACACGACATTGTCGTAAAGTTTTTTTTTTTTTTTTTTTTTGTTTGTTCCCATGCATGAAAAGTTTCCCTGTACAATTGCACTTTTTTACTTTTTTTGTAATGCCAGATGTTGATGGTATATAGAGTTGATGGATGCCTTCAGGAGACAGGTACATTGTCCAGCGTTGCAACGCTACCTGGAAAACCGGAAAAAGTCAGAAAATCGAAAAGTGACCAAAAAAGTCAGCAAAAATCTGGGAATTTAAATATTTTAGTCAAAATCTGGAAAAGTCAAGGAATTTCATATGGCAGTCCCCAAGAAAGTGATTTTTCTGCCAATGTTAGAAGCAATCATGTTCTTGGCAGATTATGTATCATTTGCATGTCATTCAGACAGCTGGCATAGAGCCAGTTTTCTCAGCTCCAGTGAGATTGTCTTTTTGAAAGGCAAAGCCAGTTTCCAGCAATAGAATCAAGAGATTTGCATGCACTTGTGCAGTGCATGAGATTGTCTTTTTGAAAGGCAAACCAAGTTTCCAGCAATAGAATCAAGAGATTTGCATGCGCTTGTGCAGTGCATGTTGAATGAAAGAAAATACCTCCTCATTTGCGAATAAAACAAAATTGTTTGGCGACATTATGATGAGTAGTAAACGGGTCATTTTGGTGTTGGCAGCAATTTTCAAAATTGTGCCATGGCCGCAGCATATCCTAGGATTTTACCACAAAATCTTCTAATTTTTTTCTCTTATTAATAAATGCCTTATTTGTCATTTTGCAGTAAAATAAAATTAAAAAAAATAATAATCAGTCATCTTTGCTAAGCATTTAATATATTTATATTCACCAAAATATCATTGATTATTATAATTCAGTTTTTAAATCGTTAAGTAATTAATTTTAATGTTATTTGTATCATTTCTAAATTTATTTATTATTAGTTAATAATACTTTCAAATTTCAGGCAGTTTTCTCTGGCATAATCCTGAAACTAATTCTAGCAGTATGGTGATATACCATCACGGAATTTAATGCACATATTTTTTGCTTATGTATGCTGCTAAATAATACCTTAATAGTAATGTTTTGGGGATTATATATACATGAATAAAAATTTTCGCAAATATTTTTTGTGTTTCAAGTGGTACCATAATTTATTTACCTCTTAGCACAGCCAACGTGCATTACGTGGATAGACTTCAATTTTCTTAAAATACACCTAAGAAACCTGGAAAAGGCAGGAAATTTCATTCTCGTGTTTAAGTGGAAACCCTGTAGTTAATGCATTGAATATCTTTTATTTTCTCTTCTTTAAAGATGAATTTAGGTAATAATTGATACTGTGACTTTTATGGGCTGTAATTTGCTAGTGTTGATGTCTTATGTAGTGTTAAATATATTGTATTACAAACTATCTTTTTTTATGATATAAATTTTAAGGTACCTTCAACAAATCAAGTTTGGAAGACTTACCTTTTTAGTACCTTTTCAATGTATTATATCTAGAATGTATTATATCTTCATGAGTATTATATCTAGAATTAACCAAAAGGAAATCTAAATCAAAATCTATGATCAAAAATTAAACTTGAAAAAAATGAAAGTAGAGTTTAAAAAAAGAAAAAGGAAGTCTATGAAACTGTAACTGACTTAAATAAAAAAAAATGTTTAAATCAAAATTGAAATAAATATTTTTTTGTGTTCCAGGTTTGTAATTTTTGCATTTGTTTAAGTCAATTTTGAAAAATATTGCACACATTAGAATTGCTCTATCAAATAATGAAATATTTATCTTTAAGGAGATACATTTTATTTTCTTTTGCTATTGTGAGTATCTTATAGGAAATCTTTCAGATATGTAATTGTTGATTCTTGTATTTTATCTAGACTAAAGACCTTCTCAGACCCGAGGTTATGAAAGCTGTTGTAAGTTCTGTGCAGCAAAGGCTAGAGTTTGAAGGATTGTAGCTTTTTGTATAAAATAAAATTGTTTTTAATGTGTTGAACTTCATTTATTTGAAACCAGTTATCTTTCATTGTATGCAGTCTAAATTCTATTCTTGTTGGTATGGCTGTCACAAAATAATTTATGTTCAAATTTAGCTTTGCATACCCCAAAATAATGATAGTCCATGAAATGTCCAATCGATGTAATTAATTTTTGACGGGAATGTGTGAAAGATGAGCCTAATTAGCATTATCTAATCAAAAGTGATCAAGCAGTTTTTGATATGCAAATCAAGGTGTTAATTATCTGAGGGTGAATCAGGTGCTATGCACAAAATGAATAACTGAGTGAATTTCTGCAGCATGTTGTTTGATTTCAGTATGTAAGGACTTTAAATGGTTTGTCATGTCTCAAGTATCATTTGCAAGAACCTATGAAGTAGCAAGTCATGGGCTCTTTAGGAGCAAAACAGATAATCAGGAAAGCAGTGAGACGTGTGAATATTTCAAGACAGTCTCTTTACAGTTCTAGAACTCTGTGGCTAAGAGAGCTGGATAAGATCATAAATGAGTAACCTCTACTTCTTGAAATCAATATTTGGCAATAACTACCCATCATAACATGAAGTCTATCACTCTGCAGTTACGTTCAGAGCTTGCAGCTGCCACTGGAACTGTTGTATCACAAGAAACTGTATTCAGAAGGCTTATTTAAAATGCTTTTATGCCAAAGAGCCAAGGGTATGTGTTTCACTGAGGGATCTCTTTAGTTGTTTCAAAGAACACCGGAACTGGGGTGAGCGCCGTAATCCCATGTTCTCTTAATCAATTTAAAATTTAGGCAAACTTCATTGATGAATTCCTTGAAAGTTAAGCCATTGAGCAAATACTGTGGCCAGCAAAATCTCATGATTTTGACCCAATAGAGAACCTGCGGGACTACCTTGGAAATGCAACTATATAGAGATATCTTTCTTCTGTAGATGCAAATGACTTGAAGACCACATTCCTGGAGGAGTGGAACTTAACTGACCAAACTGTGGTTAACGTTATTATCAGCATGAAAACATGTGTATTCCTACTGGGACTAAAAATTTTTTCTGAGTTATTCTTTTTGTTTTCGTTTTTCGTCTCTTTGTAATACATTACAATTTTTATTGTTTCATGCTACTGTTTATAGCATATGCAGTGCTGTTAAATTTCTTCCTCTGTATTTGTGTTATGATGTTATGTATCATTTCACAAAAATTCATAAAATTATAGTTAATTTCTGAGAAATAGGATTTCATGCATTTAAAGATAATGTAGGACAGTATAATATGAGTGTATGCGTATAAGGTATAATATACTAATTGGATATGCTGTTAATAAATATTATATCTGACTCCATTTTCTATATAGTTCAAAAATGTCTTGCTTGCAAGTACAGTGGGTATCCTCTTAGTTGATCATTAGTTTAAATGGCCATTCATATGACGATCTCAGTGTTATAGTGATGTTGTAGGCATGCTTAATGTCTGCTTTTTGTAACGTCACACTGTGATGTTATATGAAATCACACTGCAGTGCTTACATGACATGGTATTGTAATGTTAATGTGAAGTCACGTAATGTTGATCTGTGGTCATGCTGCAACATTGTCAGGTCACACTGCGACATTAATGTAACGTCATATTGTGACTTTGATACAAGATCACAGAGTTACATGTATATAACATATAAAATGACATGAATGCGATGTCATTAAAGATGTGAATGAATGTCACCCAATACTATATTACTTTTTAAATCACTAGTGTAATGTCCCAGTACTCCTGTTTTAGAGTATTGCTTCAGTAAAATAGATAATTACGACAATGGTTTATTAATCCATTAAAACGTTATACTTTTCAGGGAACTAAAATATTTCTGTAATATGCGAAATTGTTAAATTATTGAAAGTATTCAGTACAATCATGTGAAATTTTCTCATCACACTATGTTTGTATCCTGTTAAGGTTATATGACTGTGATCCATTTATAATTTATTACATATCTGTATGAAACACAGTGTACCTGCAAATACAGAACGTATATGATCAAAAAGTTGTCATATGGTCATTTTCGAAGCATATTACAATCCAAATACTTTTGAATGGCCAGAAGTTACATAATTTTGCTTTCTTTCTTTAGAATTTAATATTTAAAGACACTTCATATTTTTCTAAAATTTTTGAATTGTATTAAAAATCTGAGTTCTTATTATAGCTTATTAAAAACTTAAATATTTCTTAATTTAAGACCTGATTTTCCTGCCCTAAATAGGACCTTCATAAATCTTTTAAAAAATTCTATTTGGCTTGCAATATTTTTTCTAATTGTTTGGATTTTTAATACTGTTTTTTCTTTTCCATTTCTGTCTTCCTAATTGCTTTTCCTTCCAGAAAAAGACCTAAATTATTAGCTTTGATAATTAGATGGAAGAAAAGCCAACACAAAGGCACAAATACTTCATAAATAAAGATTTGAAAGGTTATAAAAATATTTAGAGAAGCAATTACGAAATTAGTTTGTTATTAAAATCTAATGATATGACTCTGATGCTGTACAGGTGGACTTTCTTTAAAGTATTCATCTGATTTTCTGTATTAAAATCGGAAATGGTTTCAAACTCTAAAGTGCGAAAAAGGCATTAATGCATACTTTAGTACTGATTTTTATTACTTTATTATTAGACCGTAATTAAAGAAACATTTTTTTAGTATAGTTTTAAATGAAGATAAACTATAAAACAAGAGCAGCACATAAAACAACAAACAAACACATAAACAAAAAAGCATAAAGCAAGAACAGAACATAAAAATTTGTTTTTTTATTTACTTTTATCACAGTAAATATAGAAACACGTTTGTCTTTCATTTTAGAATCTACGTAATTAAAACTTATTTTCATTTATTTATTTTAAATGCAAATGAGCCATATTTATGAAAATAAAAGGAATTCCACTGCTTCATTTTCTCAGAAAAAAGTGAATTTTATATTAGAAGCGTGAAGTGATTTCATTTTTCTAGTACATAAATTTATAAGTTTTGTAAAATATGTTTATATATATATATATATATATATATATATAAAGTGCCTATTGCCTTGAAAGAAATGTTTGTCTTACAGTAAAAAGCAGCACAACTATGCAGAGTTTTCAGATACTTCTTCAGGTATTAGCGGCCGAGCGGTAAAGACGCTGAACACTGGTAGTTCGGTCCGAGGTTCGAATCCCGCGAACGGGCTGGCTGCATGGGCGTTTTCGTGGTTTTCCCCATGTGTAACGTGTATACGAGCCAGTTCCCCTTAGAAAGTCCTCCACGAAGGCATCCCTCCCTTTAGGCAGATAGCCCTCGTGTGCTTTGCCATAGTTGAATAACCTAACCTAACCTAACTTCTTCAGGTATTAGCTTTTTTGCTTGAAGCAAATTTCTGATAGAAATTTATCTGTTTGTTTGAATGTGGTAAAGAACATGAGGTCTGTCCAAATATATTGAATTTTGTGAAGTATGCTTTCCCTTAAAATCAATTTTTCTTCCACTGAATAAAGGTCATCACTTTAATGAATCAATGCTATATAATTTTCAAATTTCTGAATTTTCATTGTGAAATTTTGAAATTCCTTTCTTAATTTCCTAAGCATTTTAAATGCAATTGCAGAAATTAATAACTTTTCATTGTCTATTTCTGCAAATGATACATCAAAGTAAAATTGGATTTGATTAGGTTAGATATTTAAACTAGGTTAGGTTAGGTTAGGTTATTGAGTTATGGCAAAGCACACGAGGGCTATCTGCCTAAGGGGAGGGATGCCTTCGTGGAGGACTTTCTAAGATATTTAAACTAGATGTAATTAGAAGTTTAGATATAATTTTTATATTTCTAATAAAATATCTTGTTTGGAGAAGTGAAATACATTCATCTAAAATAAAAATATGGTTTTGGATAAAGTTTTTTGGTGTGGCTTTAATATGCATTTTGATTTGTAGTAATTTTCTGCAATTGGTTAAATTCTGTTAAAATGCAGTTTTAAATTCAATTTCTGTACAAAATGAAGTAATTTGTAGTTTTGGCTACAAATTAATGTTAATTTTGTTTTGTCACAAGTCAGATTTTTAACCTCTTTCATATGTAAGTACTGATGAAATGTAATTTTCTTATTTTTATATTATTATTGTTTTAAATAATTAATTTATCTATTAAAATATTTAATACCATAATTACATTCCCTTAATATCTCAAGTTAGAAATACATTTGCATGGTTGTTTTCCATGGTTTTCTTAATATATAATGTGAATACAAGCCAGTTCCCCTTTAAAAGTCCTCCACAAAGGCATTCCTTCTGTTAGGTAGGCAGCTCTTGTGTGTTTTGCCATATTCAAATAACCTAAGAAATATTTTCTCTCTAACTAAATAATGAAATAATAAGGAAATTGGGTTACTTTAACAATTCAACTTAAATCTATTATATGTAAAAACGTTCCTAATTTACTGGAAGAAAAGTTCTAATATCATGAATTTAAGAAATTATCTCAGAAGTTTAGCAAAGGGAAACATGGGGAAAAGTTCTGTGTTATAAAGCAATATGCCATTTGTAAAATTATAATAATTAAAATCTTATTATATTAGGCCATATAAAAGGTTGCCACGTTTTTTTCGTACATTTTTGAACAAAAATTTTCTTTATTGAAAATCAGTTTTAATCAAGTATATTGAGTATTATCTATAATCTTTTGCCATTTTTTGGGTAACTTCATTATTCAATCTGTGTAGAACTTCTGCGGTTTATCGTTGAAAAACTTGGTCAGGTGATTTTCAGTGGCGCTTTGGTTGGCTAATTTTTTACCATCAAGAAAGTTTTGCAGAGACCGAAACAAATAGTAGTCAGACTGTGCAAGGTCCGGGCTATACGGTGGATGCATCAAAACTTCCCAACCAAGTTCCGTCAATTTGTTTGGAGTTATCAAAGATGTGTGTAGTCATAATAGAACACAACTCCCTTTCTATTGGCCAATTCTGGTGCTCCCGAGGTTATATTGAGTGTTTGGTGGCTCTAGTCTCACCCAAACACTCAACATAACCTTGTTTGGCGACAATCCAGGCTTTGAAGTCGTTTGTGGAAGGTCATCAGCTTTTGACCACGATCGCTTGCATTTGATATTCTCGTATTTCGCTCATTTTTCATCACCTGTAATGATTCGCTCCAAAAATGGTTCGATGTCTTTGCTTTTCAGCAGCATTTCACTGATGGTAATTCGGTCAAACTAATTTCTTTCTGTGAATTCATGTGGCACCCAAATATCGAGCTTTTTTTGATAGCCTGCTCTTTTCAAATGATTCCAAACTGTCATGTGGTTGATGTTTAGTGCCTCTGCTATTTCCTGACAGCTTGCGTGCCAGTCTTGCTCCACCAGTTGCAAAATTTTATCGACTTTTTCAGTGACTGGCCGATCAGAGCGAGGTGTATCTTTGACATCGAAATTTCCGAAAAGGAATTGAGAAAACCACTCCTGGGTCCTTCGTTCACTCACAGCAATCTCACTGAGCACAAATATTTTGGCCTTTTTTTTCTGCATTTTTACCTTTTTTATAGAAAAAAAGCATCACATAGTGTATTTTGTTCAGATATTTCATTCATTTTCAAATCAATATAACTTTTTACACGAGCAACAAATTAGAAAATTTTCTTCACAAACAATGGAAGCTGAATGTCACCTTTTAAGCACATGTTCACCTAAATTAGACAGCAAAAACTGATCCCTGTTCAGTTTTAGCTGTGGTTCTTAATAAAACAGAGGATAACTTTTATAAACTTGGTTCTAAAAGAGGTATTCAAAAACAATTATATGCAAGATAATGAAATCAATGTTTGCCAAGAGAGACTGTTATTGAAAGAACTTTTGTAAAAATATCTTTATGTCAAACAGCAATAAAACAATCCTTTAGTACAAGGCCGGATTTCACAAAATTTGACTGCAAATCTAAATGCACCACAAATAGGTGTGTGTGTGTCGGAAAAAAAAAAAAAAGTTTCCATAAAAAAAAAAAAAAAAGTTGCTATGTAATTCAAAGTGTCACCAATCTTCAGATAGCACTAATAAAAGTAAGCATAATTTTATCTATGTTTTGCAAATTAATTTCCTAATTGTAATAATGTTTTAAATCTTTTGAGTTTTAAATTGATTGATGATAGAAACTAATTTATTTATTGTTTGATTATATTAATTGGATTCTTTAGATATAGAAAAATAAATAACATTATGTTAATTTCCTTAATTGTAATAATATTTTAAAACATATTATTCGTTGTATTAACATTTTTTCTCTACATTTTTATTTCATTTATTCATATTTTAAGTATTGTTCTGAATGGATACTACTTTTATTTTTAAGTCAGAGGGTCCCCCCCATTTTTGAAATAACTGAAGATTTGGTTCAATGTATTATAATACTGATTAGCATATTTACATTTGGATTAGGGATTTTTTTCAGAAATGCAAAAAAACCATATAAAATCGTATTAGTAAATTTCAGCTGATTTAAGATAATGGGAATCTTAGTCACATTCTTGTCTGTTGGTAGCCGTTTCTATTGTTGAAATCTATGAGAATTTTTATCCGATGAAATCAGAGAATTTTGAATTTTGCATGGTCATAGAATGAAGATGCTCAGTTCCACTGCACAAAGGTTGGTCTCAGATTATTGTTCCTTTTTTGATATAAAATTTGTTTTCATTTGATGAGTTAGTACGCAGTTTATCTTATCCTTTTCAGGAGCTCATAAAAGTACATGTTACTCACAATGTAGCACCAAGTGTCGGTCCTCATCCAAGAGGAAAAAACAATCTTAAAACATGGTTCAAAGAATCTAATGAAAGTTTTCTAAAGGGATTTATGATTGCTGCTGATTTTTATAACAGCAAATTAAAGATAAAGAGAGTGGAGAAAAATGTTCAGTTCAACTCCACATATTATCAAACATATTTTATACCCAATTTTCAAATATGAAATACCTTCTCTTTACACACAGTGTGATCAATCAATGGAACTGCATGAAGACAAGGCAAGCAGCCACATGTTAAAATCCACTGCTAATCTCCTTCAAAAAAATGGAACAAGAAATGGATATCTAGGCCATACCCTTCACTCATATCCCTGCAAAATCTCTTGATGCAACACCCATGGATTTTTATGCTTTTGGACCTTTAAAAAGCAGATTGTCCAAAAATCGACCTACAACCTTCCTTGGACTATGGAAAGCTGTTCAAGAGGAATGGGATAAAGTACCTCTTCTGATATTACAAAAGGCTTTATATGTCTTGGAAATTACGATCGAGAAAGATAGTGAAGAATAAGGGTTATGAACATTTAAAACACAAAAATTTTAGGTAAAATATTTGCTTAAATAAAATGAAAAGTCATCTCAAAGTGTATGAACATCCTCTGCAGATATAATTTATAAGAAATGGAGTTCATATGCTTTATTTAATTTATATTACTATTATAACGTTATTTGCTGTAGTATTTGTAGTTGATGAAAGGTCTTTCTAGTGCTAATATGTGTGTTTATGAACAACTTTTATTTTCTCTGCTGTTGCTAGTTCTTGCATTTATTACTGTTATTCAAGTAATTACCATGCTTGGTAGATATTCCTTACTTGTTCTTGTAATTCTATTTGTGTATTTTCTATTCCTCTTGGGTACTACTGGCTGTGAAAAGTAACATTGTGATCCTCAGCTTTTGAAAGAGACAGGTCTTCTTCGGAAAGTGTGAAAACCCTGAGTAATGTTTTAGGGGAGAGAAAACCTTCTTTCGATATATGAGGTTGTTAAATTCTCTGAGCAGGCAAAAGGGGAGCCCTTGATTCACGCAGTTGGTTTATAACGGACCCAATTATATCATAAATGTAGCCTATCCGTCCGCCGTCCTGAATGCTGCATTTCAATGACGGCAGCACAGAGAACTGGACACCTCATCAATGGAGTCACGTCCTGTTTACCAATGAAAAAGAATGATGATGAACCAAAAATTTTTAAAAATAGGCATGTTTGGTGCTAGTTTATCTGTGTCTTCATCAAAAATGTTTGCCTAGAATAAAAGCTTTGTTTTGTCAAGGAATAAAGTGTGTTCAGTGGTCCATGAATACTGCAACTTTCCATATACACAGCTCTGGAATCATATTCTCCACTTTGTTATCAACTTCGGATATATATGATTTCAAAGTAAATTTCGTTTTTTTTTAGTCAGTCTTCAAAGAAATATTCAAATTTTATTTATTTAATCAATTAACAACAAAAATTGTGATAGTTCCTTCAGCTGTTCATATCAATTGTTTGTCGAATCCAGTTTCCTTTATCAGCCACTTTAGAGAATACAATCTTGCTATCTGGTGTGGCACAAAGGCCGCTCATATAATTACTGCTAGTGCCATGGCTAGTAGCACCCATTATGTACCATTGGCCAGCTAGCCTGCATACAAGTGGTCCTCCACTGTCACCCTAGAAAAGAAATAAATGGCTCTCAGTTTCTTTTTAATCATTTCTATGAAATACACATGTGTGCAAAATTAAGAGAATATGCACATTCTGTTGAATTTCTGAAAAACTAATGGATATGTATTAATTAAATTTGATATGAATATGCATAGATAACAGAAAGAGATGTATTAATCAAAAATCATTTTATATATGTTTGGTAATCAGTAAAGTGCTGGGATGTTAAAAATCTACGTTGTGATACAGAAATGAAAATGAGTCTAATATGGGTTATGGTCCCTTGCAGCATGACGGTATTCAGTATAGTATGGATAGGAGGTAGTTAAGGAGTCCCAGAGGCAGATCTCACTCCTGCCACAAGGCAGTTTTCAACTGCGGAATAGTTCTCGGAAGGGGGTGACGAGATGAAATTGCCCTCCCAAGAGCATCCCAGTGATGCCGTGTAGGTCAGGAGGTCTAGCTGACCAATCTGATCTACTGTCTATACTTCACAGCAGTCAGAAAGCCTTTGTCAAATACATGTAAAGGTATTTAACCGTTCCACATAATGCCTGCCCAAGCCATTTTACCACCACCAACCTAATGATCTTTTTCCCTGAAAAGGCGTTATAAAAAGCACGGTGCTCTACTGAAATCTTGTCCAAGGCATGTTGTGTGCACCAATGCTAGATGCGCTTTCTTTTGCGTACTACAATGAGCGGGATGCAAACAGTGGGTGATTTTCTGCCATATGTGGTTTAAAGCCTTATCTCATCAAGCCTTCAAGTAACTGTAGACTGTAAAACTAACTTTCCTGTGTTGCCACGCTAAAAGTGCCAAATAATGATCCTCATTCGTCGTTGTGGATCTTGGTTGACCTTGTCCATGTCTTCTCGATATAGATCCAGCGTTCTGAAACTGTTTCCACAACTTACAGACGATTCCCTGGTGTACCTCGGTATATTCATTAAAAAAGGGGAGGGACACGGAGTCATTAAAGTAATTTAAATCATATTGCATTATAATTTAGCTCTGTGTCCTCAAAATATTATTAAACCATTTTTTATGGAAGTTAGTAGTGTTAAATAGCAGTATTAAATATGAAAAATAAAAACTACTTAATTTAAAATAAAGTGTCAATTATAATGCGAATACGATTTTTAATATGAAAGACTAGCGGGCTGCGCCCGCTTGTTCGCCGGCATTCGAAAGTTGGACAGAACTACCAGTGTTTAAGATTTTCTAATTGGCAAACCCGCCCGTTTTATTCACGTATGCATCCACATTCACGTATACATACAAAAAGATATTCCCCATGCGGAAAATCTCGAAAAATCCGATGCAGCGGGAGGACCCGCCAGCTGAGCGGGTTGCGCCAGCTTTATTCACGTATGCATCCACAAGATGCTCCATACACGTTACACATGCGGAAAATCGCGAAAACACCCACGTGTTCGCCGGGATTCGAAAGTTGGACCTAACTACCAGTGTTCAGCGATTTTCTAGTGGCAAGCATGCCAGTTGAGCGGGCTGCGCCCGCGTTATTAGCGTATGCATCCACAAGATACTGCATACACATTCCCCATGCGGAAAATCTCGAAAACGTATAAACAAAATATATGACACAAAGACTTAATTTTTGTTGTATAAACAAAATATATAGTATAAAAACTTAATTTTTGTTATATAAACAAGATATATGATATGAAAACTTAATTTTTGTTACTGGAACAAAATACATGAAACAGAAACTTAACTTTTGTTATTTGTTAACCAGAGAAAATCAAATTGCTTTAATTTTTTTTTCTGATTTAATTAACCAAAATGTATTTTTATTTTCTTTATTTCATCAAAATAATACCATTTTATAGCATTTAAATGAAAATATATTTAATAAAAGTGGTATCTTTTATAATACTCTGAAATTTGGTAAACAAATAGAAAATATATGCAGCTAATGCTTGCATTTATTTATGCAGCAATTTCCCTCTGCCCCTCAGTCACTGTAGGGTTTAAAGCGGTTAGAGCATCTGTCCTTCAAGATGCAGTGTGTATCAAGAAACACTGCATCAGAAATTAAGTTTCATCATTTACGAAGTTTCCATTATAAAGCCCTTCCGGATGACATACCTTCGAAGATAGATAGATAACCACTGAAGGCTTTTCTTTAATTATGTTGAACCTGTTTTAAGAGATACTTTGGGATAATGAGAATATCTGAAATATGTTTTTAGGACATATTATATTCTTATATATGCAGGGTTTGTACGGTCCTTAAAAGTATTTAAGAGTCCTTTGGTTTTTTTGGAAATGATTTTTGGTCCTTAGAAGTCCTTAATTTTGGCCAAAACTGGAAAAAGTCCTTAATTACTCATCTGACATTTCTGTCTATTTCTATAAGACTGACATTTTGAGTGTGAATTAATATTTTGGGGGAATATATTTTGAGGATGTATCGACCAGTATGTATTTGATGGGTTTTTGAAAAACACAATTTTTTTTTGGGCAAACGAGTTCATAGAATATTGCTAAAAAAAAAATAAAATAACGCTTTATCAACATTTTTTAGCGATTTCAGAATCAATTTGTATACAAAATATTTTATTTGAAAATTTGCAAAATGTCTACTATTTTTTTACAAACATAACATTGGTAACTATGAAAAATAATGGTAATAAATTAAAATTATTTTTAAAAGATAGCATTAAGATGAAACATTTTTGTTTACGCCTGTCATATTTTCAAGTGATATTACTTTACATTTTGGTAACTTCGAAATATTTTTTTTCTGAAGAGTGAACAAGAAAGTTAATGCTCCGTAACACTTCTTAGAAAAAAACAATAATTTCATTTGTCTTTCTTTTATATTTTTTCATGATAAGAGTTTTTCCGAATGTAATTGTTTCAGAATATTTAAATGTGCCTTGGTTTTTTCTTGAAAATTCTCTTGTCTGAATTTTCAAGTTGGTCAAGTCGACCAGTATTCCGTTACTTTCTGTAATCCAATATAGTCGTGTGATTTGCCCGAGACAATCTTGCATTTGACTTCTTACGGACCAAATTTTTAGCAACAGTTTTTCACTAGCTAGCATAGTTTAGCAGTATGCTGGCTGTGAAAACCCTAACGGTATAATTTTCTAATTTATGATATCAAGTATTTTAAACTGAATAGTGTCTGTATGAATGAAAACAGGCAACTGGGTTTTCCAATCCAGCTATAGCGGAAGTATTCATATAAGTTGAAATGAAAAAGGAATTGATCAGCAAAATTATGCTAATGTATACAAACTGATGCAGAAAAGCGTAAAATGAATTATTTTAAAGGACCCCGTTAAAAACTAACTGCCTTTCCAATGATACATAGAGCAACTTCACCCAGAGCTTAAATTGCGCCGGAACCCACCTCATCCAAATTACTAAAGAAACTAAAGGATCACATCCACAAGCTATTATTGTACATATTTCTCATCTTCAAATACTTAAAAAGTTATTTTACTCAAATCTCCTCATTGGACTGAAGGACCAATCACTTTACGTGTACACGTCATGTGACTTGCATTGCCTGGCCTCACTCCCTCTTACTTAGATCTCACTTCATCTCTGGACGCCATGCATATAGCATGCACATCAATTGCTATATACAATTGTTTATCAACTACAAAAGTTATTAATTAATGAGTATAACTCAATTATTGATCTCGCCTGTGTGCGTAGTGTTAAACACATTTAATTTAAACTTATACTATTAATGGTCATTGGCATAATATTTATGTACTGGTTATAACTCTTCAGTAGTTGACTGCCAGCAGCAAAATCAAGATCCAAGCAACAGAAATACATTTCTGAAATCTTTTTCTTTCAAGGAGAAGCTAAAATATTTATAGCATTCTATAGAATGCATAAAAATTTTAATATCTGATAGAATATTGGCCTAAATATTATATTAAATTTACGGTCTATATTCATTCAAAATTGGAAAAAAAATCAAAAAAGAACTATAGGCAGCCTTTTCACTGTTTGCCATTTCAGTGGAAATAAGATTAAATTTATTGAAATACCGGAGTCCCTTTCAGATAAACAAAGCCTGAAATACTGTTCTGGGTGACAAAAATGTCGGCACTTTAATTCCAATCTAACGTTTTTCGTGAAGGTCCGAATACATTTCTGTTACTTCACCGTTTTCCATAAAAGTTCGGGCATCTCTACGCCAACCAATTTTTTTTCATAAAGGTGCGGCTAGCTTTATGGCAATTTAGCACTGTTTATAAAGGTGTGGGCATTCTTATGAAAAGTCTTCGTTTTTCATAAAAGTGGCACAGATTTGCTTTACTCCTTGCTTAATTAATTAATCATTAATGCAAATGAAAGTTTGATTTGCATTCGGTGAACGCACCTTTATCGAGGTTGCCTTTTTCAAGTTAATAATTGAATCTTTATAAGGGTATGCGTACCCTTGAAGGCTTCTGTCTTTGCAATTCGATCCGAATAATTATTGCCATGTTTCTAGCTCATGACGAGTCGCCCAAGGGCACATGACGTGGTAATTAAGAGGTCTAAGGTGCGGAAGAAGAGGGCGACCAGGAAAGGGGTCGCAGAGCCTGTGGAAGGCAAAGGAGACGGAGCAGTGCTGGAATACAATGACAGTGATTGTGGTAGTGATATGCATTGTGAGGTGATAGAGACAAAACATAGCAGCCGCCGACTTCCATAAAGATGCGGTCATCCCTTTAACGCAGTTTCTCTCCTCCTATGCATGTGTTTTTTATCTGCGAAATTTTTCTGCCCGCTGGGTGAAAAATCAAGTTTAGATGCGGAAAAAAAAGTTATACAGGTAGACGGCAAATTTGTACTTGAAAGCAAAAATTGCTTCGTATTATATCTCGTACGAATTTGAGTCACATAAAAGGTGGTTAAAGAAATACGAAACACGGGGCCTTTTTTGCTGCCATTAAAATACAGAAGGTGCTTACACATTTTTTAGAATGATTTCGATGAAGAATTACAAAAAAAAGCAGATGTTTTAGAATAAAACGTTTCTGGCACCTGTTTATTATTTGAAGTGAGAACATCTGCTACTTTAAAATTTATTCTTCTTTTAAGATGTCACATGTAAACAAGTTGTGGATTGAAAGATATGTTTCTGCTCATTCCAAAAAGAAGATTGAAAGATATGTTTCTGCTCATTCATATTCCGTGATTCAAAAACGCTGTAAAATGCATGATATTAAAATAAATGCGAAGTAAGGAGCATTATTAATCGAAAAGCGAAGAACCGCCAGTCATTACTTCTACTTTGAAAGAAGACTCCACACGAATACCTGAAAGAGGAACACTGCGGGAAGGGCGGGGAAGGGACAATTCTATATCTCCCGTTCTACTGGGCCGATTAACGATTTCAAATTGCGTTTTTCATGTTTCGAAAGCGCGACTTAGAATATATATTAGACTTTTATATATAGCATTGTTCTAATATAGGTGTTTTGACACAAAATGTGTCTTTTTCTGAAATAGCACACCAATTTTCTCCATATTTCGATTCTACGACCCAAATTACGCCTAAATATCCAATTTGTAAAATTTGGTACAAAATTTACGGAGAAATTAAAATTTAACTTGGCGAATTTTTTTTTCAGTTTGCGCCAAGAATAATTCACTTGGCAAACTTCTTAATACATGGCAACCTATTTTGGTATCCCTTCAGGAGGAAAAAGAGTCGCATCGTTCCTACCTTTTTATATTGTGTATAAGCGGAAAAAAAGTGATATCGTTCCTACTTTCAAATAATTTTAGCAAAGTGCGTAAACCATATCAGATGTTATTATCGCTTTCAACAAATATACCAAATTTCAAAATGCGCCAACATATAAATTCACGTATATCTTCGAAAATTTTGAATAAGAAGGTCCAATTTTTTGCATGTTTACTTAGAAATACATGTACTTTAAGTTGATAGTAAAAATGTTATAGGTTATAATTCAAAATTGTCGTCCAAAAATTTATAAAAATTATTTAAAAGTAAATCATAAAAGATAGGTGAATTTTATTTGGAGTGAACCTAAATTTCGAGATCTAAAAGAAGGAAACAAGTAAGTGTAATAAAAAAAGACATATTAATAAATACATACGAAATTGAATTAACATTCAGGAGCTAAAATTTTGAGAGCTAATTTTTTAAAAACTACTCATGCGATTTTTACAAAACTTGGCAGTTTGCCATAATTTGAGTCGTAGAATTGAGATATGGAAAGAAAATGGGGATGCCATTTCAGAAAAAGACCGGTTTTGTGTCAAAATACTTATATTAGATCAATGCTATATATAAATCTAATACATATCCTAAGTCGCGCTTTCGAGACATGGAAAACGCAATTTGAATTTCATCAATTGGCCTAGTAGAACGGGAAATATAGAACTGTTTCTCTCTCTTTTTTTTTCTTTTCTTCGCAGTGCACGTACTATTTCTTTCTAAATTTAAGTCGTTAGTAATGAGAGAAAATCCACCTATACAGAAATCAATTGTATTAGAGACATGTGTAGCAACAAGAAATAAAATAATAGACCAATATTTAGAGTTTAAAAAAGCTAAAACACATAATATTCATCATCTTTTGTCGAGGTATGTGGCTTAACGCAAACCAATTTGTAGAACTCTGTGAGAAAACTATTTAGCAGGAGATAAATGGAAATACACTGTGACGCTTGATGAAGCATGTGTTTGCCTAAATGGCTGCAACAAGAAAGTTCTATTTTTATCGGAAACGAAGAGAAAAATATATAAACCTGTTTTTAACGATGCAAACAAAATTTCAGTAATTGTCGCAGTATCCTCTTACAGTGGGAAAATAAAAACACGAAAAATGTTAAAATCAACTCAACGTACTATCAAGAGAAAGTTTTGAGTCCGCTATTTACAGAAGAAATTTCATTTCTTTATCCCAATGACTTCAGTCAGACAAAGTTACAAGTCGTATTTCGAAAAGTACCACGGCATATATTGGGAAAGGGAAAAAAAAAAAATGAAGCCTGTGTCAGAGATTGCATATATACATTTTCAACGTATTCCTGTGAAGCCCACTGATGTTTCCACCTGTGGACTATTGTGTCTTTGGTCTTTTTACAAAAGAGCTCTTACTAAGCGTTAACCGACCACGACTGATGGATACTGAAAAGCAGTGGAAGAGAATTGGAAATCATTGCAGCTCGAAATTTTAGGAAAAGCCCTTCTTTCATGGAAATCATAATGCGGGCTTATAGTCCAGAATAAAGGCTATCAGGTCGAACATTAAAAAAATACTCTTTACATTTTAAACATTAATTAAACCATCCTGAAATCGTTCTAAAAATGCGTAAACACCCTCTGTAGAGAGGATGGGAAAGCGTGTAGATATGTTATAAGATCTGAAAGTTTAAATAGAATTGCTGTCGAGAAATCTCAGTTATAGTTTTCCATACACAAATCTTAAGGAAATAAGACTTATAGTTCCTAGAATAAAAATCTTATCTCGAAATTTCCCATTCTTAATAATGAAATCACTCTACTAGTAATCTCTTACGTGGCATGGAGAGTTTTGTTCTTTGTCTACGCAGATTTCCGTTTCATTGTCGAACTGGCAGTCGTCTGGATGTTGAACGATTTGTGGCACTTGTTTGAGTACGTCTGAAAATCCCGAACCTGAAGAAAGAAAAGAAAATTTTCGTTAAAAGAATCGCTTAAAACTTTTTTATGAAAGAAGCTACATTCACAAATTAAAGTTTGCTGTATATAACTGAGTCCTCACAAAGTTGTCATATAAAACTACAGCAGCTATTAAACTAACAATACTATTAAAATACACTATTAAAATCGCCAGAATCTTGATAAGTCACCAAGTATACTAAAACAATTCATATTTCCAAAAGATGTAGTTGTTATTTGCAAAATATGAAATTCGGCCTTCTGTAGAATAACTAGCATTTTATAGAATGCCAAAATATGACCGGCGGTGTATGAAACAATTAAACATTTTACATGTTGGCTGGGTATTCTATATACTCAAGAGCCAAAACACTATGACCAGCCCTACATTTTGCGATGAACGCGCCTAGATGACGTGGAAGCCACGTGATCAGGTGGAAGTGGTATTTAACTGCTGCTGGAGATTCTGAAGAATCATTCTTTCACTTACTTCTGTGTGTGATGGGAAAGGCTGCGGATCTAAGCGACTTTGATAGAGGGCAGATTGTAATGGCTCGGAACAAGTATTTCCGAAACTGCACGACTCATGGGTTGTTCGCGATCTACAGTTGTTAGTACGTATGAAAAGTGGATGAATGACGGTGAAACCAGCAGAAGATGACATGATGTTGGACGTCCACGCGCTATCAAAGAAAAAGGTCGTCGGAGACTGTCTCGCATGGTGAAGCAAAACCGGAGCCAGACAGTGGCTCAGCTGACAGCCGAATGCAATGCAGGGCCAAGTAGAAAAGTATCGGATCATATTGTTCAGCGGACACTGTTGGATATGGGGCTACGCAGCAAACGTCCCAATCGTGTGCTTTTGCTGACCAAGCGTCATCGCCAACTGCGCCTGCGCTGGGCCCGGGAACATCGCGACTGGTCCATGGATCAGTGGGAGAGAGTTGCTTGGTCAGATGAATCACGGTTTGTCATTCATCACATGGGCGTGTCAGGATACGTCGTCTTCCAGGCGAACAGTTGCTCCCTCAGTGCACAGTAGGTCATATACAGGCCGGTGGTGGCGGTATTATGCTCTGGCGGACGTTCTCTTGGGCGTCTCTGGGACCCGTGGTTGTGTTACAGCAGACCATGAATGCTACAGGGTATCTGAACATCATTGCGGACCAGTTGCACCCTTACATGGCCTGTTTTTCCAGCTGAAAATGGAATGTTCCAACAGGACAACGCCCCGTGTCACAAGGCTACAGTTGTGTTGGAGTGGTTCCAGGAACATGATGCTGATTTCCAGTAATTAAGAACAGTACCACTACAAAAATTAGACCAGCCTTTGACTTGTCAGCCCGAGAAAATGGTAAATGCTCTCTGAACGACTTTTTGTATAATGGCCCGAACGTACTAGAAACAATTCCAGATATAATTGATACGTTTCTCATTCATTCAATAAAGTTATTCTCAGATCTTAGGACCTAAGACCTGCAGTAATTTATACAGACAACGGTACTAACTTTAGGAAAGCTTATAATAATTTGTCAGAAATTAATTGGGTTAAGGTAACTCGATAAACAGAAATACAGAAGATGTCTTGGGAATTCATTCTCCACGCTGCTGCCGGATGGGGTGAGTGGTGGGGAAAGACTTGTTCGTGTAGCCAAAGAAATCCTTAGGAGAACAGTGGGCAGAGCTGTTCTTACGTACGAGGAACTGGCAACAGTTACGTGCGAAAGTGAAAGAGTAGTAAATTCAAGACCCTTAACTTCTTTGTCCGAAGATACAGAAGACTTAGTCCGCTTACTCCCGCTATGTTTTTGTCTGATGGATCCAGTTTAGATGTAATTGATACAGACACAAACAACACCAATCGTCACAGAAAAAGAATAAGATTTCGTGCAAAACTAATGGAAGACTTTCGATTACGTTTCTGAAAGGAATATCTGGGACTGCTTACTCACAAATGGTAAAATTCGCAGTTTCCGGGTATTCGCGTAAATGACGTTGTTTTGGTGGGAGAAGACATTAAAAAAGACAGAACTGGCCACTAGTTAGGGTTACGGAACTGATACCTGGAAAAGACGGCAAAATGAGAACAGTTAGATTAAGAACACAGTCTAATAATTTGGTAGTCCGATATAACGAGTATTTCCCCTAGAAATACAAGAAAATGACTGGTCAGGACCATAGCATCTAAGTGATCATCAAAAACATGAATCACATGTGAAGTCTTCAGTGACCAGTAGTGCAGATGACTTGTCGCCTCTTCATCATTTAGAGGTTTCTGGATCGTCTCAATCGCTAGTGAAGTCTTCAGACCCCGTTGATGTTTCCCATGCATGTGACAGTCCTAAGACTAAGAAGACACAATGTGGTAGAACGGTTAAGATGTTAAGGGAAATGAATTTGATATGCTTTTGAGTTTTGAGTAGCTGAGAATGCCGGAAATGGCATCACGACGTCAACCAATTAAACGCCAAATAATGACTGACGTCACGGAGGATGATGTTCTGTTCTGGCGCCGCTGTAGTTGTTGGAACTAATAGTTGTTGGCAAACAATGAAACTCTGATACGTATTTTCATACAATTTTTATGTGTGCATTAATTAAATGTTTTGTTTCAGTGCTTCATTTCTCGACAAATCTAGTAAGCTTGTTTCACAAAATACAATAAAAAGTAATACTGGACGTTGTTTTCGAGGCATTGCATGGTAGGTTTATGAAGGGTTTATCCCCAAATTTGACGCAATTCAGAAATACGCTTACTCTAACTGATACGAAATTGATGCTGAAATAAAATATGTTAAATCATCTCAACTCTCCTTTAATTCTCTTAAAACAGTATCTTTCTAGAAAAATTCGGAAGAACTTCTTAGGATGCCGTAATGCACGCTGGAAAGCAAACTCTTGGCTTGTAGTATTGACGGTGTATCATGCGGATATTGCCTAATATCCGAATACCGATTTTTATTTGCTAAGTCATCCGATATGGTCAGATCAGAACTATTTCAAATAGTTAGGAATGGTGTTGGTTAAGTTCCCTTCAAAAATAGATATAATTTTTACCTTTGGTTTCTCCCCATCCTGTAGTATAGCAGTGCCATCCAGGCTTCACTTCCCAACCTAGATGAGGCAGACAAGCTGGTTGGATTCCGTCACTGAAAGATACTGGAGCATTCAGCTTTACTAGCGCTATGTCATGATTCAAAGTATAAGACGTCAGCTGAAAAAATCAGGCAACGATTGTATTAGTAATTTGTCTGATCTATTACACTAAGAGATATTGCTGTAAATTAGTGTTGTCAAACTGTGATCCGTTTTTTTCTCATTTTACGTTACTCAGCGTTTAAAGGGTTTTAAATCTTTGGATAATTCACAGATATAAGAGTTTAATTCCTTAAAATTAGGTAGTTAGAAATTCTGGTCACTATTAAGAACATCTTAATTACTGCAATTAATTTTGAAATTACGATGCTGAGTTTTTGTTTATTTTGCAGTACAAAGCAGCAAACTAAAGTCTTACCCGCACAGCAATGCCGAGATATAAAATGCAGCTTTTGTCTTTTTGAACACAGACCGACTTGCATAAGAGTGCCAATATCTTCATGAGGGCTGAGGGGGCATCATATGGAACAATTTTGTGTGAATGTGCAATACGGAAAGTACGTCTACGTGAGGAGACATATCTTCAAACAAGTATCTCAGCAAGTCGGCAGCACCTGTGCCAATCCTTCTACACACGGAAAGATATTTCTGGCACGTCAGAGACATCTGTGGCCGTGATCGGAGGCGTGATCATTGCGCATGATGGGATGCTTTGATACAATGTTACGCAGCCGGAATTTCTGTCCCTGCTCTTTCCAGATTCCTGAGTGAATAACGAATTGGGCCTGACGTCTGGAGAAGTCCATAAATAGTATTCTCCAGATGAAGCCCATTGCTTCCTGCATGAAAATGGAGACTGGACGGAGCTGTAGAAGGGGCTGTGGTCACGCACTGTTTAGCTGGTCACGTGGCCTAAATCAGCGAATGTAATGCCATGAAGGGGCATGGCATGCCGACTACTGCACTAAATGAAAAGATATATGCACATAATTCAAAATAATGATATGAAAAATTCAGAAATTGCTAAGTGCACTATTTACATGCTGAAGAAATGTTCTTTTAAGGACAGCAATGAAATGGCTGTTACTTTTCAGCTTGCTGGGGGCCGGAGAATGCCTGCCTGAGCGATGGCATGTAAAGTCCAGTATGTCAAAAATCACAGTAAAGGAATAAACAGTCTTAAAATTACTTGGTAGTCAGTTGCGGTGCATTAATTAACGAAAAAAAGAGTTAATTAAATCCGCCGACCATAGGAGGCTATCTGCACACTCATTGGCTGGCCTGATTTCTTTGTAGTAGGTGGGCGGCGAAAGGGTGTAGAAGCTTGTCTTCGCTCAGGGTTTCGTTAAAAAACACTTCTGCGAAGTTCGCTGGGTTGTTTATCAAAGCTCTTGCGAAGAAATTTTCATTAATTCTAGTGATAAAATCTTGAATAGTTTCAAGTTTCAGGCCGAAATTAAGACTTTTATTTCGGACGTTGGGGCACTAGTGGTTATGCGAAGAAACTTATTTTGTACTCCCTGAGTTTTCTTATCCTTTTCTGTGTTATTGGCCCAGGTAGGCGAGGCATAGGTCAGAATCGGTCGGATGAGCGAAAGATAAAGTCTTTTTTTTCTAGGTTCAGTGATAGATTATCACTCTTTAAAAGTGGAAAAAAGCGTATTACGGGATACATTGTCATCGTTGATATATTTGGCTGTAGCCAATGAAATTGCCAATGGAAATCATGTGTCAATGCAGGCTATTCTCAATGTTTAGCTTACTGAATAACATGGCGCAAACCGTTTGGAGATTTCGTTGATATTTTGACAAATTTAATTAATTTATGATGCAGTATTTCTTTCAGATCATACTTTCCGATTGATTTCTTTATAAATAGAATAACTTTTCATCTTGATACTAGTGATTTGCTATTGTAAGCTATAGAACAATGCATTTTTTTTACCTCCTTTACTAGAATCAACTAAATCTGCTAGAGTATTTTCTGCCGTTTAAGAATTAATATTCTTATGTTCCCAGAAAAGCTTAAACTATCATCTGCTTGCATTTGATTATGTATACGATTTTCCGTTGTTATTGACTTTTGTCGAAATATTTAAATTTCCTTTGAACCAGCGCACTGTGAGTTCGAATACATCTGAGTTATTTTCTGATTTTTTTTTCCACTGAAAAGAAATGTCTTATTGTTTCTGTAATTAACAGAGTTTTGTTAATATAAAAATTATAATGATATAAAAAGTAAGTCCCTTATTTAAGTAATAATTTAATTTTCTTTTTATGTAATGATTACATATATGCATTACATTTTATAATGAATTGCTATTCTTTCCAGCTACATTAATTGGATTTTTTTTAATCTACAATTTTTATTCATTTTTCGCTTTTTTTGCATTTTTAATCTATGTTACTTTCTGTCTGCTATTAAGTCTTCTGTTTATTGTTATTACTATTATTGTTACAACTTATGAGCTGCAAAATATAAAGGCATTATAAACTTTGAAATTATTATGTTTGTTCTGAGACGATGGAAGTCTGCTGGCTACGAATCACATCTTCCGCTTTGACTACTCTAAACGGCTTAGTAGCTCACAGGAACTTAGATAAAAAATCTCCCTGTGTAAACGAAATGCTATCAGGAGACATACCTGCGAGGGAGACTTGTTCGGAGATATGTCTCTTCGTGTAGACGGGGCTTAAGAGGATAAAATGAGTGTGCAATCTTACTTTTTCGCCTTCCAAGTCCGGATACGAGATGATCTTCTTCGCTACCCGCGTCTGCTCAAATTTAGTTTTATTGAACTTGTTATGGCTGCCGAGATGAATCCTGACGGTTGGTGGGAAAGGATTGCTGCATATTAAAAAAATATGTTAATGAGTAGAAATTTCTCTGAGCATGAAGCTACGACAGTTTTAGCTGTTAATTTCTAAGTTATAAGCAATTCCGATAAAGCAGTTGGTTATTTTTTCGCATTGCATCTTTCGATTTTAAGTAATAATAATAATAATAATGATAATAAAAGTAATATTGCAAATACTTGAATACAGTATTAGAAGGAATAATTAGCGATCTTAAATATATATGCAAAGAAATAAATTAGTACGGTATTGCCACTCCTTCCGGTAAAACGAAGAGACTACTGATTTTCATTACATTTCCCGGTAAATCTCTAAATTTTCCGATTTGTAAATTTATCTGAATTTAGAACTTCTGTTTTAAACACAGTTCTGGAGGAATTGCTAAAAATTTGATCTATATCGATCTTTTGTATAAATTTGGCTAACGATTTTCTGAAAATTTAAGGGAAATTTAATAAGTAAATAATAGTATTTTGCTTTAAATTTTTAAACGGTACTTTTATAAGTTTATCCATGCTATTATATGCACATTAATTATTTATTTTATTTTTAACATGTTTCAAAAATTCCTGCATTGAAGAACTGCATCTTGATACAATGGAGACAACTATACTTACTCTTGAAAGCTACCTAAATACTGTATCTTTGAATTTAGTTATTTGATTATTAATTTGTTGTTGATATTCTTAGCGATGTTTTCACGATATTACATTTTTCGTAGACTATTATTAAATATCTTAAAATTCAAGACTGCATTTGTTCATGAGCAACCAAACTACTGACTACCATATACACAGTCCAGTCACATTAATGTGACCACCACGTACTTTCCATGTCAGAGTTAAATAACCAATCACAGAAGGCAGGTGGCAGCACAGTGCAGTTGAGCGTATATAAAGGGTGTGTGAGGGCTTCGGAAAACATTTCAATCGTTGGCGTAATGCAGAAACGAAGCGATTTATCCGACTTCCAAAAGGGCATGATCATTGGCTTTCGGGCCAAGGGTGGAAGCATTTCCGAAACGGCTGAGTTTGTGAACTGTTCGCGTGCCGCCGTGGTAAAAGTGTACCGTGCATGGCAAAATGGGACTGTCCAAAATCAGCGACGTGGCAAATGTGGTGCACCACGGGCCATAGATGACAGAGGCGAACGACGGTTGCGGAGATGCGTTCGGGCAGATAGACGGGCTACCGTTGAGCAACTGACCACCAAAATGAACCAAGGGGCTACCAAAAGTGTCTCCCAAAGTACTATTCAGCGAACATTGCTGCGTCTGGGCCTCCGAAGCAGACGCCTGGTTCGTGCACCTATGCTGACTGCTGTTCATCGACGGCGAAGGCTAGAATTTGCACGCCAGTACAGCAGCTGGACGTCCACTGAGTGGCGACAGGTTGCGTTTTCGGATGAATCGCGTTTTATGCTCCATCGGACAGATGGACGTTGGCGTATAAGGCGTGAAACCTCTGAAAGGAACCACCCTGCAACCATTGCCGGAACGGTCCAAGCTGGAGGCGGGAGCATTATGGTCTGGGGAATGTTTTCCTGGCATTCTCTAGGTTCACTGATCATTGTGGAAGGCACAATGGATCAATACAAGTACGCATCTGTCCTTGCGGACCATGTTCACCCCTACATGCGCATTGTTTTTCCTCAGGATGATGGCATCTTCCAGCAGGACAATGCGAGGTGCCATACAGCTGCCAGTGTACGTGCGTGGTTCGAAGAGCACCAGGATGAGTTTACCGTCCTCCCCTGGCCAGCAAACTCACCTGACTTAAACCCAATCGAGCATCTGTGGGACCATCTCGATCGAGTTGTTCGCGCCATGGATCCTCAACCGCGTAATCTAGCGCAGCTGGCCACGGCATTAGAGTCGGCATGGCTCAACATCCCAGAGAACACCTTCAGGGACCTATGTGACTCTCTTCCTGCACGTCTCGCAGCAGTCCGCTCTGCGAAAGGTGGTTATTCTGGCTTTTGACAGATGGTCACATTAATGTGACTGGACTGTGTACATGGCCATTATTCCGACAACCATCCTCATAAAAATCGTTCAGTCAAGCAACGCCGCCATTTTTCGTATGCGTTCTTCATTGTTGTGTTCCAAGTTCCAGCGGTTTTTATAATCAAATCGTGATATTTTTTGCTTAATCGTAATAATCGTGCTTAATTGTGATATTTTTTTTGCTTAATTTTTTGCTTTTTATTAGTTTTAAAATATGAGCGTGTGGAATTTGCCAGCAATGGAAGAAACTGCGGTAAAATTTCTGTAAGGATACAGATTTTTGCTGAAAATTTTTTAAAGGGAACAACGAGGAAATGCATTTCCTCAATAGCCGCTATTATATATATATATATAACGAGGATTGCACGAAGCTGAGTCCCCACAATTCCCTGATGCATTTTAGAGCGAAAACAGATCACTCTTTACTCGGAAGACGGATAAAGCAAAAAAAATGACAGAAAGACTTCAAGAAAAATGTAAGTGTTTAATTTTTAATGTATTACGTAATCCTAATTTAATAATTCAAATCTGTATTTTAAATTGTTGAAGTATGTTTCCTTTTCATATGTTGATAATGTTTACCAACTTATGATAAATATCAATAGTTTAGGAATCTTTGTAAAAAAAAGCGCGAAAGCCATCAACTTGCACCTGATAAGTAACTTATATATTTTCATCTGTAAAGAATCGCCAAATTTCGCCAAAGTTGTTGTGTTAATACGTAAGTACAATTTGAATTTAGTTAACATGAACAAAATTGCAAAACAACAGAACGATATCTTTAATTAAAAATAAAAAAACTATCGAGTATTTGTTAGCTATTTAAATGGTTCACTGTATCTGGGAGTAATACATAGTTAATCAGAAAATTCGTCAATATCGCAAGTTTGATTTTTGTTCTTTTGTCTTCATATATTTCACACTAACATCTGACTGCTTCTCAACTTTGCTTTTAAACTTTGGCGAAACGTTCAGTGTTTTAATCCATATTTTCGATAATTTGAAGTCCTTGATTTAATTTAGAAAATACATCAGATAACTCTTTGTAAGTGAGTTGTTTTGACGGTTTCTTTTCTTCTTTTTCATTCTTTCTTTCTTCTTCCACAACTATTTTATTTTAGAATGCCGCCCATTCGGTATAGTGGTTAGGGGAGCCTGATTGCGATACCGAAGGGTCCGGGTTCGAATCCCGGAGAAGGCATGGATGTAAAATTGTCTGTTCCTTCTATAGGAGGTAGCGGTGGCTGCCTATTATGTTCCTTCATAATAAAATGGTCCCAACTTCTGGCTTTAATAGTGGCCAATGCCGTTAAAGGCCCGCCATTCGTTAAAAAAAATCATTTTGAAACTTAAATTTAGAATCTTCCGTATCTCTTTTACTGTGATGAATTTTCATCAATGTTACTTTCTTTATGAGATATAAAAATAATAGTAAGACGTACTTCGAACAGAATACTAACGCGAAATCTTAGGTTGTCAGAGGCCAAGTATTCCTTGCAAAGCCCTCTTCCTCGGTATTTTAAATTATGTACAGTTTTATAATGTTATAATAGCAATATAATAATTTCAAATTTCCTTTTTTCTCCCCCTTCGCTTTTTTAGCCCAAAGAGCGTTAGCCCAGAAGGGCTGTTAATTTCGTTTTGGCATTTTGCGTTGAAAACTTTAAATGTCCGTTTCACTTTTCAAATTGTTGTCACCAAATATTATCGCCCAGTGTTATATTTAAAGAAATTAAATAATGAAGAATCTGCATAAATATACGTATATTTCTCACATTGTGATAAAACAACGATACATACAGTCATCAAATTTTGAATAACATAATCCTCCACCGAATATGGGCATCTGGAAGCCCTAATTTGGAATTTGTTTTATTATCGACTTCATATTGTGTAACACTTTAACGAATTTTTGATTCAAATATCGATTGTTTCACAAATAAAAGTTGACAGCGTACTACTACAAATAAATATTTAAAAACTTGATAAGTAGTCATAAGTTCGATACAAATTCTAATTAATAAAGAAAAAAAGTATTACACAAAATGTCTGAAATAAATAAATAAAAGCAGTACATAACACTGCAAAAATGCACAAAAACTAAAATACAATCAAGTAAAAGCAAATATTTACACAAATTAATAACATTGAGTGCAATGATGCAAGCAGAGATTATGCCCGCTGCCATTCTGTATACACAGATACACTTGCATATTACATAACAAAGGAAATCTTGGAAGCATAATCGTCTATCGTTAATTGAATTGGGAGATTATTTGCATTCTATGCAAGACATCATCAAGAGCTAGAAGAAAAGAAGATTATGCTTAACTTACTGAGCGAAGCAGTGGGCTGCTGAGATAACCCACTGCGCATTGATGAGAGTTCCCCCGCAGAAATGTCCATTTGGCTCGATAAAAGCGTGCTGAAAAGAGACTTGCCATGGCCAGCTGTTTGGTACCGCTGCAGTTCCTCCAACCACGCGGTCAGCTGAACCATAAATTGTATCTGGCTTAATAGGAGTTTTCCCACATGCATCATCTGATGGGAGACTTACAATGGGCATGTCTTTGGTTTCATAAGAGAAAAGAGAGAAAGAAAAATCATTTAATACATTTTAAGATTTTAATATACGATTTTATAAATGTAAGCGCGAAATATTTTACAGTAAATTTCCAATTCATTGGGGGTAATAGAGGTGACGACGGTCTACCGTTAACTTAAAATTAACTAAATAACGTAAAATTAACTAACTAAACATTTTTTCGTTGACATCTTACTGAGTATTCCTAGGTACCATTTATCGAGTGGTAGAAAAAAACATAACAAAAAGTTGTTATTAGCCCAAAGGGCGTTATCCTAGAAAGGATATTTTTTTCGTTTTGGCATTTTCGGTTGATTCACTATAAATATGTCAGTTCACTTTTCAAACTGTTTCCAACAGGTATTACAGCGCTGTACTATATTTAAAGAAATTAAAAAAAATCTGAAATGTTTCAGATTTTAAATTACGTCCAAAGGGACGTTTATTTAACATTTTGTGTGTTACCTTTATTTGTTAAATACCATGTTCTTCGCACATAAACCATAAAATTCAGTTCAACAGCAATATCGCAAACTAATTTTAAATTGAGCATATCTTTAGAAATTTCGGTACACGCTCTCACGCGCTGGAGATAAAAATGTTTTTCTGTACAACGTTGGTATTGCTGGCTTTGAAATCTTTGAGTTTGTTATAAAAAAAAAAAAAAAAAAAAATCGCAAAACGAAAGTAATAGTCCTTCGGGACTAAATCCCTTTGGACTAATAAAACTAGACCACGATAAAAAAATTCTACATTTTCCGCAGTTGTTTCATGTAAAAGTTTTGTAATCAGAAAAAGATTTTATGCTTATCCTGTATTTTTTATCTGCATTTAAATTTTCATAAACAATGTCAAAAAACTGAAAAGCAAGCATATAATAATCGTCGATTACCTTATTTTTGAAGTTCATTTAAATTTAAAAAAAAATTGCTTCGGCATCAATTTAGAATTTTAAAATAATTTCAGATGGGTTTAAGAAAGATATTATTATAAAAACCAGTAATAATGCTAATAATTATCATATACAAATAATAACGTTACCGCAGTCTTCTTCATCAGTTCCGTCTCCACAGTTGTCCACTCCATCGCACATCTTATCGACAGGGTAACAGTTCCTGTTACGGCATTCTCCTTCATTTTCTTCACACATTTCTGCAACGAAGTAAAACGAAAACGTTAATTATTATCATATCTGTGAACTTTTATAATTTTTGGGAATGTTCTAGTTTTAATTATTATTATTAGCCCAAAGGGCGTTAGTTCGGAAAAGTATTAATTTCGTTTTGGCATTTTGTGATGTTTCACTATAAAAGGCGTTTCACTTTTCAGATTGTTGCCGCCAAATATTATCGTCCTGTATTAAAGCAATTAAATTATGAAGAATTTGAATAAATGTATGTATGTTTCTCGCATTGTGATGAAACAACGGTACCTAGAGCCATCCAATTTTGAATAACGTACTTCTCAACCAGAATGTGGGCATCTGGAAGCCCAAATTTGGAATTTGTTTTATTATCTATTTCATATTTTGTAAAAATCTAACGAATTTTTGATTAATAAACTCAACGATTTCAAAGCGAGCAATGGCAACACTGTACGAAAAAAAAGTAGCGCGCGGGACTGTGTTTCGGAAATTCTAAAGGTATGCTCTTTTCAAATTATTTTGTGATATTACTGTTGAATTGAATTTTATGGTTTGAGAACGAAGAACATGATATTTGATAAATAAAGGTAACACAAAAACGTTAAAAAAAAACCTTTGGGCATAATATCAAATACGAAAACTTTCAGATTTTTATTTAACTGATTTTTATTATAATTTTAATTTTACGAATTTAAAGTTAAGGTAGATGCCAATGGTGTTTGCCACTAAATTTGTATTTTAAGCGCGTATGAATTCAGATTACCGTTTGAAATTATTTTCTGTATTACATCAAGAGCAAGTTTTTCCTTTTATAGAATATGAGTTATTTTGTTGTGAGTCGCAAAGTTTAGCCACTTATTTACAATTATGCGATTTTGAAATCAGTTTACCTTGGGGTGGGGCAGGAAATGAAAGTATTCGAATTTTATTACGATTTTTAGTAAAAGTAATAACTCTGTTACGCTGTAATTAGCATAATGATAATGTAATAACATTACATTTGTTTTAGAAAAAATAACATTAAAATAATCTTTTTTTTATTGATGTGTGTTCAGAAGAAACTCCTGTCTTTTAACTGATGTAAAAAACAACTAAAATTCTATGAAACTGTTGTTGACTAGTTTGGTTGGTTTATTTAATAACGGCAAAGCACTCAAGGGCTATTCGCCTAAGGAAAAGGATGTCTTCGGGGAGGACGTTTTAAGGAAAATTGCCTCGTATGCACGTTACAAATGGAGAAAACCACGAAAGTGCACACGCAGCCAGCCCGTTAGTCGAGATTCGAAACACGGACCGAACTACCAATGTTCAGCTCGGCCGCTGGTGGGCCTGTTATAGACTGGAATGGCTATATTGCCTGCCTTCAAGACATGATAAGTAAGGATGATTTCTATTTGGCAACCAACTTTAGAGATTTCTTTCACAGAGGCTGCTATAAAACAAAAGTACCGCCAAATGTATAGTTTTATTGTCAACTTACCAATGTATGGCGATGATTCATAACTTAGCTTAAATCCTCTGCCAGATCCTATGTCATCCGTTTCAAAAAGAAGTCTCACTTCATTCTCGTCTTCGTGGGATAGTACAGGACTTGGGATTTGAAAGCCACAGAACACTCCTAGGACAGTTTCCTTATTTTTCCCGTAAACAACTAGTTTGTCCGATCCGCAGCTCCCACTGGGCTTGATGTCCATATCCTCGAAAGTCAGTTTTATCCTCTGAAATAAAGTTTATTGGACAAGAATGATGTTAATAATTAAAATGTACTCGAATATTTCTTAAATGTTAGAAACAGTATCGTGTAAATTAATATGCCCTGACTTAAATCCATCGTTTTCTGTGTTTTGATATCATCACAAGCTGAAATTATGTTATATTACTCAGGGTCTGGCTTCTCTGATTAGTATAACGTCAGGCTTCACTTTTAGTTGGTGAGCATTAGAAAGAAAGCTATCGAACTTCCCGATGACAATCACCATGAAATTTTCAGGGTGCATCAAGCATACAAACGAAACAGCAGGTGCGAAATGTGGCATTTCGCAGTCGCCCATGACCCCAGAATAGTGTCCGCCGAAAACATGGCGGACGAAAGCGTCGCGGAGAAAACAACGCAAGGCGAAAACGTGTACAAAACATCGTGGGAGATAGGAAAGCAAAGAGTACATCGTGGTACAAAATATCGTCGTCGAAAATCAAACGATTCAAAAACCTCGCACTTGAAAAACATCGTCGTCGACAATATCGTGGCAAAAATTAAAGTACCTACAAATCATCGTATGATGATAACATCGCACACAATGTGTCTATCAAGTTTTAAAACCTGTAAATGCATTTTCACATAATGATTTGGGAGTGCAAGAAGGAAAGAGGAATATTTTTACTTTTATATTTAAACTTAAGCACTTAAAAATTGAAATTGAATAGAAAATTAATGCAATTTATAGTACTAAAAAGAATTTTAAATTTACATAGTTAATTAACAAAGGTCATTACTAAATTAATTTTTTATAAAGTTTTACTCATAATTTTTCATGAAAAATACAGCCTAAAATGTTAGAAAAAGGAAAATAAATAGCTGCGTGTGTTAAATTACTTTCTTTCCTGTTTGTTACTCTGATATTGTTTTGCTGAAAATTATTTCTTGCTTTGTCTCCGTTTATTCTTAAAGCATCGTTAACATTTCTTGGGCTTCCAAATCTTTATGCGAATATGAATTTACAGCTTTTAAAACCTGAAAAATGCATGTCTGCGATGTTATTGTCATACGTTGATTTGCAGGTGCTTTATTTTTTACCACAATATTTTCGACAACGATATTTTTAAACTGCGAAGTTTTTGAACCGTCTTATTTTCGATGGCGATATTTTGTACCACGATGTTTTAGAACTGCAATGTTTTCTCTTTGCTCTCTGTTCTCCCACGATATTTTTGTACCACGACGTTTTCGCCTTGCGTTGTTTTCTCCGCGACGTTTTCGTCCGCGATGTTTTCGGCTGTAGTTTTCTACATCCTTTTTTCTACTTGGTTGATAGACGAAATTCGCTTGGTTTTTTTCATGTCTCGAAAACATGACTTACGATATTTAATAGATTTAAATATAGCGTTGTTCTAAAATGCGAATTTTACTACAAAATCGGACGATTCTACTATTCAAATTTTACCTAAAAATTAAATTTTGATGAGAAACTTGCGGAGTAATTAAAGAATAAGGTTTGACGCCCTTTTTCACTTTCCGCCAGTTCATTGACGAACTTCTCGCTTTATGGAGCCGACTGTAATACCAAAGAGCCCGCGTTCAAATCCCAGAGAAGGTATGGTTGTAACTGTTCGTCTCTTCATGAGAGACAATGGTAGCCGCCTATTAGGTGCCTCCACAATAAAATGACCATCACTCCTGGCCTTAGGAGTGGCTATTGTCGAATAGGGAAATGCCCGTCATTAGGTTTAAAAAAAATTCTCGCTTTATGTTAATCTTTTCACTTTTATTAACGCATCGATTATTTTTTTTTATTTTTTTTTGTTTTTTTGCACATGTTTTTACTTTTACATTATACTTTTTAATCATAGTAGCTATTTTTAGATTATTTTTTATAATTTTATTTTAATTATTTGAGTTGCGTGCTAGAATTACGTTTCTTCAAATAATTTTTTTTTAAAATTTCTATTTATTCATTTGGTTTGCCTACTTTAACTATATTTGTGTATATAAATGTTTCTTGAATTTGATTTTATTTACCTGAATTGTATTTTTCTCAAAAGAATACTTTGTGAGCCAGTATATACCATGATGCATTTGAAAACTTCGTATATTAAAAGAGAAAGTACAGCAAAGCAAGTTAATATATCTTTCAATGGGCCTTTCACAGAGGCTATGTAAATGGAAAAGACGTGTAATCAATATTTAATTCATTGAAGTTTTGGTGTATAATCACAGTATGGCAATTAAGTGATCAGAGCATATTAAAAAAATAGAAACGTTGCAGAGTTTACACTGATGCAGCTTTTTGTCTTAATACGACAGGTAGTTAAAGAGAAGGGCTTGTCGAAGACTCACAGTTTTTGGCGTCGCTCTAAGAGTAGAATGTCCCATTCCTCTTATTTCTTCTATGTCAGAAAAAACTTTCTCTTGAAGGTTTACTCCTTGGAAAGCGAAAATAATTTCAAGGAGACAAATCTCAAGAAAACACGGGACGACTGAGTATACATACTTATTTTCGGAGCACAAAAGCTGCTCAAAATAGCTATTGATCGGTAGAAAGATGCATTATCATACAATACAACGCATTTGGAATAACTACAGTGGCTCAAACAAGTGAGAATACACCTTACTCTTACTTCATAAATCTAACTTTCAATATAAATAACACATTACCAAGAACAGCAAACACTTTTTTATTTTCACGCATAAAAATGGTTTAATTTAAAGTAAAAATAAATGACATCAACTAAAATATTCTGTAACGAAAAAATTTAGAAGAATTTTAAATAAACATATGGAGATTTTTGCCTCAAAAAATTAAGAATAAATATTTGGGCTATCTCACATACAAAGAAAGTGTTGCTGCATGTTCTTTGGCTCTTATGATATCTCCCAAATGTCGTGGTACCGATACGACCAAATTTTGGGTCATATTTGAAGATATTTTATCCCCTTCCTCTTGCAATACTTATTTTAAATGCGGTTTGTTTTTAATTTTGAGTTTTTGGACTGCTGTTTTGAGTGCGGCTCGCAGATTTTCTATGGCATTGATGTCGGGGGACCGTGGGGGTGTGTGTAACTGCTGTTTATAATGAAAAAGACACCTTTGATGTTATGTGCTGTGTGTTTGGAGTCATTGTCATGCTGGAATATGAAATTTCCATCTAAACCTAACTGTTTAGCACTTTAAGATTACTGTGGAGTATATTCAAGTAAACATTATGATTCGTAATGCCATCTATGAAAACTAAATTTCCTTACCCCATTTGAAGCCATATAACCACAAACCATGACAGAGCCACCACTATGTTTAACTGTACGATGCAAAATTTTTGGATCGAAAGTGGTGATGGGTTTCTCCATACGACAGCAACGGATGTCACTGCCGAAAACGTTGAATTGACTTTCATCAGTAAATATAACTTTCTTCCAAATATATTTTTCTTCAACTGATGAGTTTTTGCAAACTACAAACTCTTTTTCTGATTTTGCAAACTGATGAATGGTTTCTTTCAAGCAACTCTACTTTTATATCCAGCTTGTCTAATGACATTTCGCACAGTTTCAGCACTTCTGCCAATGGTTTGAAAAGTTTCTGCAGAAAGTTTGACTGCACTTACTTTAGAATCAATCTTGATATTAGTCAAAATTTTCCTTTTGGCGATATCACCTAGAATATCTTTTCTTCATCCTCCACTTTTGTTTTCAATCAATCCATCACTTTTAAATTTTCCAGTGATTTTCTGGACACAACTGTGACTTCTACGAACAATCTTAGCTATTTCATGGTAAGAGTTTCCCTGTTTATATAATTTTAATATGAATTTCCTCAAGTCAATATTGGTTTTTCTTAGCGGAGCGATTTTCTATTTAAAAGTGTGGCTTTAAATTCATGTAACAAACTTCATCACGAAAGTGAAAAGGTTTATGATAAGCTTACGCAACATTAGATTAAAATAGAAGCCACGTAGAAAAGTGTAGTGCTAGTGAAACATATTTTTCACTGGTGTATCCTCAATTTTTTGAGCCAAAATTTTGCATATGTTTATTTAAAATGCTTCTAAAATTTTTCTTTTTAGAATTTTTTGATTACTTGTTCTTTATTTGTACTTTAAATTAAATCAATTGTTATGTGCAAAAATAAAAATGTATTTCCGCTTCTTAATAATGATGTAGAGACACTAGGTTTCATGTTGAAGCAGCGGAGATGAAAAATTGAGCAATGCTCTCGCCGGCACTCGAACCACGGACCTCTCGAATACGCGTCGAATTTGCTGCCCACTACACGAAACAGCGGAGATGAAAAATTGAGCCATGCCCTCGAAGGGACTCGAACCAAGGACCTCTCGAATACGCTTCGAGTGTGCTGACCACTACACACGAAGGTATGCGAAGAAGGGGGGCATGAGAAATAACCTTATATACTTCCTCTTTTAAAGGGCGACTGGAGATTAGGGGATCCGATTGCCAAATCCTGGTGGTGAAAAATCATCATTTAATACCTTTTAGTTCGGGCACTACTGTTGAGTCATTAGGTTTTTTGAAGTTGGAAACGTGAAAAATGAGCGATGCCTTCGCCGAGACTCGAACCACGGACCTCTGGAATATGCACCCAGCGTGCTGACCACTACACCAAGAAGGCATGAGGAGAAGGCGGGAGAAATACCTTATAATGTGTTATTTATATTGAAAGTTAGATTTATCAAGTAAGGTGTATTCTTAATTGTTTGAGCTCCTGTAAGTAAATTAAGATTAAAATTCGTCTGCATAATTTTCGGTCATTTCAAAGTGAACTGCTCTGCCAAACATCTAAAATTGTAGGATTATTTTGACACACCTCAGCCTGTGGGATAAACTTAATATCACTAAATCTAAATACCTGTTTAATCTTCCAGGAATGAATAACGCAGGCAGATAATCATCCCATCTTTAGATTTTAGGAACACAAACTGAGTGCAATAATTGCAAATTTAACTGAACTTTGGTTTGCCCTACGGCTTGGTAGTTTAAAACGGCTTTAACAAAAGTTAAACTACTTTTTTGTCTAACGATATTTTAAATATTCACAAATCGAATAGTAAATTAGAACAGGCAAATAACCTGGCTCCTATCTTAAGCGGTTCCAAGTGGCCGAACGGACAAAGACTGCTGAATGCTGGTAGTTTACTTTAAAGTCTAGCTCAGGGGAAGGTCCACCAGCTGCTGAACGGTAAAGTCGCTGAATAGTTCGGTCCGAGGTTCGAATGCCGGCGAGCGGGCTGGCTGCATGGGCGTTTTCGCGGCTTTTCCCATGTGTAACGTATATACGAGCCAGTTTCCCTTAGAATGTTCTCCACGAAGGCGTCCCTTCCCTTAGGCAGATAGCCCTCGAACTCTTTGCCATAACTAAATAAATCAAACCAACTCGGGGAAACGAGCTAACTATCTGGTTGGTTTTCGTGCTTTTGTTTTCCACGTGCAACTTGAATATGAGCCACTCTGTCTTAGAAAAGTTCTCTATGAAAGCATTCGTTCCATGGGCAGATAGCCTCCATGTGCTTCCAATGTTTAAGTAATTAACCAACCTAATTTATGTGTGATTTATAAACGCAGACTTTTTTAAATGTCAAAGGCCAGGAACTCGGGGAAAAAAGTGTAGTTATCTAGTCGAGAAGAATATATACCGTGCCACTGGTTGAATTGTAGATATTATCTCTATAAACTCAAATTGTTATTCGTTAATTTAATTCCCTTAATTTGTATTTTTCGGTGAAGTTAATAGAGGTATTAGAACCTTAACTGATATAAAATTAGAAAAATGTGCGCAGAAAGTACAACTTTTTGAATTCTTGAAATTATTTTATTTGAAGAATTTTAATAAAATCTAATGTAATAGAAATAACAATAATGTGAAAATAAATATAGCAGTAAAAATAATTTATTTATTGCATTACTGAGATTAGAATTTAAGGCTTTGGCAAATATGTTCTAAATTAGAACACACACGATGAAAATACGCTACTTAGGAAAATGCATTTTAGGATAAAATTACGTAAGAAAATGCATTTTAGAATAAAAATTGAGTTTAATTTTTATTTTAAAATATTATTTTCTTATATTTATATAATAAAGAATAGTGCAATCGTAATCTTTCGCACCCTCAATTACTGTGGATAATTTCTGCATAGCCTTTGAATTTTTGCAAATTGACTAATCAATTCGATTGCTATAGGACTAATCTTTACATCACAATTTAACTTTAAAAAAAGTGATTGTTTTAAATCTTATGCTTATATAAAAATATAATGCAATTCAAAAAATGGTTTTTGGCGGTAATATTAGGGGGCCTTTCAAATACAAAAAACAGTTTGTTTAAAAATGCAGTGCCTCGCATTTGTTTTCGGATACTTGTGTCTTTCAGTTCTATTTTGCAAATATTATGAGTACTAAATATTAGCTAAACGATTTAATTTTTCTTTCACATATACTATTGATCACATATTTTAAAAGCTTCCTGTTTTGAAAAAGTTACTCAAAACGTTTTTGGTAAAAAAAATTATTCATAAAGGTTTAAAAATTAACTCACATAACTGTTCGGATACTTTGAATAAACAGTTTGTATTTAATAGGAACATGAAAATAACGCGAAATTCAATATTTCGTTGTATATCCTTTAACTAAAATTACACTTTTCGAACGGATTCAACTTGAATTTTGCTTTGGCATGGATTCAACTAGTGTTCTCGTGTAAGAATGTTCTGTTTGTTCCATTCCTGTATAAAAATTATTTTCATAGAGTTTTTGAAGAAATATCGCATTTCTTTGTTCTTTTCTCGAACTTATCCATGCATATTCCATAGAATTTAAGTCTAAGTAATATGGAGAAGTTTTGATAACTTCAGGGCAGATATAATAACCATAATCGAACATTTATGACTCTATGCTCCGGATCGTTACCCTGACAGAACTTGAAAGTATTTTGAATTCCAAGTTTTCTTTTAGATGCTTTCAGGTTTTCATTAAGAAAATTTATATATTTACATCAATCCATATTATTTTCAACAAAAACTAAATTTCTTATTCCAAAGGTAGCGAAACATTCCGAAAACATTATGCCTGTACTCCCGTTTGTAAAAATTGGCAACAGGTTTTTGAAATTCAATTTTTAATTCGGATTTTGCCCCAAATTTATTCCTCCATGGGACCCAAATACATTTAATTTTGCTTTTCCTGAAAATATAGCATTGGCTTATTATGATAAAATTTCACTTATTGTATATTCTGGAAATATTTTCCTTGTTTTCTTGTTGGTGAAGAATTTCCTTCTTAATCTCCCATTTTATCTATGTGCATGTACTTACATATGACAAGTTCTTAAATGAATTTAATGAATTTAAAATATTTAGGCATGGTATCGCGAGAGTCCGGTCGCCCGCGTACTTTTACGCACTGCATCCCCACTAGGAACGGCCCTGAGGCTACAATCAAGCAATAATTATGCGTATGGTATGCGTGTCACCTGCCAGGAATGGGCATAACAGAAACTCATAGATACATTATTTTTGCCAGTCTGTGACTGTAAATACTGTGGGCAAGCGAATCATTTTAAACGTCGTCTTCTGGGAACTGCAGACGGTTATGAAATGTCACACATTTCACATGTTGCTTTGTTCACATACCTAATCAGCGTGCTGTCGTGAAAGTTTTCTGTCAGTTATCATTGAGAAGTCCAATAGTTTTCCTTGTCAGCGTCCATTCGTTCAATTTGAGAGACTAAAAGATGTGTAATATTTCAAGTGAAAACTGAAATATTCAACTGTCTATGCGAAAACGACATCAGTTTCAATAAAGAATAACAGAGCTCGATAATAAAGATCTATACACATAAATAAAAGCACTTGCAATCAGTTTCACATAATAGACCTCGGAAATCCCACCATTTATTATCGGAAATATTGCATATTGATTTGGTATCTATGAGAAGCGCATATTATGCTATAAAAGTTTGCACGAGCGAATTTAAAAATTATTTTCTTTCTTTGAGTGGAATATTTTATGTGAAGCTGGTGCGAAACGATTCCTTTGTTACCATTTATGTGTTATTTGTTATGTGAAATTATGCAGGATCTATTTGTTATTAGATTGCTGTGTGGTATGTAAAACTATGTGAAATTCGGTAAAGATATTTTCCTTCATTGCGTCACTAGCAAGAACACGTACGATTCATAGCTTGGGATAGGACTTTTACACGACTAATCTTTTACAATAAACTTGAATTTCATTTTCCATGACATTAATGTATTAAAAGTAAATACTCACGTAACCATCTGGAGCAGTAATTCGGTACTCGCACCACAAATTATTTGGATAATTTCCTTTTGAATATAAAGGACTCGTGATTTCTCCTTTTTCGGTGGCGTCGAATTCCTCGAGATCTTTGCATTTGTAACCCTCTTCTTGCGAAGCTGTGGGAATAAACAGAATATGATTTCTTTGCCATTGAAATTAAAAGAAAATTAGAAAAATGTGCGACTCTCGTTTTTAAAACTGTAATCAAAACCATTTAAACGTTTCTCATTTATACAAGGTGATTCTCTACCAGACCGACAAACTTGCAGTGTGTGTAAGGTGTACAGAGAGGACTCGGAATCACAAATGAGTGCAGTGTCGCAAATGCCGTAGTTGCGAGCTATGGTGCAAAGAAGCAGAGAAAAAGAACAGAAACGGCAGCACATTAATGGGAGAGAAAACATTTTATTGAAAGGTTGTACTATAACAAGTGTTCGAAATTACGACCAACAGTCGTCTAGCAGGCCTGACAGTGGCGCTGCATAGAATTCCTTACGTTCTGGAAGATTCCTGGCATGTCATATATCCTCCCGGCAGCTACAGATATTCGAGCGACGAAGTCTTCGACTGAAGGAATGGGCTTGTCGTACAAAAAACTCTTCATGTGACCCCAGAAGAAAAAGTCCATGCATAATAGGTACGGTGTAGGTCCATGTGGTACCAGCATGACGGGACTCATCCACATTACTGGATTGACGTCCACCGACAGCTTGACGTAACCTTTGGACAGCGGTAGATAGGTCGTGGTGGCCCGGTTCATTGGCCTTCCAGATCACCGGACCTATCATGCATGGACTTTTTCTGGGATCACATGATCACACGAAGAACTTCGTGTACGAGATGCTCGATTCCTTCAGCTGAAGACCTCGGCGCTCGAATATCTGTAGCTGCCGGGAGTATACGTGACATGACAAGAATCTTCCAGAACGTAAGGAATTCTATGCAGTGCTGTTGTCAGCCTGCCAGACGACTTCTGGTCGTAATTTCGAACACTGTCGTAGTACAACCTTTCAAGAAAATGTTTTCTCTCACAGTAATGTGTTGCTGTTTCTGTTACTTTTCTCTGCTTCTTTGCACTATAGCTTGCAACTGCGGCATATGCAACCCTGTATTCCTATGTGATTCCGAGTCGTCTTTGTACTCCCTACACACCCTGCAAGTCTGTCGGTCTGGTAGCGAATCACCCTGTATATGTCTTACATTTATATATCAAAGAAAGACCTAGAAAACGTGGCTATCATTTTTAAAATTACAGTGATTCACCGTTTATACGCTTAGTGTTTATACGTCTTTTACATTTACACACTAATATGTTAACAAAAAATCATTTATCTGCCATTGAAATAAAGAAAAGTTGGAAAACAGGACCTTTAATTTTTAAAAAATGTAATCAAACACCGTTTATAAATTTACCATTTATATGTCTTCTAAAAATATTTCCGTCACATCCCAATTTATGTGTTTTCTGGAGACTGCAGATGATTGTGAAATGACAAACTTTGCAATCCCCCCTTTTTTCCCCGCATTCTTGATCACCCTTGATCAGTCCAGTGGGGACTGATGTCAGGAAGTTCGATGGCTATCCTTGTTAGGCATGTACTTCCAGTTACAGATTTTCTCGAAATAAGGCACAGGATTTTACGGAAACGGTTACAACACTAAGGTTAGGAAAATTGAATTTGCAAATATGAAATCCAATTTTTAATGTGATCCTTGTAAAGCAAAATTCCAGTTAGTAAAATGCTCGCCATGCTTCATTAAGTTAAACAGAAAAACTCACACAACTGAACCTGTAAAATCCTTGAAAGCATATGGAATTATCGCATTAACCCTATCGCGATGTAAAGAGTTAGCATGCCCAGCCACCATCTGAAAGATCGAATCTCGGCAAGAGAAACTGGAAGATCAAGGATTTTAATTGTCTCTACAATGGCACCCGAAATAAAAGTTAGTGGGCGATAACTTGTCACTAGCAGGATTTGATCGACTGGATCTCGTGTCTCGCCTCCGTCACCCTTTAAGTGGGAGACAACATAAGGAATTAATCAGTTCTCCCGTGCGTGTTTTGGTCATGAAAGCTGTCAGCATACCTAGTTAGCAAAGGAAGATCTGTAGTTCGAATTCCGATGAGGTACATTTGTATTTTCATAAATCCTATCCCAAAATGTGTGTTGGTTTTCTGCATAGCAAGTAACATTTTCATTAAACTAGTCACAAAGCTATTAATGAGTACTAGTTTACCCGATATGCAGCCATCAGTTTACAAAACATACAACTTTCTTTTTGAAGTTTCTTCCTAAAACTAGTGAAAATCTAATTGAAATTACTTTTAATAAGGAATGAAATATGTTGAAGTTAACAGGCTCATCCTATAATATCACCACGAATTTTACTTTTAAAGATTCGACACTATTTTTAACTTATAAAAACATAATGAATTTTTTATGCTACTTGGATTTTTTAATGTTCCTAAAAGCCGCCTAGATGGTGTAGTGGTTAGAGGAGCCTGCTGCGGTACTGAAGGGCCCGCGTACGAATTTCGAAGAAGGCCATATTTGTGATGGAAGGCATGGATACTGGATTATGGGGCCTTTGAAACATGGGGGCCCTCTAACTACGTGGCGAGCCGAAAGTAATCTCGAGTGGTTTGGTGGATGGAAGACTCCAGACCCCACTCCGATGTGCTCTCCTTCAAAACTGATGTGGAACGTAGACGTTCAACCTCCTTAAGACTCTGGCAACCATTCTTCCATGAAATTACATGAACAAGATAACAACAACATCATCAAAGGTTAACTTTGACGATGATCTCTGTAGAGCGAAAAAATGTCTGAGTACAATGCGTATTATAGTCTAATAAATCAAATATAAACGTTTCATACAGAATCGGATATACAAAACCAGAAGCCGGGGGGAAAACACATGACGGACGCCCTCCCATCTGATTTTTTTCAACGTGATAGATACCGCTGATGCAAACTTTATTTCATATGAAATACACGTCATATAACGTACTTACTGAAATAACTTTCTGTCACTAAATTATAAGGTTATTCGGGAACTATATTCAAGAATATTTCGTTCCTTACTCGTTCAACTGTTTTAATATTTCATGAATATTCTTTTCAAGAAATAGCTTTTATTCGAAGTTATTCAAAAGAAAATACACATTTCATCTTTTTGCACAATTTTGTTTTCATAGTTTCCGTTTAATATGTGTTACATAAAATATAACATATAATATATGTTTACCATTTTTAATATATTATAAAATATACACATTTTTTTAGCCCTCCAAAAAAGGATTATAAATATTTGAAAGGGTTCAAGATTTTAGCGTTCGCCCAAAAGGGCTCTTTTAAAGTTTAATATGATTTATTAACATAGAGATGACGCAGGTGGACTAGCGAACTTTTTTATAAAATGCTAGATGAATATATATTTAGACTAACAAGGGGAAGTTATATCTTGTGTATGTTTGAAAAACGAAAAAATACATAACTTAATTCTATAAAAGTATTTAATGTTTTTAATTAGATACATGACGAATTAAATGCATTTTTATTTAAATGAATCAGATTTAAACGCAAAAAAAACCTGAAAGGATTCAGATTTTAGATTACGTCCAAAGGGATCTTGCTTAATAATATTATAACTTGCCGAACGAAACAAACATTAAACTAAACCCAATACGAACACAAAAACCAACCCAATATAATTCCAATAGTCAACCCAATACAATTCCATTAAGCCATCCAGTACAGACCCAATAACCAACACAGTACAATTCCAAAAATTCTAATAGCCAACCCAATGCAACTTCAATTATGACACACACTTTGCCGAGTGGGACCAAAAGTAAACTTTCAGTTTTGTGCACCGAGAAAGCTGCCTTCTTGCCCGCTGGTCGAAATGTTTGTTTTTGAATAGAAGCTCTAATTTTAATTGTAAAAATTGTTCTTTTTTAACTTTTTTAACTATATTTGGTGTTTTATGTTTTTCTGTATTTTACAATTTTTAATGAAGATATTTTGAGTTTTTCAGTATTTTTGCCCTGCCGGGAAATGAGAAATGACTTAATTGAATATATCTCTAATGAAACTTTATTAAATATATCTCTAATGAAAGCCGGGGAAATGTTTAAAAGAAATGCAGAAAACGATTTTTATAATTTAATAAGCCATACAAGGAAATCTTGTGGTGTCCACATCAGATTTCTTATCTTTGAATGAGATTATGAATCGCCAGTTTGTTTTGAGGTTTTTCCCTAAATATACTCAAAGTATATTTAAAATCGAATTAGTAATGATACAACAAGATTGTCACTTATCTACAAAATTAGAGAAATACAGAATAGTCAGAGAAAGCCATGGGAAATAAATTTTCATACCAAAAAGGTCAGAAAAATAAATAATAATAATGATAAAAGGTATAGTAGATCTACCTCTAAAACGCATAAACGTTCATGATTTAAATAGTATCCAATAAATGAAAATTTCTATTTTTATAAAAGAAAACAAGTGAAGAATAACTAGACTTTTTCGTACGAAAAGTATTTTATCCACCTCAGATTTGGTACAATTTCATCAGCTCCCAGCTTTGTCTTTATCTGTTAGATAGCTATTCTTTACTCTACTCTTTAAAAATGTAACTGGTCAGTCTGTAGAAGTATAATTACATTTAAAAAACAAATAAAGTAATTAAGAACTCGTTATGTTATGTGGTCGCGTATTATAGTAAATAAATTCATTCATTAAATGCTTTTTTCCGGTTTCGAATTAGATATATAAGCTGTAGTATAATCTAAGCCCCATGTAGTGTAGGAATATAAATGTAATCTAACTCCGAAACAGCAAAAGAATAGTATTTATTACGAATGCTTAAATTCTTATTAATTTCCTTTTTTAAATGAACAGTTTTTTCCCAGATATTTTTATATTTCTTATCCTACTTACTAAAGTACAACAGAGTAAGTCAGAGAAATCTCAAGTTGAATTTTTGTGGAAACTTGTATAAAGAAAATTTCGCAGCAAATTTGCATTAAAAAAAGAAACTGAAAGGGTTCAGATTTTTAACGATGGCCCAAAAGGAACTTTTAAGGTTTTTTAAGCTCTCGCTGTGCTCGCAGTCTACCAGTCTGCTGTTGCACTTACTCCTGCTAACCCATTTCCTTTTAGCTTTATAATTTAGCATCATTTTCTTCATACTTACGCCATATACAGTTCGACAAAAAATTTTAAAAGCACCATAGCAGCATATGTTTAGAATTAACAATGCAGTGTTAGGTGTTGGCATACAATTTCCTATTTTTTTCAGTCTTTTCTGAATCCATCATATCAATGTTCAGTTTTCTTAGTAAGATGGCTAGCAAAAATGTTTTATTATTAACGTTTTGTGTGTTAAATTTATTAAATATCATATTCTTCCCACTTACGCCACATAAATTTCCCCTCAACCGCAAAATGACAAAATATTTAAAAACAGCCTAACTTCGGAACTTCCGATAGACTGTCTCGTGCATTGGAGATAAACATGTTTTATTCCGTACAGTGTTGCTTGCTTTCAGATCGTTGAGCTTGTTAAGAAATTAATTCAAGTTTTACAAAGTATAAAACATAAAATTCGAAACTCAAAATGTGGACTTCCAGATGCACGTGTTCGAGTGGAGAACTACGTAATTCAAAATTTGATGGCTGTGGGTATCGTCTTTTTTTCACAATGCGAGGAACATACATGCATACATACAGGCAGATTATTCATCGTTTTAATTTCTTTAAAAATAAAAGAGGGTGGTAATATCTGGAGGCAAAAATTTGAAGAGTTATTCGCCGTGCCGTTTATAGTACACGACGCAAAATCCCGTTTCGAGGCTAATAGCCCATTCAGGCCAACGCTCTTTTGGAGTAAGGAAAAAGGCTGTTATTTTATTTAGGAAAGGCTGAAATGGAAAATTTCCTAGTGTTTTCGTTGTGATACATTTGTAATTTATTCTATGATTTTTTTTACTTGACTAAAGATAAAAATATATTAAATGACAATAAAAGGAGGAAAATAAAATAAATAGAACTAAGCATTCATTAAAACTCATTCAATTACTTGTAATCAAGCCTAAATATTTTTCACACTTATTTGGAATGCAAAAATTTAGAGCGTTTTTTTATTCAAACCTTGAAAGACGATATAGTTTACAACATACGGCATAGTTTAGAGAAGGAGTATATTTTGCACTCTAATAATCAATTGCCGCAAAAAGTTACAAATAATAATATTAGCGTCGAAATATTATCTAAATACAAAGGAATGTGGTATATTTACGAAAAGTATACCGTATATTTTAACCAAAAGATATATTTCACAATTAATTATCATTCGTCACAAAGTACGACTAAAAATATAAAAATACAAGATGATACAGTATATTTAAATGCAAATGAATATGGTATATTTTTGATGGCATAGAATATATTTACAAAGAAAACGGTATATTTTACAGTTAATAATTACTTACTGCAGAGGCTTACAAATAAAAATGTAAGGGTCCAAAGGAATATCATTTTTTTCTCGTACTGGATGTGAATTCAGCCTCCAAAAGAAGGATTTTTCTAAAACCTTTCTTTTTGAGATAAGGGCAGATGGTTATATTCCCACGCTATCAAAATAGATCACCACCTGTATTACAGCTAACAAACTTATTTAAAATTTAAGAATATTCATAGGGGTTTGTTAGTGATCATTAGGACTTGATTTACACAAGGACAAACTGGGCATGCGCTTCTGGATTTTCTCTCATGGAGGCTTTCCCATCTTTCTATACAATTTAAAATTTATAAACTTTTTAGAACTTCTTTCAATTCTAGAATTTTAAAAATATACAGGCAAAAGCTTTTTTTCCTGCATTTCATTTTTAAATCAGACATTTGGAACTTTCTCGCACAACCACTGGCGAAAGATAACATTAAATACTGCGCGTTGTTATAATTTTTAAGAAAACACTGAATTCTTTAATATTACGCTTATTTAGATACTTAATTATTAAACTGATAGCCAATTTTGATTACATTAATTTGATCTGTATTTGTAATTTATTAATTAGATTTCTTAATCATAATGAACTCTTTAGGTTCTTCCAATTTTTTATTTTCTTTCAGGGATGAGGATGAAAGGAAATAGGACCTATATTTAACACATAGATGCTTATTGAAATAAAGAGAAACATGCTAGTGTAAAACTTCGTATTAGCTCAAAACGCAACCTTAGTCAAAAATGGAGTTTAAAGTTTTGATCAAAATCCGCATCAATCTAAGGTTGCTTTTTTGCACAAAATTAAGTCTAAAGTTTATTTTATACAACACATTAATAAACTGAAATCTTGAAAACAAGGAGTAAAAAAAAGGCGAATTTTTTATTTAAACAACTTTAAACAAAAATACATTAAATTATTATTCTGTTTCATGAAATACTTTTTTAAATTCCAATCTATCTACATAAATTAAATAACTCGTTCATGGGATCTATTTTCATTGTTACCTCAAAGAAGCGTTAGCTCAGAAGGCTTATTAATTTCGTTTTGGCATTTTGCGTCGGTCCACTGTAAATGTCCGTATCAATTTTTAAACTGTTGCCGCCAAATATTATCGCTCTATGTTACATTTAAATAAATTAATAGTGAAGAATCTGCATAAATGTATGTATGTTTTTCGCATTGTGATAAAACAACAGTACCTAGAACCATCAAATTTTGAATAACGTAAATCTTCTCAGAATATGGGCCAGGTTGAAACCAGATTAAAAGCCCAACCAGGTTGAAAGCCCAGATTTGGAATTTGGAATTAGTTTTATTATCGATTTCATATTTTGTAACACTTTAATGAATTTTTTATTAAGAAACTCAACGATTTCAAAGCGAATAATGGCAACACTGTACCAAAAAAAATTACTTTTATCTTCAGCACGCGAGACTCTGTATCTGGAATTCTAAAGATATGCTCATTTAAAATTATTTTGCGATATTGCTGTTGAATAGAGGTTTAAGTGCGAAGAACGTGATATTTAATAAATAAAGGTAACACACGAAACGTTAAAAAAAAAAAAAAAAAACGCCCTTTGGGCGTAATGTCAAATCAGATTTTTTTTTCTAATAATTTCATTTTTAAAAACTCACTTGCTGCTAGAATAATTTCTTCAACCAGGTTGATAAATTTGTAACAAATAGTAAGAATGAAATCAAATTACTAAATATCAAATAGCTTGTATTTTGTTTAATTATTAATATTTATTCTGTTTGTTAAAAGAAGTTATTTGTCTTTTTAAGTATATTATCAAATTAAATTAACAAACTTGGATTGCAGAAGTAAAGTAAATGGAGAATGTTTACGTAAAATCCGCGTAAAATTAATTTAAAATTATTTGATGATACGCCTTGTACACTGAGATTGCATAACATTTCCTATTTATGGTGCGTTACAAATTTTAGATTATGCTTTTGATAGTCAGGCTGATAGCAAATAAGATGACTTGTGATTTAGACCAGAAAGTTCTTATTCCATTCATTTGGCTTTTCTATTGTCAGTTGCAGATTTGATGCACTCAACTAAATGGAATTTTCAATCATACGGCTTTCGGCATTTCCAGAGCTTTTCATGTAGTCGAGCTTTTACTGTACATAACAAATGCAAATGAAATGAGTTTTATATAGTGCAAGTACCAGAATAAATATAATCACATTTAATTTAGAATAAAGCATTTATTTATCAAATAGTCCTAAATGGAACGTATTTTAATGTGCATTACTTCAAAAAATTTTGATACATATTTGTGAACTTTTTAATAGATACACCCTTTTACCAATCAATTTGTCATTTTTCTCTACGAATTAAGTTAAATGAATGAGCTGAATGAACAGAATTATCATTATGAATAAAGTTACCATTATCAGAATTTTATCAAAACGAGCATGAATTAATCAAAGGAGAAGTATTATAAGTACAGAATTTCGATAATATATATAAGAAAATAAAAGACAGCCTATTCTTCACTAGAACATTTAAAGGCGCAATAAAATTAAATAAATATTGTTGCGTGCGTACGGATTCGTAATAGATTGAATGCACAAGTCCGATAAAAAGTTAATAAAATTAATATTTATCACAAGAAATATAACAAAGCTGGAATTTTCCTCAGAGATATTCGTACAATATCACGCAATATAATAAGAAGATATACTTTAAACTACTAAAAACGTTAACTACAGAGGCTGTTTGCACAATTTTTAGACGATGTATATTGTATTCACAAAACTAAATTACATAAAATTCTTGTGTTTTAAATGTTCTATTTGACATCCCTTATTCTGAACTATCTTTCCACACCGCAATTTCCAGGATAATAATGCCTTTTGAAGTGTCAGAAGAGGTATTCTATTCCATTCCTCCCGAACAGCTTTCCAGAGTCCTGTTAGGGTTTTGGGACAACGTTTGGATAATGCAGCTTTTAAAAGTCCGAAAGCACAAAAATCCATAGGTGACACATTGGGAGATTTAGTAGGGATATCAGTGAAGAGTATGGCCTTGATACCAGCTTTTTGTTCCATTTCTTTTAGGAAATTTACAGTGGATTTTGATGTGTGACTGCAAGCTTTGTCCCGATGGAGTCCCACAAACTGATGGCACTGTGGGTAAAGCGATGGTATTTCATTCAGAAAAATGGGCGATAAAATATGTTCCTGATAGTATTTGGAGTTAATCTTGACATTTTTTTTGCACTCTCTTTATTTTTAACTCGCCATTATAAGAAAAACCAGCAACAATCATGAATCCCTTAGAAAAACTTTCTTTCGTTTCTTTGAACTATGTACTTACATTTTTTCTCCCGTTTTATGATAATAAATGGCTCTTTTTTTGTTACAATCATTTAAATACACCCATGCTTCATCTATTGTGACAACTGTTTTCCATTTTTTTTCGGATAAGTGTTTCTCATATAGAATTCTGCAGCGTGTCCTGCGTCGTGTGAGATGCTTTGGAAGAAGACGATGCACATTGTATTTTTTCGCTTTCTTAAGATTTAAATCAACGATTATCATTTTGTTTATAATGGACACCGAGCATTTTAATGATTTTGCAACTGTCCTTTGACTAGGGGGATTTTCTTTTAACATTAAACAACGTACCTTTGCAGTAGTCGAAGTTGTCCGTTTTTTCCTTGGATACTTGTTTGGAATTTTTGTCCCACTTGAGACTCCAATTTGACATTTTTTCCTTTCTTGTTGATGATATTACCTATCGACGCTTTAGATATCACAAAACCATGACTCTCACATCGTTTTTGGATAACGGAGTATGCATATTTCTCTTCGGAAAGAGCGTCAATGTAGCCTTCGACCCACTGCTTTCTTAAATTCGCCATTTTGAATAAAAACAAAACTTTCAAGCCACAGACGATAATTTTGACTTTTAAAAACGTAGTACAATTGCAATTACTTCTTTTGCAGCAAACGATTTTTTATTATCGCTTACCAAAATCGTCTAAAAAATGTGCAAACAGACTCTGTAGAATGCAAAGCACAGAGAAAGCTAATCCGATCAACGTAAACAACAGCTGACTAAAACAACTGAGCTGAGTCAGTCAGTCAGTCAATGATTTTATAGCCGAATTATTGCAAATAATGCAACTTTACCGGCTCAATGACAAAATTTGCCTAAAAAGGCCACAAGACGTTGAAAGTCCAGACAAATAAAAAATAAAAGAGTAAAGGTCAAAAGGGAAGCCACAAGTGGCAAATACAAGACGACTGAAAAGATATACAATGCATAATAAATATAAAATATACAAGTTTAAATACGATACAGTATCATGAGTTACAAAACAGTTAATGTAAATTGAAAAGTATAAGTAAGGTAGGCACCAAACATGTACAGGATATTAAACATTGTGTGAACGGAAACCAGTCATGAATTTTTATTACGTGGGGAAGTTAGCACTCCGCGTGAGGAATGCTGCAAGTGCACGAAGGTCAACGTCCTCTTCAAGGATGATGTAATCAAACGTGTTGAAGTGCTTCAGTCGGTCACAATTTATGGCTTTATCGAAGAAATTTTTGTTCAATTTGTGCAGATATTTTTCCATAGTTTCAATTTGTAGATCCTTATGTAGCATATCGTTAGAAACATAAAAGTGAACTCCGGTAATTAATCTTAAGAATCTATTTTGAATAATTTGAAGAATTTTAATATCCTTTGCCTTATAGGCTGCCCATGCGGGTGAAGCGTATGTCATAATTGGACGAATAATAGCAGTGTATATGTGACGTTTTTTATAAAGGTCTAGTCTTGAATATTTTCCAAGTAAGGGAGTGAGGCTGTTAATTACTCCTATGGTCTTCTGTTTAATTTTTGCAATATGATCATTCCACTTAAAGGAGGTGTTCAGCACGATACCAAGGTACTTGGCTTTGGTGACAAGTGGTATTTTTTCATTAAATAATTTCAATTCACCATAGAATCCTTTGCGTGCATATCTTCTCCGGATGAGTAAAAGTTGAGACTTTGATGCATTAATAGCAATACGCCACTTGGTGCACCACGATTCAATGGAAGGCATAAATTTTTGAAGTTTTAATACTGCATGTTCAGCCCTAATGGATCTGACAGCCACTGCAGTATCGTCCGCATAGCAGCCGATAAAGCAGCCGCTAATCAGATCCAGGGGCGGAAAATCTGACACATAAAAGAGATAAAGAAGGGGTCCTAAAATAGAACCTTGTGGAACAGAAGCTTTAATATTCCTGAGACTTGAGTGTTCATTTTCTATGGAAACAAAAAATTTTCTATTTGTAAGAAAGGAGTATAGTAACTTGATCATTTCCGGTTCAATGTTTAAGGAGATAAGCTTGTAGATGAGCCCCTCATGCCAGACGCGGTCGAAGGCTTTCGCCACGTCTAGCATGAGTAAGGCTACACAAGATTTGTTATGCAGAGCATTTCCAATAAATTCAGTTAGCCGAACGAGCTGTTTAACAGTTGAAAGGTTTTTCTGAAATCCAAATTGTTCCTTGGGTAAAAGATCGAAATAAGTTTGAAGTCTGTTCATAATAATTCGCTCGTAAATTTTGCCTAGACCAGGCAAAAGGCTGATAGGTCGGTAACCTTCTGGCTTCATATGATCTTTGCCAGGTTTAGGAATCAGGATAATTTTGGCTTTTTTCCAGCAAACGGGAAAATATAAATTTGTAAGGCATGCGTTTATGATATTTACAAATCTGCATAGAACATTAGTAGGGAGATGTTTGATTGCAATGTTTGTAAGCTTGTCGTGCCCTGGGGCTTTTTGATTCTTGAGCTTCTTGATAATATAAATAACTTCTTGAGGTGTTGCAAATTTAGGGCATCTATGTACTGCAGGTGCATTAATCCAGTCAGAGATATAATGGTTGACATAATTAGTGAATTCTGGGTCATTTGGTGACTCATTAGGCGAAAACTGAATTTCGAGATGATCAGCATGGACCTCAGCTTTTTCTAAGTTAGTGAGAGCAATTCTTTGTTCCCCATAAATGGGTTTATTTATCGTAGGTTTATTTTTCAGGCGCTTAGTAAAATTCCAGAAGGAGTTGTCAGGCGCGTTGAAATTAAGTATTTTTTCATCCCAGATTTCCTTGCGATGATCTGCAATTTCCTTTTTAATTTCACGATTAAGTTTATTAAGTTGTCTTTTTAATCCAGGGTCCCATGATAAATTCCATCGTTTTCGTAGTTTATTTCTGGTTTTCATTTTTTCTCGAATGCTTGTTGGTAATTTTCCAGTAAATCTATCCGCCGGGACGCTATGCGTTGCATTATCATACGCATGCATAATAGTATCTGTGAGCATGTTGATAGCTCTATCAATGTCGGTGTTATTCTTCAAGGGAAGGAAGGGCGGGTTGTAATTGTATAGAATTTCAGTAAATTTGATCCAATTAGTAATCTTTTTTAAGCAGGGTTTTTCAGTTTTGGAGATTCCAAGAGTGCCAATAACCGGAACGTGATCAGATGTCAAGTCAACTTTAACTTCTAAGCACATAGGAATCGGTATGGTTGTAAGTACAATATCCAAAATATCTCCTTTGCGTGGGTTTGAGGGAAGATAGGTGAAGTCAGTTGGAGCATAGAAGTAGATAGGATGATTTAATATAAATTCAAGCAGTTTTTTACCATTATTATTGGTGCGTCGACAGTTCCATTCTTGATTTTTTGAATTTAAGTCCCCAGCTAAAATTACTGGTTTATTAGCAGGTAATAGGTCTAAAAGTATCATAGGATCTAAGATGTTGGATGGTGGAAGATACATGCAAGAGAAGTAAATAATTCCGTAAACGGGAAGGTAGACAGAAGCAGTGACAATTTCGTGTCCATTCCTACGTATCGTAGAGATTTGGCAGGATTGAAGAGTGGCTTTTACATAAATTGCAGCACCTCCGCCGCGGTGTGTCAACCTGTCACAACGATAACATCTATAGCCAGAGATGTTAATATTTGTGCCTGGCGTAGCAAAAGTTTCCGTTACACACGCTATGTCAATATCATAGCAGCTTAAGAAGTTATGAAATTCAGCAATTTTATCTTGAATGCTACGCGCATTCCAAACTACGAATTTGGTAGGGGGGCGTTTAAGATTTGGACCCATTATTTAATTCTGTCTTGGTGTTTTCTTGACACTTGTTGATTTGCTGCATTTGCTGAGTCAACTGAAACCCAGCAGTTTTAATCACCGAGACGAGCTCCGCTAAATCGGCAAAAACCTTTTTAGCTTCGCTTAATGTATCAGAATATATGCCAGTTGACAGGGCTTTAGCATATGATTTGTTCTCGACCACCCGGTTGCTGAATGTTTTTGGCTGATCGGTTTTAGGTTTTGGAAATTTCTCACACCCTCGAAACGAGGCCGTGTGAGAATTTCCGCAATTTACACAAACAGGAGTGAAGTCCTTATCATTTTTGACTGGGCAGTCATTAAAAAAATGTGATTCGCCACACTTGACACATTTAGGGGAATAATTACACCCTAATTGGGTGTGATTAAACCCCTGACATCGGAAGCATTGTAATGGACCTTGGCGTCCTTTATACTCTTGAATTTTGACACAAAGATCACAGAGGAATTTTTCATTGTAAATTTTCTTTGACTGCACTGTCTTAGGCAGTGTTACTATGAATATAGGGAGGGGAAAAACCTCACCATTCCTTCTTTTAGTCATTTGCTTTATATGCTCAATGACATAACCTAACTCTTCAAGTCTTGTTTTTATTTCATCAATTTCAGTATCTTCATTAAGTCCTTTTATCACTGCCTTAATATTCCTGTCTTGAGGAAGAATAAAAGAGTGATGTTCTATATTAAATTCTCTCAAGACTTTGACGATACTTCTATAATTATCTGCATCAAAAGCAGTAACTTTAATCTTTCCATTAATTCTTTGTCCAAAGAATTTTAATTTCCTAGCATGAAATTCAGTGCAAATTTCCGACCATTTCATGGTGGTGGGTTTAAGTGTAATCGGTGGTAGTTTAGGGGTTTTCCCTGAATTTTCAGATACATTTGGTGTTTTGTCATTGACATCATTTAAGTTGGAAGTGTCCATAATGTCTTCCTCGATGTTATTCATTTTATGTACATCAGTGGTTGTGTTATGAATATTTTTATCTTCAGAAGTAATATTCTGAGATTGATTCGAATTTAGTTCCACATGAGTTGATAACTTGACTTTTTTAAGTGCATTCTTAGTTGTGCGAGTGCGCACTGTTTGATCTCCTCGACGTTTAGTCCTAAACACCTCGTCTGAACTAGTGTCTTGATCCAATGGAGTTTCAGGAGCATGATCATTATTTAATGTAATTGGGCTACGAGCCCGTGCATTTTCACTGAAAGATAAATTATCTGAGTTTCTGGTATCTGAAACAGCAGTTTCATTAACACGAAAATTAGCATGTGAAAAATCAATGCTCAAGGCTTTAATCATATCATGAATGTTAAGTAGAAATTTGAATAATTTCTCCTCAGTGTCAGTAAATCCATTTTGTTCTTTGATCTGTTCAAGTTCAGTAATTTGCGCAGAAACTGCCTCAGTAAGCTTCTCCATCGCAAAGAAAACAAAAATCCAGCGCCCAAGTAATTCGCAGAAAAACCTACGGCCCGGAATCCGACCTGCTCAATGGCAGTCGGACAGACGGATCAGTAGGTAATGGAATTTCACTTAATTTCTTCGAAACTTAAGTAAAACTATTATCAACCAAATTCTCTAAATTAAATATTATTACTAACCCCACCTTTGAGTGTTCCAAAGATTTCCGAAAAACAAATTATGAATTTTACACCAGGTGGTTCACACAATTTCTCAAAACGATACACCAATAAATCAAAAGATTGTGTTTCGAATAAGCAAGTAAACACAACTGAGTCACGAATTTTCAAAGTGATCCGCACATTTTGAGAACTGAGCTGACATGTTTCTCTCCGGCTTTTATAGCTTTTTAAATCGGCTGCGGGAGACAGTTCTAGCAATGTCTGGAAACCAAAAAGAGTAGAATTAAGGTCACAGCTAACATAGTAGTCAATTACATTTACTCAAATTAAATATCAATTACAGAGATACACTTTTATTCAATGTTAAATGTTTCTATAAGTAAATTTCTCTAATAGGTATTTTCACACAAAGTCGGACTTTTCTGAAATGACATACCGATGTTTCTTCCAAATTTTAATTCTACAGCTCAAATTATTCCTAAATATTAAATTTTGTAAAATTTGGTGACACAATTATTGAGAAATTTAAAACTATCTTGGCGCACTTTTCTGAGCTTGAAATCTATTTTCTTTTCATTGTGCACGAAAGGAAAAAAAAAGGTGCATCTTTTGTTCTTTCAAATACTTTTAACAAAATGCGTAAACCACATGTGGAGCTTATACCCCAAATTTCAAAACTCGCCAATATATAAATTCACGTATATCTAGGGAAATTTTGAATAAAGAACTCTAACGTTTTACATATGCCTAGAAATACATCTACTATAAGATGACTTTTATAGGTTTTAATTCCTGTTTTCGAAAAATTTATAAAAATTAGTAAAAAATACAAATGTTAAAAATAAATCCGAAAATATCTGCAAATTCTGTTCGGATTAAACGTAAATTTTGAATTCTGAAAGAAGGAATTAAGTAAGTTTAATAAAACAAGATATATTAATAAATATATGCCAAATTCATTTAACATTGACGAACTAAAAATTCAAGAGTTAATGTTTTAACAACTACACTTAAAACTACACATGCAGTTCTTACGAAACTTGGGACTTTGGTATAATTTGAGTCGTCGAATCGAAATAGGAAAAAAAATCTATATATCATTTCAGAAAATATCCGATTTTGTGTCAAAATACTTATGTTAGAACAATGTTATCTATAAATCTAATATATATCCCAAGTCAGGCTTTCGAGGCAAGAAAAACTCAAGTTAAATTTCGTCAATCCGCCCAGTAGAACGGAAATTTAGAACTTTCGCTTTTTCTTCCTTTTTTATTTAGAGTGTGCATAATCAAAGCACTTAAATTTTAGGCTTCATTTTCTTAATGTAATTTCGCTGAATAACAGTTGAAATATTTTATAGTTTATGTAATCTCCTTAAATAAAAGCTAGTAAACAAAGACAAGGAATATTTCGACAATTAACATAGGTAAACATTTAATTCGCTCCATAGAAATGCTTAGTACTCCATAGAAATTGAATTAACATTTAGTATCACCATAAGGTAACATTCATGATCCGAGTTCACCAAATTTTCGACAACTGATATACCTCCTCTCTCTTAATGAACCTTTCTACTGTCTTTCCAAAGATTTTAATTTAAACTTCGACGACTTTAAGATTAAGGTTCGAGATTTCGAATTTCGAATCTTTTTGAAGAACTGGGAATTCGAACCTCCTTTCTCTAGTATACATATTCAAACAATAATATTTAATATTTTAAGACGAAATTTTTTTACTTGAATGCAGAATTTGGCGTGAGAAGCAAAAGAGTATATTACAGCTGCAGCTGGAAAAGATAATGAAGATTTTTCTGTCTCAGCCTGACATTTTTTTATCATCGTTGGCTATAGTTCCTTCAAGCTGGTGCGCAAATGATACGCAGTCATGGTTTTGATAAGAAATACTGATATTTGTTTCAAGTAGGAAAAAAAAACGAAAAGTTTACAGATAATTTTTATGTAATATTCATAAGAATGGAAAATTGGATTATTATGTTATTTAAAATGGTATTTGTCTGTTTTACTGGCGCCCAAGCACCAAGGCAAACGTGTCACTAAACTTAGGTGCCGAGTCTCCGGCTCCAGGAAAAAAATGCTTATGAATAATGGAAATGTAAAAAAAGAATTCATGTTAAATTATTTCCGGAAATTCCTATTAAAAATGTAATTTATTTTTCAGGTTTCAGGAGGCTATAAATTGGTACTTTTACATTATGCATCTGCCACGCATTTTGGCAGGATTTTTAACTGTGAAGACACAATTAAATGTGCTAAATTAAACACACACAAATGGTTCGGTCTCCAGATGGCTTTTGAATTCTTTGTGCATTTTATTATTTTTTGCACTGTATAACTTCATTATAGTTTTTCTATTGTTGCTACACAAGATCTGCCAGATTCTATTCCTAGATGTTGACCATACTATGTTGATATTTAGTTCTCCATTTCGCAAAATACCATAGTCTTTCAATATTTTCCTCGTGAACGTTGGTTTGCCGATAAAAAAGATTGTAGGTGTGAAGGCAATGACAATTTTCCATATTGTTCCTCCGCATGGCTTCCGCGGTGGTATAAAACTTCATTTCATGCCGATTTTTGCAAATTCTGGTGGAGGGTAAATTACCCCTTTCTTTTACGGCTGCAACAGCTTCATTTTTTTTAGAGTAAATATAAAATTGTTACCATTTTGAATGACAAAAAGCGAATTATTATGTAGAAAAGAAAAAAACAGTTTCACAGTTTTTGGTTTTGGATTTGATTTCTAACTCGCGAGGATGCATAACATTATTTACAAGTATGAACACATGGATTAGAGAACAATTTTAAATTCAAACTTAAAAAATTCATTTGCAAATTGTTTTTGAGAAAGAATGGAACGTGAAAATGTTTTACTTAATTTTGATTATGGTTTTGGGTTCAGTATATCTTTTATACTATGAAACTTGGCGATTAATGTTTGGCCGACCGTAAAATCTATAAGAAATTTTAAATTTTATATCTCTAGATAGAAAAAAGCTTGACAATTTAACAGTTCTTGTTAACTACAGCAAAATTTACTAATTATATAAAAACTAGCCGCTGCGCGGCCAGCCTTCGTCTGACTTTTAAGTGCACCGGAAAAATGCCTAAAGAGAACACCAAACATTAAATTTGAAAACTGCACAGAATTTTACTCTGCAGAAAAATTTTATCGCAAAAGAAACAAACAACAACGGAAAAAAAATTCAGTTAAAAATGCATTACATATAAAAAGCATACAATGAAATAAGCAATATCCCTTAATACAAATATTAATTATCCTAATAAATAAATTAACCAACTTCTTGCTGCCTTCTCTAGACAAACGTCCAGTATCCAAGAGAAACATTAAATTTAAAAACTGCACAGAGTTATCGCCCTCATTTTTCCGGGAGGCAATAGTGCTGACATCAGCAACAATGGCTGCGTGCCTTTGTTGTTCATATAATGAGAGAAAATCATCAATTTGATACTATTTCATTAAAAAAAAACTCATTCGAATTTTGAAACATCGATGTGCACTGGCTCTTGCCTAGATGCATCCTGTGTACCAGATTTCATAGGCCTGGGTCTATTAGCTTACGCGCAGTACGAACGAAAGACACCTACATACACAGAAAAACTCGTCCTTTTAAATATAGATATATAAATTAATTAAACAATTTACCTTTGCAAAAAGAAACAATCTTTCGATTTCTTAAACTGTTTAATAGAGTGAAATCTCGCTTTGCTATAGCCCATTATGTCTTAAAATGACGCGATTTCGTCAGAAAACATCTTACAAACAGTGAAATAAGCAAAAAATAACATGAAAGAAACTCAACAAACCAAAATTTTTAAAAGAATGAAACTATTCAAAATGTTGCAATTTCATCAAAAATGTATCAACAACAATAAGAAATTGTTGCCAAAACTACATTTTTAAATATCTGAGATCACACACACACACACACGCACGCACGCACGCACACACACACACACACACACACACACACACTTTGTTTTATTATATATAGATATAGCGGCGCTTCCTCTGGATGCAATAATAATTCCATAATAAACATACAACATCAGGCAATATACAATATTTTCTAACATTAAGAACTAAGTAGGAAAACAATATTTGCACATTAGTTAGAAAAGCATGAAAGGGAAAAGAGGTTAACACACAGTGTATAAGACATGAAAAGTTAAAATGGGTTCAACGAAGAATATACTGAACGAAAAAGCAATCATTAATTAATAGAAAGCTCTTCAAAAATCCAAAAACTCTACATTGCATTGTATATGATGTTAATGAGTTTTTTCTTGGTTCTAAAAGTCTGCCATATCTAGATCTGTTTTAAGTTGCCGGGTTTAGCAAAGGATCCCTGTGATCTGAAACCTCTAGTGGATATAATTTTTTGATTGATTTTACCAAATACCCACTGCTGTTTCCCACTGGTACTACTCTCGCAGCATAAAAATTTCCGATTTTTCCCATGGGCCTTATTACACGTTTTTTGTTCTCTAGTTCCATGAGAAGCACATCCCCAACTTTGAGTTCTTGACTTGAAACACTGGCTTTCTGCAAAGCTGGGCTAGATACTCCTTGCGAAAAGGACTTTTCAGTTCTTGCCTCAATATATTGCAGTAGTTGGTCTGCACATTCAGTTTCTAGGAATCTATGTAATCCAGATCTGGTACCACCTGTTTTATATCTTGCAGAGACAAAGAAGGTGTAAGAGGTAAGAGGTACGAGCTCTTCTGAATCATCAAAATTGTAAGTTAAGGGACAGCTATTTAATGTGGATTCAACACCACATAGTACCTTTAGTAACTCTTCAAAATTAACTGAAGATCTTCCTAAAATTCGCACAGGAAGGCTATTGGTAGAATAAACTAAACGCTCCCACCATCTCCACCACCACACTACCGCAGGGCGAATGAACTTCCGCTTTATTGGTAAACACTCGTGATTTTCCGCCAATCGAAGCACCTCAGAGCTTTGTCTGTTCCGGTGAAATTGGTTTCGTTATCGGAGTATACTATCAAAGCAGGGATAAATAGAAAGGGCTAGGTCATTCCTTTGTTCGACTCCGCGCCGACGCGAGCCTCATGGAAGGGGTTAACTGGTAGTAATCTGACGTCACTGTTATGCACCTGCTCTGATTTCGCCCGTAGTTTCATTCAGTTTGCGAGACGATTTTCTGGAGGTCGCATATCTCAAATTAATTTTAATCATACATATTTGTTTTCTAAAAATGCAAATATTTAAAATAATTCGTGTATGTATATAGTTTTAATCAGTTTTCCTTTTAAATTCTACATTTAAAGTATCCTTTATATAATATAGCTTCTTGTGCTGTAGCAACGTGCCGTAACACTTATAGAAATACGAAAGGAAGAGATATTGTATTTCATGCTTTCCCAAAGGACAATTTGATTTTGACGAAAGAATGGATACATAAATGTCGAAGACAGGATTTAGTTAATGTGAAAAACGCAAGAATTTGCAGCGAACATTTTCTGTGCAGTGATTATGAAGACGATATGAGAAATCGCTTGCTTGGATTGCCACAAAGGAAACTGTTGAAATGCAATGCTGTGCCGAAAGTAAATTTATCGTGTGATGTAAACGAAATAACACCAAGAAATCGGAGACATTTGAAAAGAAAACTAATGCAGAGTGCTTTTGAAAGGCTACACGAGTTAAGTCCAAAGAAAATTTATTTTGAGGCCGAGAATGAAATTGAAGCTGACAATAATAAATCAAATGTGAATGATTTTGAAATAAAACTCACAAACGACAATGCCGTAAGTGACAATATCTCTGAATGCCCTAATTGTAAAGATAAACAAGAATGCATTGATAATTTGAAGAACAAAATTATATTCTTAGAAAATTGTAATAAAATATTAAAAAATAGAGAAAAGAAAAATTTTAGAATGTTTGCTCATCGACGAAAAAGGTGGACGACATCTAGAAAGAAATTTATATTTTCATGTAACCCAGGAATTCAGAGTGATGTTCTTGCTGTAATGAAGGAAAGATGCGAATATTTGAATTCTGTAGAAAAAAATATGCGTTCTCAGTTTCGACGAAATGCATATAGATTCTAAACTCTGTTACGACTCTAAACTGGACCAAATACTTGGTCCTTTTCAAAAAGTGCAATTTGTTTTAATCAGAGGTCTCATTTCGCAGTGGAAACAACCAATATTTTTTTATTTTAATACTCCACCGAAGAAAGAACTTCTTTTTTCACTCATAAGACCTATTCAGTCATCTGAAGTAGAAGTGAAAGCAATAGTGTCTGATTTAGGAGGATCGAGTACTTTGTGGAAAGAGTTACAGATTTCGATTAATAGTCCTGAGTTTCCAAATCCAGTATTGCAAACAAAAAAAATATGGGTTTTTGCAGATTTAGCGCACTGCCTCAAATTACTGAGAAACCACTTTTTAGATAAATGATTTATTTTAGAAGATGGAACTGTTTTAAATGTTGATATTATTAAAGAGGTTTTAAATAGAGATTCAGGAGAAATTAAATTGTGTCACAAACTAAAACCAAATTATTTAATGGTCAAGGGAAACGAGAGACAGAAAGTCGCTCCAGCGAAAACATTATTTTCAAGAACTACCGCGAAAGGTATACTCCACCTCACAGGAAATCAAAAAGCATCTGACTTCTTTGAGTTAATCGACAGTTTTTTCGATATTATGAATAGTACCAAGCCATACCCTCCTTCAGATAAAATACTTAAAGCAGCATTTGGATTAAATGAACATCATGAAAAACAAATTCAAGTTTTGGAATTAATGAAGAAAGTCATTGGTGGATTAAGAGTTCAGGGAAAATCCAACATGCTGCCTTTCCAAAAAGGAATAATAATTTCAATAAATTCTCTTTTTGGCCTACACCAGGATCTAAAATCATCGTATGATGTTAAATATATTTTAACATCTAGATTAACTCAGGATGCACTTGAAAGTCTCTTTAGTCAGATTCGAGGGCTTGGTAGGTTTAATGACCATCCATCACCTAGTGAAGTTATACGCCGCTTAAAGCAATTAATACTCGCTAATAAGCTGCCAAAATTATCTTCAAAAGTGTGCACGACTAAAGAAAGCAGAAATATTGATTCATATTTAACATCAGAACTACTTGAAATGGCTTTGAAAACTGAGGAGGAAGATGCTTTTCCATTAAATACTATTGATGATTTGGATTTGGATTTCATAGAGGAACCTTCTCCTATGGCTTGGGAATTAGAATTGAATTCCGCCAGACAATTTTCGACCGCCGAAAAAGAAGCATTAACATATGTTGCAGGTTATATTGCCTACCGTGTGCGAGACAAAGACCCGTCATTGGGAACAATATCTAAAAATAGTGCTGATGAACCAATATTTAATTCAGAATGGATTAAATTATTGTCCTTAGGAGGTTTGACTACACCTTCCCATTCATGGATGAATACAGTTTACGAGTTCGAAAAAATATTTTGTGCAGTTCATGGAACAACTTACTACAAAGGGAAGCATGTAATTGGCTCTTTAATTAATAAACTGGAGAAACATTATCCTGAAGTTAACAGAGAAGCAATTCGTTTATTTTGCAGAGTGCGAACTTTTATTAAAATACGTTTCTTAAATAGAAATGCATATGTTTTTTCCCAAAGAAAAGCAACCCAAAAGGCATAAAAGTGGATTGCTTCGAATGTGGCAGCCAATAAATAATATTTCAACAGCTTGTAGTTTAATTGCGACTGTACAAGTAAGCCTATATAATATGTTTTGATTTGAAATATTTTTAGATGACATTTTAGAAGTTAATAGCATAAAGCATATTTCAAATAAGAACTAATTTTATTAAGTTATTTTTATTGTATTCTGTGTTATTATTAATTCGATTTTGTGCTAGCTTAGCATTCTAGATAAAATATAGTAGTATAATATTAAAGTAATTGGCATAAGAAGACTTCTCTCCTTAATCCCCACTTTTGAAAAATTAAATAATGTTTTAGGTACTGTGAGTAAAGTTGTAATATGATGAATATTACAACTGAATGAATGTAATATGATGAAAGCCTAAGTTACAAAATTATTTAAAAAATTATTATGTTGAATCGGGAGAAAAATATGCCAATGTAAAATTTACAATTACGCTGAAACTCAAACTTAGATTAGTAGAAATTTTGCCATATATAACCCAACGATTAATGATACATGTTTAAAACTATGCCAGTTTTTGGTTAATTTTAAATAGCTGTTATTATAGTTATCTTAGAAGCAGTAGTAGAGTTCTCTTAGTTAACATGCAGATAAATAAATGATTAGAAATAAACAGGCATGTAAAGGGGAAAAAAAATCCCTGCAAATTAAAAAAAAGGAACTTTATGCTAAGAGTAGCGCATTTTGTCTGTTGTTTTAAAATTGAGTAAGTACTATTAAATTTTTTAATGTTCAATGTAAAATGCATACTGCAGTAACATTGTCTCTTCCAAATTATATCTATCTTTAACACACAGCTTATTTTAAACTCTGGTTCTTCAAATTTAAAACGCTAATTTCTATGTTGTGAATTGCATCTCCGCGCTCTGTGTCATCGTGGCTACGTCATCACTCCCCACTGCCTGTTTCAGGGGGAAAAGGTCTATGAGCTAGCCCTTCTCTTTTAAGTCCTGCTATCAAAGTATGGCCCCGTCTAGTAAGGAAACGCCTCAAAGCCTGCAGAAACGCTTCGATACTCAAAAACGTGATAAGCTCCAGGTGAACCTCCCTATACACTGCGCAGGTAAGAAGATTCAAGTTTTTCCCTTTGGTTTCAGAAGCAAAGGACAACAGAGGTCGACTCCAGTTGTTTAAAAGACTGCTGAAATATCAACTCTTCTGCATTATCAACTGACGCGGCACAGTTGTCAACGGAAAAGGATTTGGCAAGTTTTTTCGCAACAGCTATTAAACTCGGTTGCAACACGGGATAGATGAAATGAAATCCTAGCTGCGAAGAAATACGGACTACTAATTACTTTCAACCGTGTCAATTCTGTTTTCTATAACTTCAAATGCAGGTGATCTCTTCTTTAACAGCTTTCATTTCATCTTTAACAGATTCTTGAACAGCCTTCATTTCTTCTTTTACAGATTCTTGAACAGCCTTCATTTCTTCTTTTACAGATTCTTGAACAGCCTTCATTTCTTCTTTTACAGATTCTTGAACAGCCTTCATTTCATCTTTAACAGATACTTGACCAGCTTTTACCTTCTCTTTGACGCAGTTAACGGCCCCTTCCATCTTTTCTTGGAATGTAGCAAAAGCAGTGACAAGCTCTCTGAATTGTTCTTCCATTGCTCACCGTAAATGGCATTCAAACACCACTCCTGACACCAAAAATTGTTGCGTGCACACGGGTTCGTTATGAATTGAATGCACAAGTCGTAAAAAGTTAACAAAAATTCTTTCCACAAGAAATAAATCAAAATGCTGAAATATTTCTTCAGAGGTATTCGCACAGTATCTCAAACGTTTAGCAAAAACTCAGTTTAAAACAGATAAAATAATTCTATCTTACAGCGAAATCGCTACAATCAATAACAGCATTAAGTAAACAAACAGCAGTTCGCTTTTTACAACTACAACAACAACTGCAACAACTCAGATGAGGTGTTTCAATTCGGCTTTTATAAGCTTTTTAATTATCAGTAGAACAATCTCGATTTTTCTAGATTTTTCTGGATGGCAACAGTAATTACGAGATATTTATTTATTAAGCATTAAATGCACGCGCTCTTTACTAAATTCTGTACGCTGTGTACCTCAAACCGCCTAAAAATATTATCATGTATTCCTCTTATTATACTGCATATGTATAATTAATTCGATTCGAGTATTTGTTTTCCTTCCTGGTACAAAAATTTTAATGGCCAGCAGTATGATAATAAATGAAACAATAAATAAAGAACAGTTAAAACTAAATAAAATGCAAAGAGATAAATGTATTACTAAATCAGCTGAAGTATTCATAAATTAAACGAAGAATAACGTAGTAAATAATAAATTAAAATGTCAGAAAAATTAGTTGAAATACTGAAACAGATAGAAAGTGAGTAAATTATGAATAAATTAAAAATTATGTCACAAAAAATTAAATGGAATAGTAAAACAAATGTAATTTAATAGTTACAAGACATGGTACCGAGGATGAAAAAGTATGTGTTTTGAACAGTAAGTACTCTTCGCATTTGGAGCCATTTTGGCCAGATGAATGCAGCCCACATCTTTTTGACCAGACAGGTAGAGGGATGTGAGATGCAAATTTAGTATTTAACTCCAACACTAATTTTATTAATTGCTAAAGTTGCGCATTTAAGATGTACTGCGATTCAGTTGCAACACAATACTGAAGCTCATCTTATCTAGAGATTCAGTACTCTCCAGCTGAAACTACGTTCTTAGTTAAAAATTTAGTAGATTCGGAGCTGGCTTCCAGCTTTTACTCAAATTTTGGTACTTATCAACATCATTTATAGTCTCTGTCGTTTTAATTTATAAGAAACATTAAAAAATAATCTAAAATTTAACAACTGTATATATATTTTTTGAGTTTTAGAACGAAAGGAGGGAGGGATAACATTTCATCAATGATGAAAGCGGTGCGTGGGACAAAAAAGGTTGAGAATCGCTCGTTTAAGATAGTATTGATGCAACAAAGAAATTTTTTTTGGAAAAGCATTTGACAGTTTTTCAGCAAAATATATTTTCTAAAATATTTCTTCCGAATGTTATAAATTGGATAATAGAATGCAAGGACAATTAGCAAGCTAAAAGACAGCTGAATTTCATAGTTATGAATGCATCCAATAAACAATCAGATTAGTAGCATTTTACTTAATGAATAAAATTGGATGAAGAAATTTATTTTTGAAAATGGCAATCCACTACGAGACCCATAATGCACGAGTAAATATAATTTAAAAAATAGCCACAAATCTAGAAAGAAACGTCAAATCCGTACTCAGAAATGTTATGACCTACTTCTTCGCTGATTACAAAACTGTATTCAGGAGTATTGCACGAAAGAGAGTACCACTTTTTACGCACAAGACAGCTGCCACTTATCTAAGGAACATTTTTTCTCAAATGCTATATTTTCTTAAATAAGCCCTCTGACCGGTAAAGCCGTATATATACGGCCCTATGCATATTCTAGGTCGTATATTTACGGCCAAGAAGTTAAGGCAATGTTTTAAAAACATTCGAGGTATAAAGTAGCAGGTGCATTTAAACATTAAAATTACGAAAATGCCTCTTTCTCGTGGCAGTTTTCAGAAATTTGGGCTTCCTTAGTGAAACCTCATACCCGTCAGAGGGCTAGAATACCCAAGAAAGTTTCATAAACGAAAGAACTACCCGATATATTGGCATCCTCTATCTCGATTGGCCCGATATATTGGCATATCTATTCTCGCTGCACTGGGAAGAATTGAAAAGACAAGAAAGATCTAAAATAAGGGCTCTCAACCAGGAGGAAATTCTTCCCTAAGGGGGGTATTTCATATCTTCAGGGGGGAATGCGGTCACACTTATATTTAGCCGCTAAGTATTTAGTTTTAATTTATAAATATAAAAAATGACTTCAAGTGTTAGTATTTATGAACATATTCTGTACTTTAGTTGTTTAATTTATAAAACTCGTTACAAAATAATCTAAATCTAAGAAAGTGTATTTATATATTTTCCTAAGAAAATCTAATCTAAGAAATTCTGAGAAATAAATCTAAGAAAATGTATTTATATGTTTTCCGAGTTTGGGAAAGTACCACTTTTGTATTTATATATTTTCCGAGTTTGGGAAAGTACCACTTTTTACGCACAAGACAGCTGCCACTTATGCGAGGAACATTTTCACCAGCAACGGTGGAAGGGGTGCATCGGACAAAGAAGGTGGAGAATTACTGCTCTAAACTTTTAAGATTTAGCAACTAAGGGAATGCAAGGTAATTTTAGTGTTATTTCTTACTGAGCTCTCAAGTTGTAAATAAAGTCTTTTAATTAATTTGTTACCATTTTTACCTTGATGTTGCTGTTCTCTAGCAACATCAAGGTAGCTAAAGTTTATTAGAATATACTATTTTTCATAGCATTAAGTCCAACGGTGGACCTATCATCACAGATGGTAACAACAGCATCACTGGTAATAATAAATTCTAAAGAAAGGGGCATGGGTATTTTCATGATTTCCCAAATGCACAAGGTGAGTTATGTGTGCATTAGATTCCAGCCAGTTTTCCACAAAATTTGATATTGTTTTTCGATTCAGGAAATACATGAAATTATGTATAAATATGTAAGTTATAAGAAAATACGATAGCTGCTTTAAAAAACTATTTGGTGATCTACCCCTAAATTTACCTTCTCTCACAATTTCGAGATTTTTCTAGGTTACGTAACGCTGCTTGAAAAGTGCAAACCAAAACTAATACTAACCAATCATAGCTTGTCTCTAGAATCGCACCTACATCTCTATATATATATATGGTGCAACTGCTACGGTTCTTAATAAAATAAACGAACCGTTTATTTTGAAAGTGTTTATTTTTTCTTCTTTTGAGATATTTAAAGGTTAGCATTTTAGTCAATTAAAAAATATAAATAAATTGCACTAAGTTTGGCAATATTTCAACGAATTTATAAATATGTAATTTGATTACATAAATGACTTATTTGAATTCAACAAAAAGTAATATATTCTTTCTGGGTCGTAAATGGACTTAACACTTCATCATTATTGAATTGTAAAAATTATTTAATTTAAATAATCAAAAATTTAATTTTACTTGAAATACTATGTGTTTTAGTCTGGTTTTGTTTATAAAAAATAATAACATGAAAATAAATATATAAGATCATTCTGAAAGCTTCCAGATTCTATATTACAGCCAAAGGGGCGTTTTTAACGTTTCGTGTGTTACCTTTACTTATTAAATATCATGTTCATCGCACTTAAACGATAAGATTCAATTCAACGGCAGTATCGCAAAATAATTTTAAGAGAGTATATCTTTAGAATTTCCGATACACAGTCTCTCGCGCTGGAGATAAAAGTGTGCCCACACCCGTACATTGTTGCCATTGCTCGCTTTGAAATCGTTGAGTTTGTTAATCGAAAATTCGTTAAAGGTTTGCAAAATATGAAATAAATAATAAAACAAATTTCAAATTCGGGCTTTCAGATGCCCATATTCGAGTGGAAGACGACGTTATTCAAAATTTGATGTCTGTAGATGCCTTTGTTTTTTCATAGAGTGAGAAACATACATACATACATTCATGCAGATTCTTCATTATTTAATTTATTTAAATATAATGCAGGGCGATAATATTTGGTGGCAACAATTTGAAAAGTGAAACGCCGTTTATAGTGAACCAACGCAAAATGGCAAAGCGAAACTAATAGGTCTTCCGCGCAAACTGCCCCTTTAGGGTAAAAGATAAAATATTGTTTTTTATTCTCAACGTTAAAAAGATTTACTTATTTGTAAACTATTTAATGATATTACTTTAGATACTATTTTTCATTTAGGCTCAATATGTGGAAGTTTTTTTTTTAATATTCCTCTGATGCACAGGAATTATATAAGCTAATAACTGCATCATTCCTTATATTTTTCGTACGTAATGGGTGGAACAACTTTGCATTAGTGTAAGGAAGGTCATCCTCATTCTAAGGAAAAAGGACTTATACCACTTTCATAGTCAATCGTTACTCAGTTTCATCTATTGCTGAATTTTAAATTGATCAAAGCATATGGATATTTTAAAATAATAAAATTGATATTAATTGCTTATAAATAAAATGTGAAAAAAAATCTGAAGGCTTTCAGGTTTTACATTACCCCTAAAGGGGCAGTTTTTTAACATTTTCTGTGTTACTTTTATTTATTAATTATCATGTTCTTCGCACTTAAACCATAAAATTCAATTAAACAGCAATATCGCAAAATAATTTTAAAATGAGTCTCTCTTTAGAATTTGTGACACATAGTGTAGTGCGCTGGAAATAAAAATGCTTTTTATAGTCCAAAGGGACTTTGTCCCTGAAGGGCTATTGTTTTCGTTTTGCGATTTCGCGTCGGAAATATTAAAAGTCTGAATCACTCTTTAAACTCTTGCCACCAAATCTTGCAGCCCTGTATTATATTTAAAGAAATTAAATAATGAAGAATCTGCATAAATGTATGTATATTTCTCCAAATGTAATAAAACAACGATAGCTAGAGCCATCTAATTTTGAATAACATACGTTCCCCCTCCCCCGAATATTCGCATCTGGAAGCCCGAATTTGGAATTTGTTTTATTATCGATTTAATATTTTGTAACACTTAAAAATTTTTGAATGAACAAACTCAAACGATTTAAAAGCGAGCAATGGCAACTCTCTACGGGGAAGAAAAGAAAACTTTTTATCTAAAGCGCGAAATTGTATATCGGAAATTCTAAAGATATACTCATTTTAAAATTATTTTGCTATATTACTGTTGAACTTAATTTTATGGTTTAAGTGCCAAGAACGTGATATTTAATAAATAAAGGTAACACACAAAACGTCAAAAAACGCCCCTTTGGACATAATTTAAAATCTGAAACCTTTCCCCTTCCCGTAGTGTTGCCATTGCTCACTTTGAAATCGTTGAGTTTCTTAATAAAAATTCGGTAATGTTTTACATAATATGAAATTGTTAATAAAGTAAATTCTAAATTCGGGCTTCGAGATGGCCATATTCGGAGGAGGATTAAGTTATTCAAAATTTGATGGCTGTGGATACCGTAATTTTATTACAATGCGAGAAACATAAATATATTTACGCAGATTTTTCATTATTTAATTTCTTTAAATATAACACAGGGCGATCATGTTTGATGGCAACAGTTTGAAAAGTGATACTGACATTTACAGTGAATCGACGCAAAAGCCAAAAACGAAATTAATAGCCCTTCTGAGCTAACGCTCCTTAGGACTAATTATGTGATTTCTCATGTTTTTTAAAAAATGGACTTACATCATTTTCGAAGTAAATGGTCCAAATATTAAATAAAAAATAAAAAAGGAAAGGTCTTCATAAAACAAGCTACTATTTAAAACGTATGAAATAATTTATGAAACCAAAGGAGAAAAATAATTTATCATATAGTTTAATGAGAATGTATTAAATAATTCTATTTACGAAATTCGTTTACAGTTTTGTATCACGAATAGTAAAAGCGTGAGCACCCTTGATAAATTTATAAAAGCAATGGCTTATACTTTTGAGAATGCAATTCCATTATTAGATTTCATTCTTTAGGAGACAAAGTTCAGCATGCCTTTGTGGAATAGTTTCTAAAAAATTGGCTTACATTCATGTTACACGCGGGGAAAAAAGACGAAAACCCGCTATACAGCCTGCCTGTTTGCGGGTCGACTAATGCTATTCAGTGATCTTACACTAGGCCACTGGTGGGACTAGATATTTTTAATTTACTTACATAAAATTATTGTTGCGTTATACGGGTTCGTGGATTTGAGAGTATCCGATGAAAACACGATGCAGAACAATAAAAAGCACAATTTATTTACAAGAATCACTATTTACAGCACAGTTCCAAAATTACCTTTAAAAGCGTCGAAAATCTACAATAAATACGCTGAAACAATCAGCAACACAGCTTCAGGCTGTAACTGTAAAGGTGGCTTCACGGCAACACTAAACTTATAATAAACACCGTGGAACAATCACCAATACACTGTCAAGCTATACTGTAAAGGTAGCTTCACGGCAAAGCACTATCTCGATCGCTTTCCGTTCACAAACCTCTTACGTCACAATCTCGCAACTAACCGGCTCTCAGAAACGCAAGGGTTTATATAGCTTTTCTTTAAGTTCCACACGTTTCGAGAAATATCTCGACAGGAAGTTATTCTAGAAGCTTCCCGATTGGACCATGGGATATCGCCAATTTGATCGCCAAATGGGCGATAAAGTCGCCAATCTGTCAACCCTACCATACAGTATTTTATGGCAACCCTAGTGATATGCCGGAAAGCTTACATACAGGCGCAACCGCCGAATTTTTTGCAACATTATGTAATAATTGTCAAAATTAAACAAAACTGTATCGTTCTTTCGTTCGAGCGAGATAAATTCAACTTTTTGAAATCGTTGCTTTACGGTGCTGAAGATAGTAGATGTTGTAGGACACTTGTCAAAAACAAAATTTTCCATATCTTCATTCTTTGAATAAGAAATCACAGGGTCGCATGTTTTGTCTACGTCTGACAATTTACTTTGAGTTTTTTTTGTATGTTAAAAACTAAATATCTTTACAATTAGCTTAAATATTACTCTACTCAAATATTCTCCAATTTTATTTTTTATAGGATTTCGAGAAAGAAATCTGAAGTTTTCTATTCTAAAGTAGGGCTCTTTCCACCAGAATATTATTGAGTTATTACTTTAATTTGAATTTATAGATTTCCCACATGGTTACTAATATTATGCTGCCATTACAGAGCATTTAAATTTCTATTATTCTAATGTCTAATTAAATATTCTGTTGTATTTCATAGAACACGTTTGAGGGTATTCAAGGCTATAAACTACACTAATGACCATAAATTAAGGATAATGACAGATCTGGCAAATAAAGGTTCAGAAATAAAACAAACGTGACTTATTTATAAAGCCCATTTATTAAACAAAAGATGAAGAACAAAAAAGATAGTATATGTATGATACCATTCATAAAAACTACGGTTTTTGCTCCCAGGAGCAATGACAAAAATACCTTCCGTATAAAAACTTAATATTACATGGTTGGTATGATGGTTAATACATTGTATGTCTCCCAGACTATGAAATACATTCCGCACAACGCCTAGGCATTCTGAATATCAAATTATCAAGCTGGGAAAGATTACTCCACTCAGCAAGCAATGCTCTCCAAAGTTCGAGTACACGTGTAGGAGGTGAATGAGGGACTGTAATTTGTCGGCCAAGTTTGTCGCACACATGCTCTATCAGATTCAAGTTTGGTGAAAATGCTGAACTTTCTACACGGGTGATATCCTCAGATTGAAAGGATTCTTTCACAATGTTTGCACGGTGAGAACAGGCGTTGCCATCATAAACACAAATTCTGCGCCCATGGCACCCCTAAGCAAACGTACATTTGTTCCAAAATGACGTCCCGATAAATTTGACCTGACATGGCTCCGATCTGAACATGCAGATCTGTTCTGGAGTCTAGTATAATTCCACCCCAAACCAGCAGTCCTGTACCATCGTAATTGTGTCGTTCAATGATGTTGTCTTGGTGGTAGCGGGTACCTGGAATTCTCCATATGTAAGTCCGACGTGAACCAGATTGCAAGTTAAACCTGGACTCCTCGGAAAACATCACATAAGCCCTCTGTGACGATATCCACATTGCATGTTCTCTACTCCAGGCTAACCGCTGCGACAGTGAGTTGCCATTAGCGGAACATACTTGACAGGCCTGCGTCCATATAGCCCAATCTATCCCAAACGTCTGTACACGGTTTGCTTTAAAACAGTGGTACCCATGGCTGAAGATAGCTGACGAGACAGGTCTGATGCTGTGCTCCGTCTGCTTCTTTTGGCAGTTAATGCCAAATACCGATCGTCATTTGGCGTTGTAAGTTGGAGGTGACCTGGACTATAACGACTGCTGACATTTACATTATTTTGGAATCGTTGGCAAAGCCTTTCGGTTGTGGCACTGAGCGGCTTACAGAACGCTTGTGAACAATTTTATTTCTTTGTTACCGTTCCTTATGTACACTTCTCTTGCACTCTCGTCATAGTGACGTACTATTGCCGTCATCTGATGCGTCCTGTAATTTGCATATTATTCATAAAGATGTGTGAGATAATTCTGCAGATGAAAGTTTTACTTTAGAGTTCGATTTCCATGTGGCTCTGAATTATTTACTTTAATTTATGGACATGGCTGTATTTTGTTTTTTTTTGTATTCTAAATAACAAACTTCAAAAATATTTACTGCCTTAAATTAATTATTGGAACAGCTCTCATAACAAGACATCTTTTCTGAGAATATTAACTATGTGCAGTTTTATAATAAGTAAATAAAAGTAAACAAAGCAATAATTATCTCAAATAAGAAAAAATGGATGAAATAAATTAAGAAGTTAAACGTGATAATTAAGTTGCGCTCTCTGGAATCGAATTAAAATTATTCCTGTAGTAACTTGTAGGGTTCCTATAGTAACCCGTATTTTGCTTAACGAATGTCGTGTGGAAACGGATTCACTTCGTTATGCGAAGCGCCACTGAATTTTGGGTAATTTTTGAACACAGAATAGTGCATCGAAAATCTCATTTTAAATTTAATTTCACTAATCAAAGATGAATCCTAAACATATATGTTTTTTCAGTAGTGAGTTACCTTCCCCTAGTGTCCCAAATAACGAGGGAAAAAATTCTTGTTTTGAATGGCATGAATCATAATTTTGATTACTGATAGAATGCGGTCAATTATGACGACTGTTGCACGAGAATAAAATCCAGATGATGTCCTCCACCGGATTTACAGCATGAATCCAGCAGAACAATTTTTTGAATGACGTGAACAAAGATCCATTTTTATTATCAAAAAATATATAAAAGAAGTAAATTACGCTGTTTTGATTTCGATGGCGTCCGACTTATTGTAGATCATCATCCTGTCACGGTTGAGATCATAGTGGGCGCATGCGCATTAACAGATATAAAATGGTTTCCCTATTTTTCAGCAGTATAATAGATTGCAAAAGAATGAAGAGACGAAAAAAAAGAGCTTCATTAATTTAGCAATGTACTTCAATTGAGGAAGAATGACAGGTATGTTTTTCCCTAAATTTCTCTTTATTTCATTGCAAAGCATTCAAGGACATATTAAAATATTTTTTTATTTGTTTATCCTGAGTGATAAAAAATAATATTTTAAATTTAATTAAACCAAGAATTTACCGTATTATTCAGCGTGTAAGGTCGAGGCTTTAGGCCAAAAAAATATCTCGTAGAAACTACGCAGGGATTAAAATATCATAATGACTTTTATTTATAGTTACTAATCCAGTTAATGACAAATTATATATATATCAATCCAAATAAAACATTAAGAAAGGCATTTTTACTTATGCAAATTGAAAACATGGTATTATTTAAAGAACATTTTATAAATTGAATGGCGACTGTATGTGCAAGTGAAATATGAAACAAATTATATAAGTAAAACAGATTTTTATTGAATTTCCAAAAATTAAATATGCTTATAACAGACCTTTAAAATTTACAACGGTCGGCTTGGACTCGATACACTTAAAGAGCATAAGTGCGAGTTGCTTTGCCCTTGATGATGTTTACGTTTTCTTTATTTTCTAGAGCTCCATTATTTCACAATAGTTTCAAGTTCTGCATTTGCACAATTACCTTTTCTTACAATGTACTCTAATTTCGACATACTTCCTTTTGTTCCAATTCTTCGGGATAAAGTTTCGTTTTTTACAAACTTTTCTAGATACTGTACACAAAGAACTCATACGGCTGATATACCTAAAATTATTGATTATTTGGACAAACTCTTAGGGTCAGCTTACACCCCACTTTGACTAGTACGCTGAGAAATATTATATTTATATAACACTTACAATTAGCGCCTTTACTGAAGCATGAAATGTAGCGAAACAAAAATTTTGAATTTTTTTAAGTTTTGAAGTGAGAAACAATTTCAGAAGTAAAATAATAGTTGGAAGAGCATATATGCTATTTATCTAATCTTAAGTTATCAAGTAGTAGAAAATTTGATAAAGGTACTTGATTTATTTAAGTAAATTTTGTTTGAGTTTTGGAGTGCATGCATAAGCTTTCCGAAATAAGTATAACTTACAAGATGCGTAAGTAGCAAAATTTTTACGAAGCCAAAAAAATTATCAGAGAAGGTCAAACAAAATGAAAACGTTTTTGAAAAAGTCGGGAAAATAAAAAAAGAATAGTGATTAAAATGTTCGAATAATAAAACATTCATGTTTTTAATTAATGCACAGTAAACAGAAATCAATCCTTTAAAAAAAAGCAAATGAAAAGTTACTGTAATCTCTGTAACATTGCAGAGAGCATTTTACCTACTTGGGTATATGATACAATTTTATCAACCCCGCCACCTGTAAGTAAATTTTCTTCATTTTTTTTAACTATAATTGTTCTATTATTGTTCTCTTCAAAAGTGTAATTGGCCCACCAGCGGCCGAGAGTTACCTCTCGGCTGAACACTGGTAATTCGGTTCGAATCCCGAGAACGGGCAGATTGCATGGGCGGCTTCGTGGTCTTTCCCATGTGTAATGTGTGTACAAGCAAATTTCCCTCAAGATGTCCTCCACGAAGGCATCCCTTCCATTAGACAGATAAGCCTCGATTGCTTTGCCGTAATCAAACAAACCAATTAGAAATGTAATTGTCCTTCTACTGTAATAAAGAAACCGCGATTTGATGTGGTTATACATCACAATAAATAATAATATTTTTAATAATAAATAAGAGTTTTTAAGGTTTTCTTTTTAAATATCAAAAGAATGATATCTGTTATGAATAATATAAATTTATTTTTAAAAATGAAATTTTTTTTCAAAGTTTTATACTTCTTTCTAAAACCCTTATCCTACACATATAGGAAATGTGCTCGCATTGCACGTTGTAGTACATGTATAACAATTATTGAAATTTGATATCTAATTTGGATACGTTTGATCAGAGAATACTTTTTGTTTAGCCGGCGAAAATCAGATTACGCCAGGGAAATTAAAAGTTCAGTTTCAGTGGGAATCCTGTCTGTAAGTGTGTTAGATAACATTTAAAGAAACATTCTCACTAAATAAACTTAGAAGTCTCTGAATAATAATAATGAATAATGAAGTCAATAATGAATGTAGATTTCAGATTTATCAGCGTATTTTACTAAATTGTGTGATAAAACCAATTTTTACCTATATTAGGATATTTATTTATAATTATTGAATTTTTTTTTGCTTATAATCCATCCCATTTTGCGTACAATTCTTGTTTTCTTTCCAGTGCTTTCCTTCAAAACTTATATGAATATGAAAAATAGCTGCCATTTTAAAGTAACGGATGAATAGGTAATATTAAATTATTTTTTTAAAAATTTTGTTATTTAGTCGCTCTTTAGGTTTATGTTAAGACTTCTTTTTCTACTATCGTTTGGTAAACTGTCATGTATTATGACGTTTGGTATGTTGTCAATTCCTGATTTACTGAGTGCGAATTAACTGGGCCAAGTGTTTGGCAGTTGTTTTAGTTTACAGCAATATGCAATTTAATTGAAGCTGATGTGGAATATATAAATGTTGTTAAACCATATACTATTAATCATCAATTTAAAAAATAAAAGCCAAAAGTTCTAACTCACATTTCTACGCGAGTTGGAATTCAATGATAGTGTTTTCTTTAAGGTATCCGAATACGTTCTAATCTCCCTCTTTATGAAAATGTTTGTGTGATGATTGATGAACATCACGCATGCGCACTTTAGCCGAACGGCGAGCATCGTTTCTCTTTCTCACGTGACTTAAAAACAGAAGAGAATGTGATAGTAAAGAAAGCAACAGGCTGTAGGTCAGCGTAATGTGTAAACTGTTTATTTTGTTCATATCCTAATTAAGTGCTCTTGTTATTAAATGTATGTTATAAGAGATGCCTACATTACGTTCACATCCATGTTAAGAAATAAATATGTATCCAGAAACCGCGCATAGAAGAATGCATGACAGTGGTGTCAGTCAAGAATAAAGTGGCCACACGTCCCGATTTTTGGAGGACTGTCCCGCGTCCCGCCGATTTTTAAAAATGTCCCGCTTTTTAGAAAATATCTGCATTTCTTATTTTAAATGCACTGTAAAAATATATTACAGTAGAAGTCCATTAGTCCGGCATCCAACAGTCCGGAATGCCCGATAGTCCGGCATCGCTCCGGAAAATTGTAAAAATTTTGGTTTTCTCCAAAAGTGTGCCTTTAAAGCAAATAAAACCGCTCGAGAGCTATTCGGAAGTTTTCGGGGTAGTTCGAGATCATCCGAAAGCGCTCGGTATTGTTCGGAAACAATTACCGGCCGGCTAGTCTCAGCTATCACAACAAATTCAGGTGCAGTGCAGCTCCGTTAATCAATCACGAAGCGTCTTCGCCATTTTTTTGTGCGTTGTTGTTTTGTGTCCTTTCACATCGCAGTAAACGTAACTTTTGAAACTGTTTATAAAAAAAGTGATTTTCGTTCTAACTGTACAGTGACCATGTTTTCAAAACCTAAGCCTTCGAGTTCAAAAGGAGAGAAACGAAAACACGTAACACTGACTCTCAATCAGAAACTAGAAATCATCAAACGGCTAGAAAAAGGCGAGAATAGAAATGTTTTAATGAATGAGTTTAATATTGGCTCATCAACTATTTATGACATTAAAAAACAAAAAGATGAACTAATGAAGTTTGCTTCTCAATCGGTAACAACTGAAAAATTGGCTTCTAGAAAAACATTAAAAAAACCAAAACTGGAACAGCTAGATAGTGTATTGTTCAAATGGTTTAGTGCAGTACGTTCTGAAGGAAAGCCGGTAACAGGGCCAATGATTGTTGAAAAGGCAAAGAAATTCGGCCAAGATTTAGGAGTTGCTGAAAGTGAATGTAATTATTCTGATGGTTGGCTCAGAAACTTTAAGTTTCGGCATGGAATTCGAAGACTTGATGTAACTGGAGAAACCCTTTCAGCAAACCAAAACTCTGCAGAAAAATACAAAGACGAGTTTGAGAAAATCGTGGCTGATAATGATTTAACACCTGAACAGATTTACAATGCTGATGAAACAGGGCTATTGTGGCGATGTTTACCAACATCTACACTAGCTGGGGGAGGAGAAAAAGCAGCCAAGGGTTTTAAAAAAAACAAAGACAGATTAACCGTTTTGCTATGTGCTAATGCGTCTGGAAACCACCGAGTGACCCCTTTTGTGATAGGTAAATCTGCAAAACCCAGGGCTTTTAAGAATGTTACACACTTGCCTGTCCAATACGATGCTCAATCAAATGCGTGGATAACTGCCGCCCTCTTTAAAGACTGGTTTTTTCACCACTTTGTGCCTGAGGTCAAGGAATCATTCAAAAGCCTTGGTCTACCAGAAGATACTAAAGCCATCCTTCTTTTGGACAATTGCAAAGCCCATCCGCCAGTAGATGAGTTAGTTTCTGGAAATATTGTTGCTACTCTGCTCCCACCTAACGTAACATCTTTGATTCAACCCATGGACCAAGGGGTTATTCAAAATTTTAAATGCTTTTATAGAAGGTCTTTTATTCAAGGCCTGTTAAATGCCGACTGTGACGTGACTGATTTTCAAAAAAAGTTTACAGTAAAAGATGCCGTCTATGCTATTGCACAGTCTTGGAACCAGGTAAAAAATACAACACTCCAAAAATGCTGGAGAAAACTTTGGCCAGCTGCAAACCCTGCATCTGACCTAACTCTACAGACTGATGAGGAAGAAAACCATCAAGACGCTCTGACCAAAGTTTTGGATGTCGTTAGAAGTACTGACAATCCCTTGAAAAACCTGCCTGAAGATGAGGTAGAGGAGTGGCTTTTAATCGACGAGAATGAGCCTGTTGAACAAGAACTAACCGATGAGGACATTATCAACATTGTAGTAAACCCTCAGCCTACTCAAAATCTTGAAGAAAATGACTCAGATGCCGAAACGGAAGAAAAGGAAAAAATCAGCTGGGCAGAAGCTGCAGAATCACTAAATAAGTTTATCTCTTTTGCTGAGGCTAGTACTAGCTACAGTGCTTCAGAAATTATTGATTTCCATATCATTAGAAATAAATTTTATACTAAACGCCAAAAGTCAAGAAAACAAAAAGACATTCGTGACTTTTTTAAATCTAAGTGAAATATGTTTTACAGTACGTGTACATACATTATATGAAATGTAAAATAAACTTTGTTGTGTGTATTTGCATACTGTATTTTTAGTTTAATTATTAACCTAATTGTTCTTATAATTACCGCCCGATAGACTTGAATTTTCGGTAGTCCGGCACCGAGCCGGTCCCGAACGTGCCGGATTATCGGACTTCTACTGTACCTATTATTTATTAATTATAGTGAACATAAAGAAGTAAAAAATACATATAAAATGCATGCCGAGTAAACTAAATTAGGCGACGTAGTGAGTTAGAGTTACTCGATGGTGTTCAATCATTGTCGTTAGATCTCTTCAAAGAATATGTGTCGTTAAGAAGGAAAGCTTCGCCAAAGTAGGAGTGGCTCCATCACATTGTGGAGGGAAGCAGTTGCGCATGCACGAAATAGCTGTCGAAGCAAATACAATCTTAGTACCATTTTGTGCGTGTGCGGAATTGTTGTCCAACCGGTACCGAAGGTGACGTTCTGTTTTCATCTGTATCGACGTAAATCAAATCCGTGTTGGTACCGTCTTAATGCAGGTAAGTGCGAACTGCTGTTAAACAGTGCGGTGTGTTGTTTTTAATTTGACGTTCGACTCATTATTTCATTGACGAAGGAAGGGCAATAGTCGCCACAGCGTAACGGTCAATAATGTAAAACTTAGTACTCTTTTTTAGCCTTTGTAGCAAATTATTTATTTATAGTATTTACCCATAAAATAAAATATGAGTGAAAGAAGAAAATACAAATTTAATGACGAGCTAAGCAGAGAATTTATCAAAAGAACCAAAATAGACTGTATGGTACGGTGTGATAAATGCTTTTATAACTAAATTGTAATTCTCATTTCATCCCATTTGTCCCGCTTTGTCTCAATGAGAATGTGGTCACTTTAGTCAAGAAGCATAAAAGAAATTCTTTAAAAATCAGAAGTGAATGCGTATGGAGTATCCGGAAAGGTAAGAAATACTTTTCAATTTATTTTGGGTAAAAGTTTACAATTGAGTGCCCGTTGTTTTTTTTGGCGATTCTTTTTGACGCCAAGATCGGCGCCAGGAAGGCACAATTTCAAGTTGGCTGCTACACAAAACCAAAATAAGAAGTATCTTCAACTTATAAAATATTAACCACTACAATAAAAGACATCATCTGTTTTAAAATCATTCATACCGATATTTCACATGTTATAACAATGTTAATATTTTTAAGAATAAAAAGATGCAATACATAGTTGAATATATGAAAACAAGGTTTTACTAAAATAATGTATAAGATGATGGAAAAGTTAGAATAAAATTCATAAAATATTAATGACGGTTAGCTTGTGACGTCACAATGTATTCTCTATAGATATAGAAGTAAGTATAACAAATTGTTTACATTTCAAATTACCATCATACAGTAAGCGAATTCTACCATTTAGTAAAATGGTAAACAACGTTACAGTCTCTCATACTTGTATTTCATACAGCTTCGGTATTTTCAAAGATTTTCAAGCTTTAGCATTTATACAAATGAAAAAAGATTTTTTTAAATTTTAATTCATATTATGGAACATTTTCATTTTATCATTTTTACAAATTACCTTGTTGCTAAGTAACGACACAATCCTTTCCATGCCAGTAAGTAGACAATCTTCACTATTTTCTAAAATTTGAAACTTTACATTAATAAAAAAAGAAAAATATTTTTTATTACATATCAAAATCATACACAGCGTTCATATCACTGTTTCTTAAATTCCTAAATCACGTCATATTCTCTGTAGGCATACTAGAATTCTACACATTAATAAATTAAAAAATCTAATTTCTCACAATGAGAGAAAATAAATACTACAAATTTGGAACACTAAGCAATGCTTCATACTCACACACACATATTATCAAGGAATTCATATTATCAAGTTCAGTTACGATAGAAAACACTACGTATTAAAATGATAAGGTTAAAGTTACTTATAGGGTCAAAGTTTACAGTTTTGCTACTGTTCGTCGGACTTGATATTTATCGCAAGTCGGAAAGCATTGTCAAAATATCAAAACTAAGCAATTAAAAACACAATTTAACTACAAAAAAAAGATGTCTAAAGTATAATTTACAATTAAAACAACAATACAAATTTAAAATATACTTAAACATTGCACATAAAATACGTTATATTACTGCTCGGCATTATACACAATCTCGCTTTACCCATGTGCACAATGATCTGTATTCGCTCGAAAAACATCAAAGAATTGTACAAACTGGGTGTTCACGTACACATCGATCTATTTTAAGTTTAAAAAAATCAGAGAATTGAACAAACTCGACACTGAGCACTGCCTTGACTTTGTCCATGTCCACATCGATCTATTTCCCCTTAAAAAACAGCACAGAACTGCACAAATTCGGCATTGCGCTCAACTTCGGCATTTTACACTGTCTTGACTTTGTCCATGTACATATCGATCTATTTTCATTGAAAAGACATCAGAGAACTGCACAAACTCGGCATCGCACACAACCTCGACATTGCGCACTACATTGGCTTTGGCCATGTACACATCGATCTATTTTCACTTAAAAAAGTCAGAGAATTGAATAAACTTTTATAATAAAAAAAACTCAAGCAGTAACATTACAAACCTAACATTTTAACTCACTTAAAATAGAATTTCAGTTTTCTCCAAATATGAAGCTACAGTATAACTACAAATTATTTTTAAAAAGAGGCGTAGTCAATATTACGTCATAAAAAGGCGTGTTCAAGCCTAAGATAAGTAAACAACGTCTCGACTTGTGCAGCGTCTTCTAGGATTGAGCCTGATGATGTAGTTTACAATTTATAAATGATGTAGTTTACAATTAGTAAAAAAAAACTTACCCAAATCGTTACTTCGACATGTCTTCGGCATCGTCGGAGAACTGCGTCGCATATGGATCTTTGATACAATTCAAAAAGTCCCGGAACGGATCTGCTTCCATCTGATTCGGGTAGCACCTTCTCCACATAAACTCCGCAAAATATGAATCACAAATATCTTCCGACGTTTGCCGATCACTGTGCTTTCGGAATTCCCGCTTTATTTGGCTCCACATACTTTCAGTGTTGTTAGTATGGGCACCAATCATAAGGTCAAGAAAGTTCAACGAATGGTTAACAGATAAATGCTGGAAACCTTCATTGTTCAAACAATCATAAGATTTTTAGCAGTCTGAGATAATCGTCGTCCCATACAGAATGTTTCGCCTGCTAACCTCCAGCAAAGTCTCTTTCGTTCTTCAACGTTCGTTCTCTTTCGTTTCACAACTTCAAAAAAAAAACACTTCCCATTCTCTCTTTCAAACCCACCAAACACCTATTCACTCGTCTACCTCTATTGTAATTCCTCTTACCAAACTCGATTTCATTAATCTCCATAACCATACTAGGACCTCTCATCTTCTCACTCTTTTTCACACATACATTTATACAAACTTCTCTACAAAAATAACGCTAATCAACCCAAATTTATTCGCTTTCACGTTCACTTTATTCATAATTAGATTCGTACCAGCTTCATACGGCCACAAATGCGAAAACATTAAAATCTCAGTCATACTCATATTACTTTCTTCAAACCACGTACCTTTCCTCACAGACTTCTTACAATGATGAGCATTCACACCTTTTTCACGACAAACCCATTCGTAGCCATCCGATCTATCCTTCCTTTCGATCAAACGCATATCTGTCACACAAACAGGACAAACATACCGAGAACTAATCAAACCTTCACACATATACCAGTTAATAATAGCTCTCTTACCGTTTTGCTAAAAAAAACACATATTAATATTTCCAGACATTCTACTTTGCTAAATGGCGTAGAACGATAGGAACAACCAATAAAATTTACATTTAAGAAAGTGACAATGATGACATCATGTAAGGTTAAAACAAAGTTACGGTAAACCTAAGGTGAAGGCAATGGAAGCTAAAACCAAGTTAAACTATCATGGTAACCAGAAATGGGGTTTTATCGCCAAAACTAAACAAAATTTGTTGTCCGTCGAACGAGTACCCAATTCTAAACTACAGCCTTATCTTGTTGGAAAACGAAGTTCGAACGTAACAAAAATGGATGAAAGAGAGCTCACAAAATTTAAGAAAGAACGGAAAGTTATTCATTCAGCCATTACTAAAGTAGCAAATTCTTTCGAATCTTTAATTGCTTGTAGTAACATTCAAGACATAGAAGAAGCATAAAAAAATTAAAAGTAGTTTCTTTGGAAGAGTTAGAAGAAAAAATTAAAATTTTAATTTATGCTAATGACACCTAAACCGAAAGTGCTCTGGAATATGAAGAAAAGATTGCAAAATGGAATTTCAGAGGGACAAAATTATTGAAAGAAAAGGGAAATTTCAATAATTCACTAGTTTCTAATGGTTCTTCTGGTGATAACAGTAATTTATCTATTATTTCTGGTGTTTATAAAAGTTCTTATTACAATACTAAATTGCCAAAAATTATGATTGATAAATTTTAGGAAAATGCTTAAGTGTGTCAGATATTTTACAATACTTTCGACACGGCAATAAATCGAAACGATAAGTTACTCAAAGTTGATAAATTTAATTACTTGCTTAGCCTGTTAGGAGGTGCAGCTTTAAAAACAATAGAAGAATTTTCACTATCGCCAGAGAATTACCATGAAGCGCTTAAAATTCTTAGAGAAAGATATAAACGAAAAGATCTTCTTAATTAATTCGTATGTGCATAAACTGTTAAATTTACTACTTGTCAGAAGTTCGAATGATATTCATGCTTTGAGAGAATTATATGACACCTGTAACATACAAATAAGATCGTTAAATTCGATATGAATCACAACTAAATTATATGGAAGTTTACTTTTATTTTTTATTAGCTGAAGTACCCGATGCCAGTCAAGTTAGATTGGGAGTAATGTGTGTAACAACAGAAAGAACGATACAGCTGTAATCCTTCTCTCATAGCGATGCAAAAAATACGATTCATAGTCATACATTTTGCAGTCGAATGCGATATTAGAACCCACATAAAAAATTCGGATAGAAAAGTAAGCTAATTTTGTCTCATAGTATCAGCAACAATGGCACGCAGTTTTTAATGATTTGCGTCTTTCTAATCAAATGGTCGTAAAAGGTCAAGTTCTATCCAGTATTTTACATATATTCAATTTTAGTCGATTAAATGCGGCAAAAAATTTATCATGATTGATCAGAAATCAATAAAGCGAACAAACAAAAAAAAAACGCACAAACAGACATTCTTCTTTATATGTACAGATTTTCTAAAACTTACAAATTTTTTATGAACAAACTCTACGATTTGAAAGCGAGCACTAGCAACACTTTTTTAAATAAAACATATTTACCTCCAACGCTCGAAACTGTTGCCACTCGTAAGAATGAGTGCGAAAATTAGCGCTTTCAGAGTTTTTAATTAATATTTCGGCTGATTAAAGTCATACAAAGTCAAAATGGCTTCCCACGAGTTTTTGGAATCTGGAATAATGTATTTAATGTTTGGAAATGCTGTTTTTATTTCATCGCAAAACATAGAAATTTTTTATAACAAATTTTTTTATTAACAAACTCCACGATTTGAAAGCGAGCAGTGGCAACAACTTTCGAAATAAAGCAGATTTCCATCTCCAGTTTGCGAGACTGTTGCCACTCGGAACAATGAGGGCGAAAATTATCGTTTTTCCGAGTTTTTAATTAATATCTCTGATTTCAGCTACTTTGTTTTTGGTAAAAAGTTTACGTTGATCTTTTTCAGGACCCAGAAAAGAACTGTAGAAAGTTTGGTGACAATAGCTATAGTAGTGACTGAGTTATTAGAGAACAAACCAACAGACTTTCTTCTTTATATATGTAGATTAATGAAATGTATTCCTCGGGATGTAAAGCTTGATTTTGCTCGTCTGAAAGCAGATGAAGAAAATTTTCATGTGGAAGTCCTCATGAAATTTCTAAATAGGGAAATCAAAAGTCGCGAACAAAACTTCATTAAATTTGCCTAAAAGTTATGCAAATATGGAAAAACATCTTATTCCATCCAATGAAAAACGAAACAGTTTCTCCCTCGTAATTCTTTCAAATCAGACATCCTCATAATGTAAACAACATTGCAGCTGTTCGAACTTCTTCTTGTTTATTTTGTGGAAGCGAAGATCATGTTTCGGAAAAATGCATTATGTCCCCGGAAGGAAAAAGAAAGAGTTTAAAAGATTCTAATCGGTGCTTCCTTTGTTTCGAAAGGAACTGTAGAACAAAAAATTGCCATTCTCAATCAAAATGTTCAAAATGTAAGTATCATAACATGCCATTGCATGAAGATAAGGAAAAGGTTAATAAAGATAAATTAAGAATAATTCTAATGCCGTAACAGCAAAGATTTCTTCTAAATATTTTTGTGTGAATCAAGAAGCTAGGGAATTAATCGATGACTTGCCATCTGTTAAACTTATTTGTGAGGGTAAATTAATTAATGTAGTAGCAGATACAGGCACCCAATTCACCCAATTAATAGTCGTTAAGGCTGACATTGTACCAAAAAGATACCGTACGCTACATTAAAGTGTTATTCTCGTAAAGAACAACTGCAAACAAAAACTTTACGGACGCCTTTCAAATCACTCAAATGAACATGTTCTCCAGATGAATGAAACAACTATTTATTCAGTTAAAATGCAGCCTTAAATTAGCACTGCTAACATAACATCGAAATAAGCTGAGAATACTGCGTTCTAAACATTACGCAAAGCCGAAAGGATATTTTTCTTAATAACAATAATAATTGTTGCCATTCAGCAAAAAAGAAAAGTAATAACAGAAACATGAGTTGAAAATCATAGGTGTAGTAGTTAAGTAACAATATTAATTATTGTACAATCTTTAACAATTCTCACGTCAGCTTTCGGACAATCTTTAAGGTCTCTTCTCATTAACCTACCTTTACTGATGTATTCTGAAGATGATAAATTTAAATCACCTATTTTTATAACATGTGCAATGGTTGATAAGGTATGTAATGGTTTACTTTTGTCATTAAGTATTTTTAATGAGTTAAAATGGAGATGATAAACGAAAGTTTAAATTTGAATGTAAAAATGTAAACATCACTAATGATAGTTAAACGCCTTTTTATGAAATGAAAATTTTGATGAAATATTTAACCATGATAGAGAAAACATTATTAATGAAAAATGTAATGAAACTGTTAAGAAAATAATAGAATGCTGTGCTGTATATGAAGACATAGATAGCACAAGACAAGTCCATTGTCTTTCGGATTCAGAATTGTTTCGGGTTCAGCAAATGAATGATCCATCTTTAAAAACATGCTGGGAAGATACTAAGAACAGAAGTAGTAGCTTTAATTGTTACTGACAGCTTTTTGTGTCATAAAGATAAAATTTTAGAAGAAAGAATTCCCCAGTTAGTTGTTTCTAAAGAAAGAAGAGAAACACTTTGGACTTCGCTCATTCTAACTTATGGTGAGGCCACCTGCGAACCAAGAAAATAGCCGAACGATTGAGATACTCCTTCTATTGGCCCTGAAATAAAAAAAAGTGAATGACTATTGTAACAATTGTACTCATTGTCAATTCCAAGATAAAAAGCGTTCCTTTGATGAAATTCCGATAATGCCAGTAACGCGTCCTAAAGAACCATTCCAGATAATTAATGTGGATGTCTTCGGACCTCTAGAACCAAGCTGTCGAGGTTATAAGTATGTTCTGCGGGCTGTTAATAAATGAACAAGATGGCCTAAAGCGGTACCACTGAAGCATCTTAATGTCAAATCAACATACGATACATTGTTGCAAATCTTTCAATCAAACTGGAAATCCTCAAAATGTAGCTTCAGATCAAGGAACTAATTTTACTTCTTCGTTGATTCAAGAATTTTTGGAAAGGATCAGATTGTCACCAAGGTTCTCGAATCCTTACCATCGAAGCTCAAATGGCCTTGTAGAAAGATTTAATGCTGTTTTAATGGGAGTGATACATCGTACCATCAAAGAATATTGGAAAGATTGGGAGAAACATCTACTATACTTACTTTGGGTCTACCGAGAAGTCCCTAATGTTACAACTAGTGTTAGTCCTTTCCAGATGATTTGTGGAAGACGTCCTAATGGCCCTTTGTCTATCTTGAAGACATCATGGATAGATGAAACTCCTGTTCCTCATGGACAATTAAGCTCAGTGACCGATTACCTAAATGATTTTTTTTTATTTCCATTGGCTAGGCAAAGTTGAAGATGAAGTTAGAAAAAGGCTGCTGAATACACAGGACTTACAGTTATCGGCAAGCAACAAGCTTATGCAGTATATCATAACCGGAAGGACTCGTCATAAAGAATTTAAGAAAGGTGACAGGGTTATAGTCTTAATTCCAATAGTGAAAACAAAGTTTATGCCAGATAAACTGGACCTCCTACGATCATTAAAAAACATACTAATTATAGTTCCATAGTGCACATGCCTGACAATTCTTCGAAGCACGTTCCCGCAAACAATATACGAGAGTTCAGGACTGCCGTGAATAATGTCGGTGGGCTATATGATAGACATCGATTTCGGAGAAGTTGAAAACATTCTAAGATTTGTTCCACTAAAAGCAGAACACTATTCCGATGAAGAATACGGTATTATGCACCTGAACTGCATAAGAGAAAAGAAATGAAAATTTTAAGAAGGGTTTCGAATCTAACATCTGGTAGTCCAAAAATTGCGAATGTTAGAGAACATAACATCAAACGAGGGGAAAAAAGTCATCGTTCACACTTTCAAATAATCTTAAGAAAGTGCGCAAACCATATTTGGCGTTATTATCGCTTATAACATATACGTTAAATTTCAAAATCCGCCAATATGTAAATTCATGTATATATTAGAAAATTTTAAACGAAAAACTCAGAGATTTTTTGCAGTTGTGCCTAGAAATATATCTACTTTAAGATGATCTTAAAAAACTTTATATATTATAGTACAAAATTTTTTTTTGAAAAATTTACAATAAATAATTAAAATTACAAATTAAAAAAATATATCATAAAAAATATGCGAATTATATTTTGATTAATCCTAAATTTTGCATTCTGAAAGAAGGAATCAAGTAAGTTTAATAAAAAAGGGGATATTAATAAATATATATCAAATTCAATTAATATTGAGGAGCTAAAACTTTGAGAGCTAATTTTTTAAAAACTGCTCCTGCGATTTTTACAAAACTTGGCACTTTGGCATAATTTGAGTCGTAGAAACGAAATATGGAAAACACTTGGAACGTTTACACTTTGAACACTTACACTTTGAAACACTTTGAACGTGTAAACGTTTATTTCAGAAAAAGTTCGATTTTGAGCCAAAATACCTATATTGGAAGTATGCTATATATAAATTAAATACTAAGTTTCGAGACAAAAAAAAAAAAATAAAAAAAAAAAAAAAAAAAAAAAAAAACGCAAGTTGAATTTCGTCAATCGGCCCAGTAGAACGGAAGATGTAGAACCGTCCGCTCCGCCCCTTTTTTTTGCGCAGTGTACATATCTAAATTTTTGCAAACAATCATGTAAATGAAAAGAGAGTGATTTCTCGAAAAATAGCTAGTGCATGTACTCAAATAAATATATTTAATAGACATTTTAATTTATCACTTACGTTTTAGTCCATACACCATAATGCAGGATCGGTACTTACTGTCTATGGGCTTGAAATAACTAATCCGACTTATGGAAAACTCGATAATTTAATGAAAACATCAATAGATGCTACAAACAACAAAGTGATTACATTCATAGAAGGAAATAGATGAGATTATTTACAGATGAAGAGAAGTCACCGTCTTTTACATTCAAACATCTTTCAATTGCGTCATCGTCTTAATGGCGAAATCGTCTGTGTTCTTTCATCGGAAGAAAAAGATTAGTTTTCACAGCTTGCCGCGTCATACGATTATTATCGACAATGCCATCCAACAATAATAAATATAAATGACAAAAATAAAATGTTGATAAGTCTTTTTCTGGGAACATACTAGTAATTCCGAAATTTAACACATTTTTAACGTAAAATGTAAGAAAATAACAAAAGTTATACTTCGATGATATGTTTATCGCCTATTTATATCATTTTAAGTAGTGCTTTAAGTAATATTCTGCTAAATGAAACCAATAGTAGATTTATTTTTATCTATTTTCCAAAATTTTGGTGTGGAACGTAGTCGGATACCTGCTATTTTGTTTTTTCCTTTCAAATGATTTTTATTCTTCCATTTCACGTGTTCTTTTCATATTGAATATTGATTTAAAACACGTAACTTAACTTGTGCTGCAGATTATACTGCTTGAAAGTACAGCAAAATTGCTGATAGTGTTCATCAATTGATTATAATATAAGTTATTTCTCGTTCCTGTGTGTTTTTAATTGGCTTCTAATGAATCGTGATTTTGAATCAACTGCAGATGTCATCTTCGATATTACCACGATGCGCTATTGAGATTTAAATAGTTCCTTTAAATTCCCTAGTTCCTAAAAGAATTTAGTAATGATCTAAAAGAATGTGTGTCTTGTACATTTAAAGTTTGAAAAGAGAATTAGTTTAACGCTTGACTTTAGCCAAATTGTAGTTCAGGAGAGATATTTTGGTATTGTTGGGAATCCTTATTATGTTATAATACTTAGTATTTGCTATCAGGCAAAATTATTGCATTTTTAATTTATAAATTCATGTCTAAATAAATATGGGATCCAGTGAATTTTGAATTTATTTGGTTGAGAACCTATCTGAATGTCATGCAGGGTAAACTCATCAATGAGATTACGTAAAAGTTATTTGACGTGAAAATAATGAAATGAGATGGGATAGGAATTGGAACTTCATATATTTATTGCAAAAATTAGTATGGTTTCCTGTCTAAAAGTGTGTTAACAAAAGTACTGTAATACGTGAAATTTCACAAACATTTCAAAAGCAGGTTTGGGCTGTAAGATTTTGATTTTGACTTTATTAATATAACTTTAGATAGTACTTAGAAAATGATCGAATAAAGGAATAAAATGTTTTCAATTAAAATTATAGTAATGCTTTTATGATTTTATAAATTTTTCTATTTATTACCATTAACTTTGTAATGGTCATGTTACCTTAACTTTTGCAGTTTTCTTATTATAATAAATTTGCAATGAACTTATTCCCTAAGAAAAACAAAACAAAATAAAGCCAATATATGTGTAATTTTAACTATAATAGGGGCCGCTTGATGTGATAATGGTTGATTTTATCATTGGGATATTGTTATGGAACTGCCGAAGCCTCTTCCATTTGTATGTGAAAACATGGAAAATATATGGCTTATTGTGATCAAGTCGGTCAATGTTACCAAAATATTATCGAATGAATTTCTTAAACTGAAGTAATGTCGCCAAATAAGGTCGAAATATAGCAAGAAGGTAGTCAAATGACACACGTATTTCAGCAGGTAAGGTATGAAATCACCAAGTATCTTGATTTTGATTTAAGGCAACGGTAAAGTCTTAGAACCGCATCTCAGAAAAGACAATTAAAATACTCTTTTAATCGTGACGAACTTTAAATAATCGATAAAATAAAAGAAGCTGATGAACTTCAAACTTCTCAGACTAACATAAATCTTGAGGAGTTTAACGTTTAAATGAACATTAATGAAAAACCTCAAGCTGCAGATTCAATAACAGAAGAAGATATCTGCCTCTTGCTTCCTGAAACAAATCCTACCACAGCATTTGATCAACTTTCTGAAAAAGGTGATGACGAAAGTACTGAATTTTCTACAAATGCTTAGACATAGGTGCTCGAAGGATATTGTTACAAAATGTCCAGCTGCGGAAAGATAGCTTCCCCGCAAAGCAGGTTTAGGTTTGCCAGAAAATGGCAAGGGAAGGCAGGGCTGCCATATTTGCTGAGAAATCGCCCATTTGGTAACAAAATTGGCGATATACTATAGACAGATGGAGAACCTTCTAAAATGAATTCTTACCGGTTTGGACCAAAATGTTCTCGAATGCAAGCCAAAAGCTATATAAACACTGTTCGCAGTCTATCGAGTTGATCGTGAGTTAGTGCCTCGTCGAGTTTTATCTTGAGCTCCGAGAACGACCGAACAGAGTCGGGAGCTTTACACTAGTGTTTGTCGTCGAGTGCATTGTGAGTTACAGCGTGGAGAGTCTCGAGAGTACGTAGAGCTCCAAGAACGACTGAACCGAGTCGAGAGCTGTATTCTTTACTTTGAAGCTGCCTTCACCGTTATAGCCTGATAGCCTGAAGGCTGCGTTGCTGATTGTGTCAGCGTATTTGTCGTAGTTTTTCGACGACTGTAAACGTGCTTTTGAAGCTGTCCTGAGTAACACTGCCTAATAAATTGTGTCTTGATACTTCATCAAGTGTTCTAGTCGTTAATCACTCCAAATCCACGAACCTTTAAGAAAGAAACGCAACAGTATTAAGATTAGGGCTACAGAATCGGCCAGATAATTTCCAAAGGCATTATGACATTCAAAACATGAACGTCTGCGTAAGAATTCCATACAATCAAGTATTAATGATCTTTTCCTAATTAAAATCTGTGAAAGTAAATATTTATGTGTTTCTAGTTATATTTATATTAAATTAGTCGAATTCCATTGATATTTCGAAAAAATATTTTTTTTTAATATTATCATAACAGCCATGGACAAACGACATTGCATTAAGCGGCTCGTACTGCATTTTATTATTGAAGGTCTATATAAGGTTAAGGTATATATAATATGTATAGATTAAATAATATCGTATGCATACAGAAGTACATATTTTTAAAGGTATTAATTAAAGTACTGATATTTTATACATCTTAATTAAACCATGTTAATTAAGTACACATACGTTAATGTTAAAATGCGTCCAGACAATTAAAGTAATTTAGCTGAAGCTAAGTGTTCCAGATATAAAAAGACAGTAGAATTTTCGAAAAAAAAATTTCCTTTCTGACAGCGTTTTTTGAAACTTTGAGATTCCAGACCGAATTCTTAGCAGTTTGGAGATATAAGCAGGTCAAAAAGAATCATTCTGAATCATCAGTGATTATAGAATAATGGCACGTATTTACGTACCATCGAATTAAACACTGACTATCGAAGTTTCTTTTGAAAATTTATGGATTTGCTATGTGAGAACTTTTTATCACACGACAAATATTCACTGTGTAATATATTTCATTCCAAATACCTTGAAGCATATTTATCGCATCTAACTAGTATTAGTAGTAGTCAATGCAGAAGATCAATGTGCTTACACATTAAACTATAATGTGGATATTCTAATAGTTCATATCTGACATGGAGTTTTTAAGTAACGAATTGCAGCTTTTATTAGAAGAAAAATAACTCGAAGGTTGAATTCATGTAAAATATCTGCAGTTTAATAGCTAACTGATGGAAATAAGGAATAACTATTCAATTTTGATAATCAGACAAAATGAAAGAACATTTTACGGCAGGTAATAATAAAAGGTAAGAAACCCTTATCCATTGCAATCGCTCTTAAATATCTGATTTCGATCGAGTTGACTTAAATAAAATTTTCTGGAAGAGTTCGATATCCTCATAGATTTTACGATCATAGTGTTCGACAATATTTTGATAACATTAACAGACTTTTGATCACAACAAGAGATATATTTTCCAGGTTTTCGTATGCAAATGGAGAGGGCTACGGAAAGTCGAAAACAACATCCGAATGATAACCAGGTTCACATTAAGGGGCGCCTACTGTGTATATGTGGCTTAGTCGGCTGGAGAATCATCGTCGGACGCGAGGACATGTAAGAACGCAATTTATGATGGAAATATCGTGAATGGGAGTTTTCTTATATGAATTTACTCCCTTTTCTCTTAGTGCATGTTTTGGGTCACGGGGAAAAATGTTTCTAAGCTGATTTTCATAGCAATTTCTCTTCAATGATTTGCTTTAAATAAGGAAAAGGGTGTAAAGATTCTTATTTTCTCTAAAAAAATAAGGCTCAAGACTAGAGTAAGAAGCCGCGCAGTATATTTTGGGATGGGGCCATTACCAAAGAATTGCTCCTGTAGCTCCATTTTCCTATTTGACAAAGAGAATGCTCGTCCATCTTGTTGATGCTAACAGCATGTTCCATTACAAACATAAACACATATAGTATCTTGCTTTTATCACATTTACGCTTCAAATTTAAGCACTTTCATTACATTTTGTAAAGCTAGGTAAATAACTGGTAGAGCTTCAGTGGACTGAACGTTGGGCTTATGCGTATCCATAATCGACAGCTGCTTTAACTATGCTTAATGAAATACTATCAATAGGCGATCACCTTTTGACGACTAGTGGATTAATGTCAGGGACGCCATCCATAGTTAACAAAAAATCACGGTTAACCGAAGGCAATTAATTAAAGACAGGAAGGAAGAACATCTCGTATTGTAATTGACCGAAAATACTATTACCATTTTATTCGTATTTTCAAACAGGAGAATAATTTCATTTGCTCATGTCAAATACTAATCCATTGAAAACAAAGATCCCGCATTGTAAATAATGGAAGATCGTCAAAGATGAAGAAACTAAATTGCCAATCAAATTATAGAAGATTAATTGACTGTAAATGATTTTACAATGTTTTATGGATTAAGTTACGCGCATGTCCACCGGTATACATTTAAAAACTTTTTTTAAGATAGCCTGGCACGGTTAATCTGCAATAAAGTGTTAATCTGGTCGCGTTAACTGAGAGCTGGCTATATGTAATTGTCTCCATTAAGAAACTACTGTTGAAATAATTTGTCAAGTCTATTGGAAAGTTAATGCATTCGTCAAATTCTATCCAAATATGAAATAAAAATAAATAATAAGATGCTATTACACTCAGTCTAAACCTATATTAAAAATGCATTGTAATTACGAAACGGAATATTTCACTGAGCTAATCAAAAAGTCATTATTATTTTTTTTTCTTTTTTAGGTATGACTGCTTTTTTTGTTGCGAAAGCATGCCAGAATGGAGACAGATTGCCATTCTTTACTTCTTATCACAGAGCCAAAGAATCATTGCGATTATTCTGCGAAATAAGATTTCTAGGCTCTTACTTCTAACCGGAACAGCATTTTTACTTGCATCGGTTGTAAACAAGCTCGCCCAACATGCATTCAGCGAATACTCGGATATTTGCAAACGTTCTGATGATAGAAACTGGAAAGAGATTACCGCGCCAGGCCAGATTCGAACTGTCAGAGCTTCAGCAATTAAAAGTCGCCAGTCTAAGTTACGGACAAAAATAATTCTATTATGGACTACATTTTTCAACGAAGAATACTCCAGTGATTTCTACTTCTTTCAAAAAGGCCGAGAAACTTTCGAACGTTACAATTGCAATATCAGCGATTGCTACGTCACATCCAATAAAACTTTGCTGCCTCATGTAGATGCAGTCTTGTTTCATGGCAAAGATATTTGCTTTTCCAAAATGCCACCAAGTCACCCGCATAATCAGATCTGGATTTTGTACAGTATGGAAGCTCCGAGATATGTGTTACTTAAGTGGAATCTGGCAAGAACTATCTTCAACTGGACTATGACTTATCGCTCAGATTCTGACATTCAAGTAAAGTATGGTGAAATCTACTCCAAGGATGGTTCTTGTGCTCGAAAACATTCATCTCGACAAATAAACGTTAGTCAAAGAAAGAAAGGAGCGATATGGATGGTCAGCAACTGTCGCACTGAAAGCAAACGAGAGGCGTATGTGAAAGAATTAAAGAAATATTATGATGTTGATGTCTATGGTAAATGCAGTCGTCGCAGAAAGTGTGAGCCTCCGCAGTCTAAGCAATGTTACGAATTGTTGAAGAACTACAAATTTTATTTATCTTTCGAAAACTCTATCTGCAAAGATTATGTAACTGAGAAATTCTACAATATTCTGCACTACGATATTGTACCTGTAGTTCTCGGAGGAGCGAACTACGAAAAAATTGCTCCACCTTATTCTTTTATAGATGCCACTAATTTTCCTAAACCAAAAGATTTAGCAGCACATTTGGAAGCTATTGCAAAGAATTCAACTTGGTATAACAGCTTCTTCAACTGGAAAGATGATTACATTGTTCATTTGCATCCCTGGATGTGTCATCTTTGTGCGCGGTTGCACAAAGTTGACGGAAAAATCCAAACTATCCCACAAAATTTGTGGCTTTGGTGGGTTCCTGGAGCAGCTTGTAAACGTTGGAAGAAAGACGAAGGATTTCTAAGTTTCTTCTGATTTCTTTATAATGATTTTTAATTTTATCTAATTTTTTATGGATTTTTTTCCTCTCTCAGCTGATGTAAAGGGGAAAAAATGTAACATATTTTTAAAATCTCTCAACTTGTACAGCCTTCTCGACTTTTCGGTGCAGGAAATTCAAACTATCAACTGTATCCTAGCTGTGATTCTAACAGCGTATCATATAGTTGCCAGCGGAATTTGCTAACCACTTATAGCATGACAGCCTGCATGAGATTATGCAATGATTCCGTATTTTCTCTTCCTATATTCAATAAAACAGATCCCCACACAAAAATTTACAGTTTTTAAAAATTATATTTGCAGTTGCAGAACTACAATGTGGGTCATAATTCTTTACCACATGATTTTTATCGACTGCATCTCATTACTCTCTTTCTAGTCGTCCCTTAAGTGGGGGAAATTATATGGAATTACGCATATCCAATACACCGGATTTAGAATCACTGTAAGAGTAACCAAGGTCATTTTGGTTGTGGCATCTTCATCAGATTCATACTTCTACTTTTAGTATGAAAAATAGAAATTCAAATTCTGGGTCTTCATTCAGATCTGAGCTCATCGCTATCTAAAGAGGCCTGAGCTATGTTGAAAATATAATTGAACCTGATTTTATAGTTAAATGGGTCCTAACTTACAGCCGAGTCTCAGTTCAACATTTAAGTGGCTGGACGCAGGTTGGGGACAGAGCTGGCATATCTGTCCTGGATTTACTTTCTAGTCTTTCTAATTCTGAATTGCACATCCAATGGATTCCCTTCCGTGTGGCCATTAAGGGCAACGAAATTGCGAATTCTTTGGCAAATGATGCTCTGCCTTAGAGATTCTCCAGTCAGATATTTATAGCGAGGTGTTCTCCAAGTGTAAAAAACCGTTTGGGGATCTCTGGAATATCCCTCCAGCGCATGACTGGTACCCTAGAATTCTGCCTGGTGGTGCTCTACGTTCGGGAGGCCACAGAAGCCAGCAGATTTTTGTATCACGTTTTGTCAGTGAAAACTTGAGGAGTCTCTCCTATGAACATGGGATTGCACCAAAATTTCAAGATTTGAAGCAAGTGCAGAGCTGCTTAGGCATCTTCTAATTATATTTAATTTTGTCTTGATTTTACTTTGAACGAGGCTTTTTCAGATCCTCTTCTCTTTTTAGACTTTTTTGAGGCCTAGATTTAGTCTAACCGGATAGACCATTTCGAAGATTAGAAACAATGACAGCAATAACAACAGCAAAATCATTGTTTAGAATCAAAGGATTTTTAAGACAAGAATCATCAAAAGAAGCAAATATACTGATTGTAGACAAATAAAATAAAAACAAATCCCTAAACTGCGTCTAGCAAGCAAATTTTCTGTTTAATTATTTGTGAGAAACTTTCTTCTTCCTTACCGTATGCCTTTGTGGTATAACTGGAAACATGTCCAGCTAGCAATCGGGATTGTATGATGCTTTAAAATCAACGGAGTTCAAATACTGGATAGAGAATTGCTGGTTTTTCATGCTTTCTGCTACAGTAAAAGCTGGATGACTATCCAAGTGGCACCCGTTGTGGTAGACCACAATTCATCACCACCGGATTGAATTATCTTCCACTACAATGGGCGCCATTAATTATGTAATGCATAATAATTCATCACCACTTGGATTGGCGACTGGTCCCTTTCCTCTCCGGTTGCATATTGAGTAGAGGAGAACATAAGAAATAATTCTTTTTTAACACTTGCCTTCGTAGTGCAACTGGAAGCATGCCTGACTGTCGGAGAATTCAGAGTTCGAATCCTGGCCAGGATATATAGTAGTTCAATTTTCGCGTTTCCCGCTCCGGGAAACAATGTCATTATAAATTTGTAAAAGTTGGATGCTTACTTTGGAGCATGAGAGGGCTCAATTTCCTGCTTCACTTTAATTTAGTAACATGTTGAACTTTTCGCAAAGAGTTGTGGCGATGGTACTTGTATTTGGGAAGCAGGAAAAACTGGACTGTTACATTGTAGGTGGAGATTTGTAATTTAGGATAAAAAATGATGTTTTCTGAACCTTAAAATTTGGGCTGTATCTTTGCATTTTGATATGTGTGTTAGTATTCTTCAACATTTTTACATTTAACAGCCACATGTATGATAAATTCTGGGAATGGTGGAAATTTGAGGTTTTGGTCTATGTGTATGTACCCAGGAGCATCTGTTATCTCTCGCAGAGCTTTGTTTTGAATTATCTGGCTGTTCCGAAGATTGTGTTTTGCTGCATATTCACTTATACGTGCGGCATATAATAATTCAAGGCTTACATTTACTTTATTATAGCTTACCTTGTTTTTTGATGAAAGTTCGCATTTTGTACCTAATAATAACCTTAAGTTAGCAATGGAAAAGCTGTATTTTTGAAAAAGATTTCATATTGTGATTTGAAATTAAGTTTGTTGTTTAAAGTAACACCAAGATAAGTATTTTTATTCTTTCGTTCAATTGGTTTTTTTTAATTAATATTGTATTGTCTGCTTAGTTCTGACAGTACCGATCTCCTAGAAATTGGTTGTAAAAGTAAGATGTTAAATTGTTGTGGTACGTAAAAAATTAAACTGCGGAAACGAAAAGATGTGTTTGTCTAAAAAGTGAAAAATGAACTTCTAAGTAGAAAAGAGGTGAGATTAAAAAACGCCCTTCTGAGTGACTTTCTAAAATCCAAAGTAACTTCATCGGAATCCTTCAACATAGCATTACGTTTCTCCGTAATGGTCTTACAGGAAAGCAAAAATTAAGACGTTATTTGAGCGAATGCTTATATCTTCGAAACTACAAATGTTACATTCAGTGTAAGTAAATCATTAGATGGATAAAAATTCACATTAGCAAACACAAACAAATTTTTAGATTGTGTAAAAGGGTATACGTATAGCAATGTTTAAAAAAATAGCAAAATTTTGGTGACGTCAAAGTTCCCTGCGCATGCGCGACCACGTGTGAGTGACAAGGTCGTCTGGTAGACAATCAATGTATTCGGGTGGTGTTTGCCGTATTTCATTTTATTTCGCTAAAAATACTTAATAATGAGTTCGAAGGAAAAAAACTAAGGCGATGCAGGCGAAGAGCAGCAGAATGAAATAAATGATACGACAATGTGCAGCAAACAAAACAAGAACGAAGAAGTGTTAAAAAAAAAAAAAAAAAATTAATAGACGATCCTATGAGAAAACTTAAATCAAAACATTGACACTCTGGAATTACTTTGTTGTGGAGAAATAAGCATCAGCTTCGTGTAATAAAATAAGACCTGTCAATTCTGGGTTGCCGCTTGTATGTAATACGTAAAAATTGAAGTAAAATAAAATGTATGTTTGTGTGAAATATTTTATTTGTTTTATTTGCTCTATAACATGTTCACACTTCGGTTAATCATTCTACGCATTGATGAACACCAGCAGCTCTTTAAACTAAGGGAAAACCTACCCTCAGTTTGTTTTTGGGTGAAGGGAGAGGACTACACTCCACTGAATTTTTCGTTTTTTCATGCTATGCTCAGCCAATGTTATGTGAATTTCTCCATGATAGTTCTACACAAGGTAGGGCAAAACCCAGGTACCTGCATCACGTGACTTCGTCACTTCATCTGGACCCGAGTTCAGATCTCGGAGAAGGCCTGGCCATCCCTTTATAACTGGCCATCCCTTTATGAAAGGCAAAGTGGCCGCCTCCACTGTAAAATGGCTACCACTTCTGGCCTAGGGGTGGCTGTTATCGAATAAAGAAATGTCTGCCATTAGTTAAAAAATATATATGTATGTGGCTGTCTTTTGCTATTAATCTTAATGTTTTTGTTATATTTATATTTTATTCTGTTACCTTGATTGCATTTATTATTAGATATACTTTCGTGTTAGTTATTTGCAATATTTTATTGCAGTCCTTATTTATTTTTACGTTGTTAGTATTAACTGTTTGGGTAAATAATAACTACATAATTATTTACTCTTTGGATTTATTTCTGTCATTTATGTTGAATCTGTTTCTGCTCTACAGAAAAGACTGATTACTCTAAAAAAAGCATTTTAAATTCATTTTACTGCAATTTTATTACACATTAAAAAAGCCATTCCAATAGCTATTTTGGTTCATCAGTCATTTTCCTAGTAATACTATTAGCTCATAAAAGCTAGACTTGTAAAGAATAACAATTTGACTGTATTATTTTATCTTTAATGCTTGCTTTAATTTTTGTATTCCATTTCTAAATTATTTCATTTTCCAGCGGTCTAAGTCGAGATTTTAAGCTAAAATGTTATTCTTCAAGAAATCTAGTAGACTCATGCATTCATTGGCTTTAAAATATCACAATGTCCTTTTCTTAACATTTACTGGATCATTATAAATGAAACATTCAGGGAAAAATACTTTTGTTTATAAAAATTTAAAAAATATTATTTTACGAACATTTAATAAGGAGAAGAAAGTAACTGTGGCTCTAGATGTTGCCTAAATGCTTAAAAAACTAAATGTACGAAGGTAAAACCTTTTTCTTAATGACTCCTTCTCAAATAATAGATGTAGATTTAATTTAACTTGTCATCACCTGCAATTAAAACGCTCATTTACTTCATTTTTTAGACTCACCAGCAACTGAGTAGTAAAATCACTGAACTCTGGTAGTTTGGTGCGGGTATCGAATCTCTGCAATCAGTATAGTATCAATCTCTACTGGCTGGATGGGTGGTTTCATGATTTTCCGCATGTGTAACGTGTATAAAGAGCCAGTTTACCTTTCCTCCAAGAAGGCATCCCTCCCCTTAAGCAGAAACTCCAGAGTGCTTTGCCATAATTAAATAAACCAAACCATATTTCATTGTTTCTTCTACCGCTGTATTGCACACAGCAACGTTGGGCAATATTGAGGAAATTGTTTGTAGCATCATCGCTTAAGCGAAATTTCAAGTTGGCAAGGGTTATTGTCATGTAACATAAAAGGGGCAAAAATTGTCAGTTGTTGTCAGGCAAAAACTACCAGTTTTGGATGTAAACAGAAAAAGTTGCATTACACAACGTGATGGCCTCAGAAGCTATGTGTTAAATAGTTACGTGTGATCGCCTGCTGTGGCAACATTGAATGTTACAAAGATACTTGCGGAAACAAAGGTTATGTATTCATTAAAATAGAGATGTTCATCTTGATCGTAACGAAGTGAATATTGTATGTGGAATTTAAGACCTTCCTTTTATTGGTACCTCAAGCGGGAAAAGAAGATATTTAGATTATATTTAAAGTTTAAAAGATTTGTTTACAAAGGAGCGTTCAGGTAAGCGCGAAATTTATTTCTGAATTTGTTTCAAGTGCATTTATTTCCTTGAGCTTATCAATAAAATATGGAAGCTTTAATGAAGCTTAAGAAGAAATGTTCTACAATTCGAGCTGGTTTAACTCAGATTTGTCCGAACGGAATGGAATTGCAGATCATCGAAAATGAAGTTACGCTGCTTAAAAGGTATTAATGAACAATCGATTTAAAAAAGAAGAAAGAAATTTCTTGATGAACTATTTGAGATATATGCTTCAATTAATGCTGGCCATATATGCTGACGAATAATCTTACAAGAATGAAATGTCTCTAAAGAATATAACGAAAAATTTATTTATTATCAATTAAAATTAGTAAATTGGTTAATATCATATGAAGATAAGCAGAAATTTTTAGGTATTAGTACGGATAGTGCCGCCGGACGGGAAAGTGGTTAGTGCCGTACCAAAAGGCCCGAGTTCCGATCTTGGAGAAGACATGGGTGTAAATTGTCTATTCTTTCATAGGAGGCAATGGTGACCCACCTATTAAGTACCTCCATAATAAAGTAACCACCGCTCCCGGCCTTAGTTGTGGCCAACGCTTGTAATACTGAAGTGTCGTGATTCAAGACTGCTCATAAATAACTCGAAATTCGCAAAGAATGTGAAGACCGTAAATAAAAGATAAATGTATTGGTGAATAAGGAATCTTCAAATTAACAATTTTAGCCGGGCGGCCATTGTTTTAATGCAACATTGAGTCATGTTTAGGCAAATACAATTGCTTTCTATAGCAAATTTTTATAACTACTCGGAAACTGTGTTTGTTACATAAAATTCGGTAAAGATTCTATTGTCATTTGAATAAAACAGCATTAGTATGTATTAGTAAATGTTCGCATACTCTACAGTAAAACATGATTATTTCGTATTTAGTTCTTAATATTACGCTAAGAAAATAAGTCTAAGATTGGTATTCTGTACTAAGATTGCATGTAATATAGGAAAATCTGAATATATCATGAAATCCATGAAGTTTTCGTCTTGGAAAAGATAACATTTGTAGAATCATTAGGATTTTTCATGCTGGAGATGTGAAAAATGTACAATGCCCTCACCGGAATTCGAACTCCAGACCTCCCGAATACACATCAAGTGTGCTTTCAATTACACCACGAAGGCATGCGGAAAGGAGGGAGAAAATACATTATGTACTCTTCCCTTCTAAAGGGGGAATGGAGATGAAGTGACCTAGTCACCAAATCCTGGTGGTGACGAATTATCTTCCACCACCTTTTAATTCGGGCGTCACTTGTAGAGATATTCAGATTTTTGATGGTAGAAACGCGAAGTATGTGCACTGCCCACTTGGAATTTTAACTCCGGACCTCCCAGCATGCGTTGAGTGTGCTACGAGTCACACCACGAAAGCATGTGGAAAGCAGGAAGAAAATACCTTGCAAATTTAGTCTCATTAATTAAATTACAGTCTTCGGGATGCGTGAAAAGTTCTTATCATATGCACATACATCTGTAATTATGAAACTCTTTAACATTATTTGCACTGAATTTAGTATTAAAAAGACGTTATTACTCATTAAATGGGTATCATTAAGAAATATTAGGTGATGTGATAAGGATTTTATGAAGAAAATGCTGTATTCGGGATGCATGAAAGATCCCATTTTCAAAATTATAATGCAGAATTTGTTACTTTTTTTCTTCGGTTAGTTCTGTGAATGTATGTATGTTGGTAATGGTTATGTTGCGTAAAGGTTCAGTAGCTTATAACATGCTTTCATTAATAAGAAAATGCATTAGGAAATAAATTAATGAAAATCCTGATTCCTGATAAAAATCCTGTCTTACATTAGATTTAAAGAATATCCTGAATCGATGTGTTTAATCATGTTTAACATAGAATATTGTTATTAGTATAACAATTTCTTTCATATATCTTTAAAATGTAGAGTATATTTCCTAACGGCTTCAAAATTTCATGAAATAAGCACCAAAAACCGAATGTCTGAAATGGTGTTACAAATGAGTAACTTATGATAGTTCTCGCGTACGTTAAGGGTTCGCGGATTTGGAGTGATTAACGACGACACTTGATAAAGCACCGAAACACACTTTATTGGCCAGTATTTTTCAAGACAGCTGCAAAAACACTTTTACAGTTGTCGAAGAACTACTATAAACACGCTGAGACAATCAGCGACACAGTCTTCAGGCTATCAGGCTAGAACTTCGGAGACAGCTTCACCAGATTTTCACTCCCGACTCTGCTAGGTCGTTCTCGGAAATCTACGTACTCTGGAGACTCACCACGCTACAGCTCGCGATGCACTCGACGATACACTGGAGTGCAGCTCCGGACTCGGTTCGGTCCTTCTCGGAGCTCAATACACTCTGAGGTAAAACTCGATGACGCACTAACTCGCCATTCTCTAAGAGACTCTCTCGATGCACTCGACGACCAGCTCGGCACTAGACTACGAGACACTCGCTCACTGACTGACTATCAACTCGATGAACTGACTCTCCGCGTACCAGCAGGGTTTATATACACTCACGTTTGTGAAAATTGCAACACCATGAAGGACTTACGCGAGTGAGCTGAAATTTTCAGGAAATGCAAAGTAGCGCATGATATGCAAATGATTAGAATTGCAAATCCGTAGCGCATGCGTATGCTGAGCAGCGCCCTCTGAACGGCTGATGGATCCGAATAAATAGACGGCTGTAGCGAGGCGTGTATGGTTATCGGTGGTTATCTGCTAGTGGTAAACGTTAACTCAATCTGTACTTATGCCTCGTCGGCGAAAGAGAGCGAGATTTGAACAACTTACAGAGTTTGAACGAGGGAGAATCATCGGCCTTCGTGAAGCTGGATTGTCGTATCGTGCAGTAGCCTCTCGTGTGCAGCGTAACAGCAGCACAGTGATGCGCGTTTGGAAGCAGTGGACGGACGAGTGTCGGACAACTCGGAAATCCGGGAGTGGACCCCGAAATGTGACGTCAGCTCGCGATGATAGACACCTGGTCCGCATGGCGCGGACGGACCGTACAGCTTCCTCTAGACAATTGGCAGCACTGTGGTCAATAGCTACAGGTGTTTCATTGTGTGCTTCATCAATTCGTAGACGTCTGCTGCAGTGTGGACTGCGCGCACGGACTCCTTTATACAGGATCCCCCTAACGCACGACCATCGCCGCCTGCGGCTACAATGGGCCAATCAGCATAGAGACTGGCGTGCTGATTGGCAGCATGTCGTGTTTTCTGACGAATCCCGCTTTAATTTGTGGTACCATGATGGCCGCATTCGTGTCAGACGCTATGCCGGTGAACGCCACCTTCCGGAGTGCATTATCGAACGCCACAGTGGACGAACACCCGGAGTTATGGTCTGGGGCGCCATAGCATATCATAGACGATCTCAATTGCTACGAATTGTGGGCAATCTGAACAGCAACCGGTATATCCGTGAAGTTCTACAGCCCGAAGCTGTTCCCTTCCTTCAAAGCTTGCCAGGCGCTGTATTTCAACAGGACAATGCCCGCCCTCATACTGCTCGGATTGTTAAATCCTTCTTTGCAGCGCAGCAGGTACAGCTTCTTCCTTGGCCTGCGTGTTCCCCGGATATGTCGCCAATTGAACATGTGTGGGATGTCATTGGTCGGCGTCTTGCTCGTGATCCTCGTCCTGTTGCGTCTGCAGACGAACTTTGGGTACGCGTACAAACGATATGGAATGCTCTTCCTCAGTCAGACATTCAAACTTTGTTTGACTCCATGCCACATCGTGTAGCAGCACTTATTGTGGCGCGTGGTGGCCACACAAAATACTGATTCTGATCTCTTGTTCTTGTTTGTTTGCTTTGAACATTTAATCATTTATTTGTACCACTACCACTCAACTGTGTATTAAATTGCATTCAATTATGACGATTCCTTCTTGGTGTTGCAATTTTCACAAACGTGAGTGTAGCTTTTGGCTTGTGTTCGAGGACATTCTGGGCTAAACCAGTAAGAATTAGTTCCAGAAGGTTCTCCATCCGTCTATGGCATATCGCCAATTTTTTCGCCAAATGTGGCAACACTAAGCCTGTTTTGCGGGGAAGCTATCTTACCGCGTCTGAAAGTTTCGTAACAATATATTCGCTTTTTGAATTGATAAAAATGATAATATGAGAGACTATAAAATAGAAAGCAAGGGAAGCCGGGTAGTATTAGAAATACAAGTATGTAAGTAAAATAAATTATAAAGAGATGAATTCATAACCAATTGGGTGAAATCTTTGACTAATACTGATAATTCACTTCTGGTCCGGTAATGAAAACATTGGTCTTAGGAATCTGTATATGTAATGTAAATAATCGCTAGTTTCTCTTGAAAATCGTCCATGAAGGCATGATAACATAGATAAAAACAGTCGTAATTAGCGCAGAAAACGCGCAGTAAAGGAAAACGTAGTCAGTGCATTTAAAGTGTGAAAGTAATGGTACGAATATAAAAAATTAGAAAAATAAGGAGTAATTAGCAAAATAAGGAGGAAATTAAGAGGTATTAAATGTTAAAAGTAGTAAGAAAAATAGTTGTATGTGTTGGATGAAGCATTCATTACTAAATTTACGGATGAAAACAGTGATTTCATTCTAAAAATTCAGAATATATTAAGTTCGTTGTTGAAAGTTATCGAAGTTCAAAACTAAACTTTGGTAACTCCGAAGACCTTAAAACCATGGATTAAAATATAAATGATGTTAAACTACATCGTGAAAGCCACGGAAAAAAATTATGCATAAAAATATAGTGAAATAAAATTATGTAGTTGGTTAGTTGCAGTCGGAAAATATAAGTAAAATAAAAATTATAATTGGATTATTAAGGCTGAAAATACGAATGAAGTTAATAAACAGCACTTAAATCGATTGCATTTATTTGAATAATTATGATCAGAAAATATAACAAGTTAAAATTGAGCGTATGTTGAAAATTACTAAAGAGGTTATAAAGAAAAATCTAGTTACTTTGAATGTTAAGATTACGAAAAATGGATATAGTATTATGAATTAAAAATATGCGAAATACGTTAAAATTAGAAGTATGCTGGTTAAAATGTACGGAATAAATTATAAATTTACGCCTATCATTGAGCTGGGCAGTTAAGTGATGAATATCGAAAACAAGAGCAAAAATTGATAAGAGTGTATATGATTAAAAATGACCTATATGAAGAAAATTACAAAGGCTAAAATCCTAATAAGTTAAAAATAATAACGGAAATTGCCGTCGAAAAATAAATAAAAGATAACGTCTTATCAAAAAGTGTCTCTCGCTCTGCCCTTATAAAATCTCCATCGCGCTGCCCTCATCGATTAATTTATTGCATATTGCACCATGCACCAGCTCCTGCCCATAAACCAGCTGTTTCATACTACTACAGTTACATGATTTCATATTGTTATAATTGTTACATTTATGCCTTTATGTAATTAAGGTTTTACTGCTGTTCATATTTTTTTTGTTTGTTTCTTGCTTTAGAAGTGATGACATATTATTCAAGTTCTTATTCTGTATCAGGGAGAGGCATTGCTTTACTTTTTCTTTCCATTAACATTCAATCTTTATCGTATTCCAGTTAATTGCAGAAACTATAAAAGCTTGCTTAGTAGAATTTTAATTTTTATTTCTTTATTCTTTCCAAAAGGTCTCTCTATTTTAATTATTAATAATCTCTATTAATAATATTGAGACAAAATCCTAATATGTGTTTTTTGTTATGTTACGTAGTGTATAGCTAGCTATAACGTTGCTTTGTAATATTTTTTCCGCATGATAGAATAAAGTATGTATACAAAAAGAAAAAAAAATATTTTTGCACTGTAGGAAAATATTTATTGGATTTGTTTAACTTTTGAAATTACTGCTATGCTTTCAAAACTTTATCTGGCATTAAAGTGTTATTGGTATGTTTACACGCAAAGAATATATAGCGGAAATATACCAGAAAATGTTAATATTTGTATTTTCACAAACATACTTGAGCGAACGGAATGCAGTCAACTCCACATTAATCGCGATTTTATGAACCGGATGGCAGATTAACTGGACCCTGCTAAAAAAAATAAGTCCATTTGTTGTGAAACGATGGAAGCATTATTTTCACAAAACATCGTCATAAGCCAATACTGTCTTCGGAAGAAAAAAATGTTCATGGATAATAGCAGCAGTGATAGCGGATAGTGTTCACTGCATTCGGAAGTATTTACACATGGGTTTGTAATTTAATTATATGTTATCCTAAATGTAAAAATATGGTGCAGTAAAAATCAAAACGTTCTAACCAAACCTTTTTGTGCTAATTTGAAATTCATGACATAGTTCAAACTCTGCTGTAAATATTGTCCTTAAATGCTATTTGTAAGTCAATCTTTTCATTTCTAATGATGCTTACTCTTCCGTTTTTTACATTTTTTTGTTTTGAATATTGAGGTAATTTGTGAAACCAAGTGAACTTCTTCTCTAGATCAAACTACTTAAATACGCAGGTGAACTTTTCCTTTGATCGTAACCGTGATTAATTGGGATTTTGGGGTTGATTGTGGACGCCATCTCCAGTTTTATCATGATTAATCGGAAGCTGAATCTGACTGCATGTGGAGTAAATAAAGAAAGTTAGAAGACAAATACTTTTTTTTCCAATAGGCGGAAATTTATTGAATTTTTAACATGCAAAAGTACAAATATTTGCAAGACAATCACCCTATGCAGTTTGTTTTCGTATTTTTTTTAATCTTCAGCATTAGCAAACTGTGACAATTTCCAGCATTTGCAAAAGGAATATATTCCTTTTCCCAGTTCTTTCATTATTCGCTTCTGTCCTTTTTTTTTATTATTATTTGTGTAGAAAAATCCCTTTCGGTTTTCTGAAAGAAGGAACATAAACACTCGAAAGGGGGAAAATGCAAGCTGGTTTGTCTGCGACTGCAAGCTTGAAGACATGATTTTAATGCACCGAATGCTCTCGTTCCGTGGCAGACTTCCTCAGGAAGCGAGATCCGGTGAATATGTCCCTCCGTTCCCCGCACACGAAGGCACCAGCCGCATCACTTTCATACGCTTAAGATCACTTGAACTTCCGGTTCGAAAGAAGCGAATTATAAATCATGACAAGCAAATACATATTAAAACTGCTTGGAGTAGCTAACATTGAAAATTTGCAAGATTCAAACAAGTAGATAATAAAGGCCCTGTGACAGCAGTTACTTAACGTTAGCGAAATCCATCTGTGTATATGCATCCGATTCAGAATAGACGCACAATTAAAAACGCCAATATGTTATCCAATGCTTTAAAAAAACTGCTGATGACGATGTTTGAACTGCCATGCAGTAGTTACTGTTTCTTCACATGGTATTCATCAAATATAAATGCATTTCGATGAGGACTGTAACGAAAATTTTAATTTTTAATTTTTTTAAAAAATTCTGAAATCAATAATATACAAAATTAAGCATATGTATTTGTATTTTTATATTAAGCACATAGATATGATTTCTATGTGCCAAAATTAGTTAGGCTTAGTGCTAAGCAACTGCTGTTTCGGACCAAAATCTAATATAAACATATCGGAAATATGCATGTTACACGAAAAAGTAATAAATGAAATACTTATAGTAAATTTGACACTAGAAGCTCCTAAGTAAGCTTAATAAATAACAATAAATCGAGCTGTTATCTATACTTAGTATATCTACACATACACAAATAATTGAAAAATGCCACAGATTCAATGGAAACAAGACAACATTGACAAATGACATACTTAGCGTTAGGAAAAATTCGACTTAAAATTGCTACGAAATGTACAGTTTTTTAAAAGCAAGCAAAAGCAATCCATGAATACATAGAAGTTTAACCATCTACGTTTCTTAATTCACTTAGACCACTTTTCTCTTTATTATTTCCTGAAAAAATCTCGAGGATTTTCGGAAATTTAATAAATAAATAAATATATTAACATGGAATATCTGGAATAAATAACAGATAATACAATAAGCTAAATATGCAGACAGCAGAAAGATAGCAGAGTTTGAAATGTGATTTTTAAAGAACGGTGAAATTATTTTCTTTAATTATTTATTTGGAGAGAGCTTTAATAAGTGAATGAGATTCTTTATGCTTTCTTTAGTCGCAAACATTTTCTGCCTAAAGCAATTTCATCAGGAATAACATTTATCTCGCACTTTTAGAAACATTAATTGGACACAGTCGATAAACCGTATCCAAAAGAATATTTAAATTCTTTCGAATTTTTTTTTCATTATTCTCCGTTTTAATCTTTAAAGATATTCTCTAGATTATTCATGCTTTTATTAAGAGTTTTGAGCCTATCCTTTATACTGAGATTGCTATTATATTTCTTATGCATTTCTTTAACTGTTGAACGTATTCTGTTAAAACCTCCTACGATATACCCTTCTTTCGCACCCAAGTTTGATTTTTCGGTCACCAAGTGGAAAGACTTAGCGGGTGCAAAAAAAAAGTCATCTTTCTCTCTCTCTCTCTGTATATATTTCCAATGCTTTGCTAGACCATTATTGTTTAGCGACGAGATTAAAAAAAAGTCAAGATTTCAGTTTCAATTTCAATTCCAGTACATTTCTGCCGTCTTTAATAAATAATGTATAATAATTAAGACTAGAGGTTATAAATATTATGTATAGTCAGTCATAAAATGGAATGTTTATAATCCTCGTTCCACGAAGTGCTTAAGAGAAAGCTAAGGAGAAAAACCTAGTACTCACTAAAGATATCATTGTACTCTCACATTTAGAAAAAATGTTAGAAGAAATAAAGTGTTCCTGAAAGAGTACGAAGAAGTAAAAGACTAAGTAGGGTCGGCCTAAGACAGAAACAGATTGTAGAGACTAAACAAATTGTTAAAAAGTCTAATGTTCATTTTAAGTGGTATTTACAACGAACCAATCGGCAAAGTAGAAACGGCGGCCATTGCTCAGCCGCTTCTCGAATCAAGAGAACCATCTCAGAATAGTTGGCGAGAAGGAATTACGGATGCCTGATGCCAAAGGGTTTGTCATCATTCTACGTCCCTTCAAGTCAGGGTAGACATTCCCATGAAAGCAGACATGCGTTATTCGAGAACGTTTCACGAAACACACTCAAGAGATAAATTCTTGTGGTTTGAAAGAAATCCTTTTTTTCCCATGGTACAAAATCATTTACTGGTGTGGAACGCTCCGTTCTCTTTTTATTTTAATAACAAGAAGAATATTTTTTGCACCATATCATGCTCGAGTGTTTACGAAATTGCTGTCAATTTTAAGAGTGTGGCCTACTCACCTCCAAGGATTTCGAATCATCGCTTTATGTGAATCGGCGCATGAATTGAAGAAATAAAATTGAGCTCTAGAACGGAGCTTGTGTAAATTAATCCTTGATTGCTAATAATGTAATTATGTCCAAAACTTAACAAGTAAAAATCTCGAACTTTGTGCAGTTTAAGAAATAAATCATGGTAATTAATAAATAAATTTTGTGAAAGCTATCATTTTAAAGTATGTTCTACAAATTAAACCTCTTCGTTTATGTTTTATGAGCATTTAAAAAAATTCCATTGGATCATATTCATAATCAAACATTTTTATTCGAAATGTTTTCTTTCTAAAGAGTCGAAGTGAAATATATAAGAAAAAAGTTTTAAATAAAGGTTAATCTTCGAAAGAAGACATATTGAAGTTGTACCGAATTCTAGAACAGAAACTCGATCTTAAGTAATTAAACATTTAGTTTCAAATCAGAAGACTAAACTAGTAATGCAGGGATTTGGATTCAAGAAGTCACGCTGAAGATCCTTGCACTTTTTTTATGCATATGAAAATGGTTGTTTGTGCATTGACAATATGATTCAAGTAGGTGGTCTTTTTTCAGTTTTTTTAATCCAATTCCTTTTGTCCAAACGTAACTAGTCAACATTCTTTATCTAGTCTACTTCACTGTGCGATACACATTTTTGTGTGTGGATAACAATAACAACATTTTCATTTTTTTATTTCCGATTTCTAGTCAAGCTCGACAGACTTCTTAATTACAAACAATGCTCACTAACCAGCCTATAGTCTAATGAAAAGTTCACATATGTTTTATTGTCGCACTTGAGGCTACGGAAAGGTTTTTTCCCATCCCATAAGGATTTTAAAATTCTACTTGTTTTCTTCCAGGCATCAGGCAATAAATAAATCAAAATGTTCTGAAGGATTTGGTATCAAATAAAAACTGAATAGCTTAAGGTACAACTCAAAAATAAAAGTAAGAAGGGAGAAAATATATTTTCTGCGCATGTCAGTCGCCACGTCTGACGAATGCTTAACTAGCAAGTGTCCCGCCATTGCATAAAAACATACCAGATGTCAAAGCTAATTGCATCATGGAAACTAAACTGTTTTGAGATTCATATTTTTTTTAAAGTGCGACACACAGAAATCTAAAACTTCCAGCTCTAATTCTCCTTTGTATAATACAAGGTTGGGTTCTAACTCGAAGCCACCATTATTTCCAAAACTCTTCCAACATATATTATTGCCTGTGAAAGTTGGCGATGTATTTATTTCGTCACCTAAAAAATGTATTCGAAACAAAATATCGAAACTACATACTGAAACCAGTTACATCACAACAGTTATATCGGTACCGACGGTAAAAAACTGTGTAATCAAAAATTTATTTGAACCTTTAACATCCCAGATAAAAGTTCTCAGTGACTATCATTTGTTCCTTTTCTCAAATTTTAAGATGGCTTCAATAAAAGATTGGATTCAAAACTATTCTAAGTTCTCAAAAATTCAATTCTTGCAAATCTGAATCCTGAAAAAGGCAGGTTTGAAATTTTGACTGAATTTCTGACTTGTAACATTTCTTTATAAAAAAGTTTTGAAGCCATCTTAGAGCGCATGCATTCATTTTTTAAAATTCACATATACAATAGCAGCATATTTTATTTATAAAACCAGTTAATGTAAAGCAAAAATTATAGCTCTAGAATAAGACTATTAAAGATAAGAAATTCTTAAATCTTTATATTAGCTATTATAGAAGAACATGGAAGAAGAGAAAAATTTAAGCATCTGTTCAGTAAGGATTGAAAATTGACAAATCATATTAAAATCTGTGAAAATCTCTATACCACAGATTATCTAGTCAAAGCTTATTACTCTTTTTAGTAATTGACTAATTGGTTTAAATTAATACGGATTGTAACTAATGTTGAAATTTTCGATTGAGAATATCAGTGAAATTTTATAAATGTACAGAATAAAGGACCTAAGAAAGAGTAAATCGATATTAATATACTTAACAATGGAATATCAGAATATTAATTTATATCCTTAAATCTAAATAACAAATTTTCAAAGAAGTTAAAATAGTTATTAGTGGTTTATAATTTACAGTTTGTATGTAGGCTTTCGTCTGAGGGAAAAAGGCTTGACTTTACAGTCTTTTTAGATCCGAAAATATAGATTTTGGGTTTTGAATTTTAAAAAATATTTCTAATTAAAATATTTTACTAATGTATAAGTGAACAATTGCATACGTGGTTCTCTGAAATCGGTTATTTAGAAGTTGAGCACGATACACACATTCTACAACAAGTTCCTTACCACCTGATCTCAGATCTGGGATAAATTTTGGTACAATTAGCAAATACAAAGCAAAAGGCATTGTCATAACAACAACCTCCACAAACGTTCATCATTGATTAATGTGATGTATACGAACAAGAATATATAATATGTATATATATATATATTTCTAAATATATATATAGAGAGATTCATTCATATAAAAATTGACTTTTTTAGTTATTCAATTCTGTATCGAAAAAAGTCTCGTAAACGTTTAGCAGAAATTCGCGAACATTGGCGTGTTGGGTTTGAACACACCTGTGGAGCACCTGCAAAAGACCAAGCACCAGAAGGAGGTCAAAAATGTTCCTTTGTAGCAAAACTATAAGAAGGAGATTCACAAAGAACACATTTCGGGAAATCTACTTCTGAAGACATTTTGCAAATTTTAGGTAAACTTTTAGTTTACAGACCTATTCTTGTCCTTTTTTAACGAGCATTTTGAATAAGTTTTCCTTTAAGTATTGAGATTAGAATCGGAGTCCTATGCCAGTTTAGATGCACTGTCTTAAATTTAAACAATATGATTTCAATACCTGAGCTTCAATCTTAATCTTAAGCAACTGAAGTTCAAACATCCTGCCAGTTTACAATGCGTAACGACAGAATTATAACGTACAACTTTAAGCCTAAAGAATAGAATCAAACACGGAAATTTAGATCCTTTCCTTAAAACTATAAAGCTACGAAATTCTTTTATCATAACTTTAGGCAAGAAGCAGAGTATTTGTTAAAATGCATATCATATATAACATGATTTGAATTTACTCTCTTTAAATCTGTTACTCATTTCAAAATGACTCAAAGACATGTTTTAAAATATACAATATATGAACTTAGTTTTAAATCACTTTGCTACAATTTTAAAACGGACCCGATTTGGATTCCACAGATCAAATTTTTAAACACAAAGAATCGATCTGTAAATTAAAAATTAGCCAAAATCTTCAAATACGAAAAGTATCAAGATGTCACAAGTTTGGGACGAAGTTTTTGTTTTAGATCAACTTTTAAAACTACAACTATTTCAAAATCCTTAACACACAGTGGGATGACATGTAACAGTACCTGGTATAAAAATGTCATAAAATGGGATCATCCCTCGTATGTACATTTTCCAATACATATATATGTATATATATAAGCATACATATCCTTAATAAATCGTACCACATTTGATCTCGACACTTATAGAGTTCCTTCCCGTGTAAAGTTGAATGGAAGATCTATAAAATTGTTGGATGTTCATTTCAGTTTACAGATGAAGAATGGAATACTTTTACAACCACTTTTTTTTCCTTCCATACGTTCCTTATATCAGTTGCAAATTAATTTCAAATATATTTACTGAGTGCATGTCGCAGCTAATATTTAAACAGCCATTTTGTTTTCAAGCTGTGGCTGAATTTAAATGTGTAGAGGGTTTTTAATTCGGATTGAGATGTCGAAGAATTTGTAAGTAGATTCACTAATTTAGTTAAAATCAAACTTATACAATACATTTTTGGAACTTCAAAACAATGACTGAGTTGTTAACTCCAGAACAATGATCAAGTTACAAACTCCAGAACAGTGAATAAGTTCGATTTCAGTATCGGAATACTCTTTCGAGATCAAATGCAGTTACGTTCACATATGAAAATCCAAACGTTTATTCGTCTGCTGAAGTAGTCGGTGTAACATTCATTATAACGTTTCCATTTTATTTTAGGAACGAGTGTCAAATTGGTTTAAGAGAAATAATTTATGGGAGAAGAAGACAAGAGGTGCTATCTTTGAGTACATCTTGTAAACCTCGCATATAATGGAAGTCATTTTTTTTCACCCAGAATGTATTACAGCTTCAGGAAAGAAAAAAAGCTGGATTTGAATTAATTTTCAGTTAAATGAAGCTTTCAGTTTTTTTAACCAATTTTGATAGATATTTAAAGAAAAAATACATAAATTTTCTTTAAATATCTATTAAAATTGGTTCTGTTCAAGTTATTTTTATATTTTATTTCTATATAAAATTTATGTAAATTAATTTCAAATGCCGTTCTTTATTGAGACATTCTTTTAATATCAAAGAATTCAGACATACTTTTAAGTCAGAAAAAAAGATAGTTTTCTTAAAAAAAAAGCAATTTAAAATATATACTTTACGTAAAATGTAATGAATCATATTTCTGAAGAAAGCCTGGTTTTGAAATAAGAACAAAACTATTATCCTTCAGTATGGATGATCAAGGTGATTATTTTTATCCATTAATAACGTATGATAACGTTGACTATTATTTATCTGTTAGTACCCGACGATCAAGTTGATTATTTTTTATTCAGTATGAACGGGTTAGTTCAGAATGTTGACAAAAATAAATTGTCGTTATTTCAGTTTAAACTATTCCCATTTAAATTGAAATGAATGTATCGTCTGTTAACTAAGCACAAATAATTCTATTCCAAATTTATATAATTTTTAGATCTTCTTTACACTTACTTCTTTTAAATATTTTCCTAAGAATTAAAATGTTCTATGATAGAAATAAATGTATTTTGCGAAGAACAAAATAATTGATTAAAAAAAGGCACAAAAAGCAATTAAGATGATGCGTTTAATAAAAAAAACTGGCTTTTCTCTTATTCGTATAGAATGTTAGAAATGCATATGAAATAATTACCATGCATTACAAATGTGTCAAAAAAAACTATACTATATCTTTCATTAGTTAGGAATGCCCAGTCTGGTATTGTTTGGAATTTTCGAAATTATTATTTGCAAATAAACGAAGTATTGCTTAGGTATTCAAAATATGTTTCTATAAATTTAATTTCAATAATCAATTCTCTTCCGAACAGTAAATCCAGCCTTTTCTAGTTTCTGAACCTGATATACAAGTATCTAAATTAAATTAATACATTTTCACAGCTTTGGAATGAAGTAATATTTGCATAAGATCCACAGTCGTTACAAAATGTCTTTCACTTTTCGGTGTCCAAAGAGAAATCGAACTGTTTTGCTTAAATTATGAATAGGCTATTGCAATGAGCCCGGCCAGTTTTATTAACCAAGATAACTTGGAAAATATTTGCTGATTTTTCACGATGTATGCAGAACAATATAACTGTTTATCTGCGTTTGGATAATCTTAATTGAGATTTTTTGAGCTTGCAAATGTCTTAAAAATGCAAGAATACACTTTTAGAGTGAATCAAACAGTACTGAGTGAATTTATGTAAATAGTAAATGCTTTAATAATTGAGACACATTTTTTTGTTAATTTAAAATTTTTGTTTTAAAAAATTATTGAACTAAGTTCAGTGCATGCAAAACTCATGTTTGATTTGAAGTCTTCATGCATTAAAAATATATTTTTTACAAACGCACGAAAAAAAAAATAAACGCAAAAATGCATAAATCAAAAGAACAAAAGTTTAATTATCATTAAGAAATCTACAATGCAAATGAAAATAAAAAGGAAAATACATATCCATGCAAAATAAAGAAACCAAACAAACACAAAACTAAAAGAAATTAAATAGGAAAAATATAAGGTAAAATAAAATAAAATAAATATTTTGAATAATAAATAGAGGATAAGTTACAATGACTAGAAAATGATACTTTTTCAAAATAATATTAACTGAGAACTTACCAAAACAACAGAATTAAAAATTTGAGGAAAATAAGTAGTAAAAGACTTAAATTTAAACCTACACTGATCAATAAGTACATTATCTTTCATGATTTTTACAAAATTTATAAAATATACAGACGATGATGATATTGTTCTCTAGCTGAACATCACAGGATGGATGATTACAGATGATTGGTACTTGAATATATTACGTAAATAATACGTGATATATTCTTATTGTCATTTCAAATGCATAATCATTTCGTATTTACATAAATTGCGTTATATAAATAATCAAACAATTATTATTATATTACATTGCATGATAGAGGTATTCTCAAATATTTTTTTAAAGACTTACACAAACACAATTTTTTCGTTTTTTTATATTATTCAGTTAATGTTCTCTATTAGTTTCATCTCGCCAATACTTATCTCCCAGCTGAATATATAATTTTAATGAATTAAAGTTGATAGACTGCAAATCGCAACTTAGAAAATAAGTAATGATAAAATGCAAAATTTGAACATTTTTTACAGTTCAGAAAACTTGCTAACGTGATTACAAAAAAGGATCTCGCGACAAGTAACAGATAACAATTTTAAGTTGCAATGTTGTACATTGAGAAAATGTTTAAATCAAAGCAGAGGAACAGCTTTAATTTTTGTTTTTGGCTTTTACCAAACAAAGTCATACTTTTTTTCAAGTCAAAAAGGAAAAATAAATAATAATAAAATTGGACTTGATAAAAATATGAAATCGAATTCAATTGCATGCGAACGCACAACGTGAATGATCCAATGAAAATGCGAGTGATATTTTCAAGGAATGCAGAAGCACTCGCATATGAAATTAAAAAAAAAAAGCTAGTTCCTCTTCGGACAGAATAAATAGTTGATGAAAGTGAAGAAGAAAGAAGAGAGACCGAAAAGAAAGGAGAATTCTGGGTGTTGCTTTTGTTTTGACAATCGAGGTAGCCGTTATATTAGGTATCCCCAGGCGACAACGACGCTTAAGACTTGCACTTGTTCGTCTTGAAGGATACCTGAAGGACACGATTGCCTAAGGTGTATCCGTTGAGGCTCTGAATGGCGACCAGCGCTTCGTCGTAGTTAGTCATGGTGACAAAACCGAAGCCCTTGCATTTGTTGGTTTGCAAATCCCGGATGACCTTGACGCTCTGCACCGCGCCAAATGGACCGAATAGTTGCCACAGAAGGTTTTCCTCAGTGTCCGGAGCTAAGTTGTAGACGAATATGCACCATCCTGAGCCATTTATGGCAGTGCCAGCCAGTAGAGGGTTGGCCAATAGGTCACCGGCCAATGGAGAGTACCTAAAGGAACAATACGAGTTTTGTGGAAGAATGAGAAAAATTACTCGTCCACAGTGTTCAATATCAACATCATAAAAATCTTTTACTTTTAGTTAATGAACCCAATTCTAATCCCTATTTACAGTCAGCTCTTCAGGTAATTATTTCTTAGTTGCTTTTTGAGAAATTGGTTACTGATTCTGACTATCACACTGAAGGGCTCGAGTTCGAATCGCGGACAAAGCATGGATCTATATTGTGTGTCCCTTCATAAGAGGAAACGGTGGGCCATCTATTAGATACTGTCATAATAAAGTGACCACCACTTCCGGCCATAGTAGTGACCAGCGCCTATAATGGCTAGCGCCCGTCATTGGAGGAAAAATGATAAATGATAAATGATGAATTTGTGATAAATTATTGCGTTCCCCGTGCATACTCTGGTCGTGTAAGTAATTAGCAGATCCACCTAGGAACTGGAGGATTCGTGGTTTGGATCCTGGTGAGATTATAGTTGATTTTTCGTGTTTTCTGCTCCGAAACATCTAATCCGCAGTTGTGCTAAACTAAAATGAGTGGGCGGTAACTTGCCACCATCTGGATTTGTTAAATGGGTATCATGGCTCCTAATCGCCTTTTTAAGCGGGAAGAATATAAAGAATTATCATATTACTCTGAGTGCTCTCGTGATATAATTGGTAGCACGTCGACCTAGAAGTTGTACGATTCGTGGTTCGAATATTGGCAAGGTTTCTCGAGTTTTTCTACCAAAACTTATCAAGCAATACGGCTGTGGTTCTAGGTTTTAAGGAATTGGAATTCTGCTGCATATATATATATAGTTTGCTTGATATAACTATAATTAAACTTTTCTCAGTGGTGCGTTTTTTATGTTTCCTTAGTTGTGGCGATATTCATACACTAGCCTGTCAATTCCTTTGCTGTAGAGCTCGTCGGATTGGCTGTGAAGCCATGAAGAAAATGCATTCTGTGCTTCAAGAACTGAAGCAGAGGGTTTCTCTTTGTGGGTACAGAATAGGGCAAACACGAAGGGTGAAAATTACAGGGCGAACACGGAGAGTGAGCAACATATACCATCTGAATTACCAGAGTGTTTGTTTTTAGCTATCAGCTGCTATGTGTAACCTTGCATTTTCCTGCAATAGAATGATCCTTCCAATGTCTTGGAGTTATCTCACTCAGGGTCTGTTGTCTTTAGTCCTTTTCCTAAAATATTCCAGTCTTCCGCACCAATGACTACCGTTCACTGCGGCACATTTTAAAAAACATTCCTTTAGACAGGTCCACGACAATCAGAGAAAAGTGTCAACAAAACCTTTCTATCAAACCTCAAGCATAAGTGAATTCATCAATGGAGGCAAGTTCATCGCTTCACTCATTCACATTTGAGAATCGTACCTCTGTATGCAAACAAAGCAGATTACTAATCATACGCGTGGTTATATACAATAAACAAGTATATCTATAAATATAATCCATTTTTTTTCTTATTTCGACATACACTGAAACCGCAGACCCATTCCACGTATTTATCAAACAGCTCTTATATACGGAGGCTGTTCGCCCACTTTTTAGACAATTTTGCTTTGCTGTAAAAAAAATCTTCTGTTTGGAATTTTTTTAAACTGCAACTATAGTTTCCCCTAAAGAACAATTCATCCTCTGCTTATTGACAGTTTTGTCTTCATGCAAAATATTGCTTTGAAAGAAGCAATTGGATGGAAGGCTATGTTTGTGTACTTTCTGAAAAAAGTTATTCGTATAGTTATTAAAAAACGCTGCGAAAGCCAAGGGTTTCCGATATCTAAAGCTATGGTAGGTAATGTTGTTAACAACAAAGTAAATAAAACGTCAAAATTTACCTTTGAAAAAAGTGAAAAAATCGTTCCACATACCTATCCAAGGAGAAATGGAATGTTTCGAATGTTGTAAGACTAAGACTTTTAATTTTAAAAGAAAATTTGCCAAGTTAAAGGGCAATTGCAAAACCTCTAAAATACTCAGTGTTAACTGTCAACAAAGTGATTAATGCTGATTTGGATCTTAAAAAAAAAGGTAAAATTCAGCGATGCATCGTCTTTCTCCACGATAGATCGCCGAATGAAGAACGCACTTCAGAGTTCTTTATAAGAAACATTTATCTGTGCAAAAAAGGAAAAATATTGTCGAAGTAGATGAATCTTGGGTGTATTTAAAAGACTGCAATGAAAAGAGATGCATTTATTGTCATCAAAGAGGAGACAAAAATCTTAGAACATGTTCCAAGAATCTAAAGAAAGTTTTTCAAGGAGATTTATGATTATTGCTGGTTTTTGATATAACGGAAAATATAAATTAAAAGTGCACAAAACTGTTAAGGTCAACACCACATGTTATCATTAACATATTTTATACCCAATTTTCAAATATGAAATACCCTCTCTTTACCCACAGTGCCTCAATCAGTAGAACTGCATCAAGACAAAGCAAGCAGCCACACGTCAAAATCCACTGCTAATTTCCTGGAATAAGCGAACAAGAAACGGATATCAAGACCATGCTTTTCACTAAGATCCATAACTTAGTCTCCTGATCTATCACCAATGTATTTTTGCACTTGGGCTTTTAAGAAGTGGGTTGTCCAAACGTTGACCTACAACCTCCTTAGACTTTGGAAAGCTTTTCGAGAGCAATGGGATAAAATACCTGTTCCGATACTATAGAAGGCTTTATTGTCTTTTAAATTAAAGTGTGTAAAGATAGTGAAGAATAAGGGTTATCAAATTGAACATAAGGGTTATCAAAAAGGACAAAGAATAAGGGTTATCAAATAGAACATAGGTTAAAATATTTTTGTAATTACACTGAAAATCGTCTAAAAATGGGCGAACAGCCTCTATAAATCTTTAACATTAGGAAGTTGATTAAAATGATAGTTTAAATAAATAGAAAACTCAACCCTTCAATTAAGAAAGTGCTTTAGGAATGGTTTCGTTAATTTCGGAAGTTGTCTTTAGTTTTGGGACTATTTGGTTCGGTTAAATAAAGCATTTTACTTGCAGTTGGTATTTCATTTTTAGGCAGAATCTTCAATGCTTATATTAAAAAAATAATACTCAAAATCTGAAATTCATATTTAATTCTATTTGAATAAAGCATAAACTGTCATGCTTACACTGTGGTAATAATTTCTAGTACTTAATCAATAACTGATAGTAATTATTAGGATTTAATTTAGCGAATTAATATGATCAACATAGTTCCTTTTTAATGGTAGAATTTTTGCTTTTAAGCTTCGCAGGAAGGTGAACTGTCATTCTTAAACTGCACTTTGCATACTTTTTGCCAATAATATCTATACATAATATGCAAACACTACAATAATTTGAAAGAAATGGTATTAAACTTTCCGAAACTCGCACAAATGACTCAGCTGGAGATACACTTTACCAAAATAAAACAGAAGAGGAGTAGCTACTAAGAAAGCATTTAGATTTTATAAGTTAATCAATTTAAAGTTTCTAGGCACTTAAAAGGCAATTTAGTAATCTAATTTATACTAATTTATTAAATTCAGACCATCTTTGGTGGATTCTAAGAGATGTGATTTTGTATGAATGTCGTTTGATAGCAGTTATTATACTTGTTTAGTTATATCTGTTTAGACAATCGCTGAAGGAAGCCTGATTTTATTTCGTATGAATTTTACTCAACAGTAATTATTTATTTATGTAGTAAAGAAATTTAATTTAAAATCATTTAATTAAATTAAGATCATCAATGAAGAAATCTATGATACTTGATTTCGAATTAATTTTGTTGGCAGCATTTGCTTAACTTTTTTTATTAAATGTTTACTAATTTTCTTTGTAATAATGCATTCTAATAACAACTTTAGTCCATAAAATGCTCTTAACACGTTATATCATAAAATAATATAATATATTATGATATAATAATATAACATATTATGCATATTAAATGCGCAGTAAAATGATAAACTAGAATGTTAATCGGACTCCACATGAAGTTAGTTCAATATCAAGGCTCATTGATATTAATATTGCTGAAACTAACGGTCAATTTAATTATCCACTGGAATTCCGCACTCACTGAAAACGTTTACTGTGTATCTTGAATAACTCGTCGCGTTGTTTCTTCCTAAGTGTGAATTTTATTTCGACTAATAACGCTTCAATAAACGTTGCTAGTCGAAATAAATTATTTGTTGCAACGTTTCAATAAAATTTAGCGCTCTCTACCATATATTTTAATGCCTGTATAAGCATTTACTGATTCCCCATCTTTATATTGGGTTGGGAAGAAAGTAATTTCGCTTTACACAAATAGATAGCGTTAGGTTCGTTTCATTATTATGTTCGTTTCATTATTATTCATTATTATTATTATTATGTCTTATAATACTTTCTATTGAGATTTGGAAGCTGATACTTTCAGATTGGTATATAAACTAATTCCGTGTATTTGTTTTTTACAATTGCTAGTTTACGGTCAGTTTTAACATGGGGTGCAAAAATAAACATTTACGACATATTTTACTTTTTTGATTTTCATAAAGGCAAGTGCGTGAGGGAGACTCACAAGATAAGATAAAGAGATGTGTGAATTTCATGTTTTTGGTTGCTTAGCAGAACGCAAGTCTAGAATTGGTTTAAAAAAATTCATTCCGAAGATTTTTCATTTGAAGATGACCAACGTTCTGTCCAACATTCTGGAGTTGACGATGGAAAAATTATCTCCATAACTGAATCGAATCGTCATATAGATGTCAGAGAGATTGCAAAAAAGTTCAGTGTATCACACACAAGAATTGAAAATCTCATAAGATGTCTTAAACTCGTTAAGAAGCTAGAAATCTGGGTTCCGCATGAATTGTAAGAAATTCAGTTAACACAACGCAACGGTATTTGCGATACGGATTTCAAACATAATGCCACTGACCATTTTTTAAAAGACTTATCACTGATGGGGAAAAATGGATCATCTATAATAAAATTAATCGAAAATGATCGCCGTCCAATCATGATAAACTAACACAAATCATAGCTAAATTACAACAGAAAAAGATCATGTTGTCAATTTGGTGAGATTACAAAGGTGTTGAGTATTTTGAGCTACTTCCACGCATAAAAACGATCAACCCAGGTGTTTAATGCAAACAACTTAATGGAAATGGAGGAAGCAATCAAACAGATTTGGCAAATCGCAAGGAAATCATGTTTCTCTACTACAATGTGAAGCCTCATGCATTTTTAAGCAACACGTGTGAAATTATTAGAACTTGGTTGGAAAGTGATGCGGCATCCCTTCCCATATAGCTGCATCTTGCATCATCCAATTATCATTTATTTCGAAGTTTACAAAATTTCTTAACCCTTTCGCGACGGGAAGCGCAAACGCGAGCTTATCGCTGAGACCGGCAGTCTCTTTGGCAAGTGTTTGTCCAGGGGCGGAGGGTTTTTTCTTATTAAGCCTAAATCGATGAAATTACTGAAATATCAGCACGTTGTTTAGTACTATTTTGTAGAGTATTTAAATGGGCATCTACGTGTATCTGAAACCATATGGATTATGAGCCATATGTTTACTCATACCATATGAATCATATAGTACGAGTCATGCACACTATCATTTTGAGTAGAAGGTCAAATCTGCATGTACCTGAAACTATATGGACATACAATGCCATACTGTGCCAAAAGTTAAAGTTTTAAAACGTTCCAGGACACTGGCACAAATGTGTGACGACCGGGGATGAACGAGAAAACGCTCTAGCACGCTAGCGTATCAGCTGAGAAATGAGTGCTTTTCTTGCTGGCACGTATAAGTGACTGTCGGTGCGAAAGGGTTAAATAGTAAAACTTTCAGTTATAGCGATGACCTCAAATAACTCTTGTTTGAGTTTTTTGTTGATTAAAACCAGAAGTTCTATGAGCGCTGAAGCATGAGGTTACCAGAGAGATTGTAAAAGGTCATAGAGTAGAATGGAAGATATTTGACCTATTAAAGCTCATTTTTTGTATAGAAAAAAAAATGAATTTTATTTTACTGTAAAAGACCGAAATTACTTTCTTGCCAAACCAATAGTTTAACACTTTATTTTATCTGAACATTTCAGAAAAGGGAGAAAAAGTTGTGAATTCTGATGTGTATTGTTTGCTTCGTTATGCCGGACCAATAGGATAATTACTCTTTCTCTTTCCATTTATTTCCATTTATTAGTAATTATTCCATTTACATTTATTGTAATTATTTTTTTCTCATTTTTTTTCTTACAGTTTAAGTTTGTTTTGTTTAAGGTACATATAAAATAGATCTCACAATTTTGATAAAAGGATTTTTTATTCATTATTTAATCTCACTTTTTTATCTTTAAGCTCAAGTTATAATTTAAGATTTATTTTTTAATTTTACGTTCTTTAAAAGGAATGTGCATTTAAAAAACTTTGTAGTTCCTTATGTTTATGAAAAATATTGGCTATTTGTCGCGTAAGAAATAAGATATGTGCCATAGAGATTAACAAATGCAAAATACAAGATTGCAATATGCTATATAAAATCGCAATGTGCTGTACAAAAATTAAAATATGTTATACATGACAGCAATGTGCTATACAAGAATTACAAAATGTGTCATGCAACAATTATGTATCTGTTAATAAATTAGGCAAGAGTTAAGGAATGTGTTATACAAGATGACATAATGTTGCACGAAAATTAAAAAATATGCTATACAAGAATTAAGAAATGAGCTATGGGGATGACAATGTAATGAAAAATAATTACAATTGTGCTATAAAAGAATTGAAAAATGTGCTATACGAGAATTAAAATGTGGTACAAGGAATTAAAATTGTGTTGTATAAGAATAAAAAATATGTTATAGAAAATTTAAGAAAAGTATGTACAAGATAATAATATGCTATACAATAATCGTAAATTGTAAATGGTTAAAACGTTCTCTAGCAAAGACAGAATTGCTAGAAAGTTAAAAATCGATGCTGATGTTAAGAACTTCAATTAATGCATATTAGGTTAAAATAAAATAAAATATTTTTTTTCATTTAGTTAACTTAGCATTTTTGTAATAGAATTATAAATCATTTTGTAATCTTTATATAAGTTGACTCTCAAACTTCAGTAGTAAAAAAATTGTTAAACATTCTTGGCTTGCACAAGAAAATAAACACATGACATTACTTTTAAAGTTATTTCGATTACGGTTGTCTGTTAACTGTTCATAATTATGTGAAACTGGTAAAAACATCAAGTTATTTAACATTTTATTGTGGATATTTTTATTTGAAATAGCATCAAGGCATTTTATTTTCGTATATACTTTGTAAAATTGGAATGTATATTCATTTTGTAAATAAGAATAGGTGTTGTAGTATGTTCAGTCAGAACATAAATCCTATTACCTATGATAAAATACAGTTTTAATATTAAACTTGGCATAACTTAAATTGGAATTAAATATCCTTTCAAACTTAAGTTATAAACTTTCATATTTGTTGTAAATATACATTTTTAAAGCCTAAAAATATTATGAAGTTCCTTTCGTACACAATATTTAAATTGCTAACAGGGATTTTTTACAGCTAGCTGTGCGTTATGTAGTTTAAAACGAAAATTCTTAGGTTGCATATTGCCAATATTTTCCATAAATACATATACATTGCTCAAAACACTTAGGAGATATTTTGAGTTCCGTATGAAATAACTACATAATCGACAACTTTTTAAACAAAAATGAAATAGAAGAGGTTCGAAAACTGCACGTTTTTTAGATAATGAGTGAAAAATTACTTGCAGCAATCCTTCTGTAGGAGGAGATTAGAAACAATTGACACGCTTTGAATGTTTTGTAACAGTGAAACGCGATATCTCAGCAAGTCGAATCGGTAGCCTGGAAGGCTGTCGGTCGTTTAGAGGCGGGTCACATGCAATCCGTTGTAGCAGAAGCATTAAGAGTTTCTCAAACTGTCATTTCCAGACTATGGAATCTGTTTTTAGAAACTGGAAATTTTCACCGAAGATCGGGACAAGCTTGTACTCCTGCAACAGCGTAAAATGGGGGCAGGTATTGAACACTAACAGTCAGAAGAAACCGCACTATAAACGCCACTTTCTTGCAACAGCACCTTCAGAGGGCTACTGCTACCAGAGTTTCGACTCAAACTGTTCGAAACCGACTCCACCATACCTGTTTGTTTGATCGCAGACCTATGATTTGTATTTCGTTGACACAGGACCACCGTGCAGCCCGCAGAAGTTGGGCACATAAGCATCTCAGATGGGAACGAGATGAGTGAAACAATATTGCTCTTCATGGATGAATAACGCTTCAGTGTACAACCTGATAATAGGCGGATTCTCATCTGGAGAGAAGCTGGTGCACGAAATACTCCTGCGTTTGTGCATGAAAGTGTCCGAATTGGCGGAGGCGGAGTGATGGTCTGGACCGGCATTTCTATTAATGGTCGAATCGACCTACATATTATCAGAAATGGAGAACTAACAGATTAACGATATAAGGATGAGATCCTAAGACATACTGCAGTTCTTTATGCTGCAGTAATCGGGAATGAATTTATTCTCATGAATGATAACGCCAGTCTACCTCGTGCTCAGCTAGCGAACAATGTCCTTTTCCACGAAAGAATCCTTCGAATAGATCGGCCAACGTATTCCCCAGGTAAGAACACAACAGAACATGTTTGGGACATTTTAGGAAGAGTTGCTAGTCGCTTGTCAACCCAGAAGCAACTCAGCATTTTGAAAACTCCTTTCTACAGGAATGGGGAAGAATACCCCAGTTCCTCATTGATTTCATGCCTCGTAGGTGTGCGACATTGCTTTCGGTCAGAGGAAACCATACTCCTTACTGAAACTTATTTGTGTCCTAGAAATAACATTTTTTGTTTATTGCATAATATACACAAATTGCGCCTTTTTTATTTATCGAAAAATATCGTCAATAAATTTTAATTATTCCTTTTTAGGTGCTTCTTTTTCCTTTTCTTTTATTTTACGGCACCATAATACATCACTCACCAAAATATTTCCTCATTCGCAGTTTATATCCAAAATCGTAAAATCTCCTAACTGTTTTGAGCAGTGTAACTACATAGTTTTTGTAGAGCAAATCCACTGTAAAGCTTCATGAGTATAAAAGTAAGATTAAAATAATAAATTTTAAGAAAGAAATTTCCTTTTGTTCATAAATAAGTAATTTACTCATTTGATTTTTTTTTACAATCATTCTTATTATTATATCTTAAATTTATTATCTCAGGTATAATTTTAAATTTATTATACGTATGATAAGATATATGAATTTTATGTATTTAGCACCTTATTCTTTTAGATATTTATGCTTTTTTTATTTTATAAGCTATTGTTTTATCATTTCATTAAACTTTACATTTTTGATGATAAGATTTTATTAATCTTTTAATTATCGTTCTTATTATTATAGTGTTACAAATTTTGTAAATAAGTAAATAATTTTAGTGAAATTATATGCGAAATTGTAGTATCTTTTGTATAATGTAACATAAAATGTCTGAAGATAGTGAAGCTCTGCCGGAAAAATGAGGTTACAAGAGGAAAAGGCTATCTCGCTAAATAGAGGAGATAGCGCCAAGCTGGCGATAAATTTGGCGACTAATTTTTGTCGCCATATTTAACGAGAAATCGTTAAAAGTCTATAATTAAAAAGTACATAATCGAAAAACCATAATTTTGATTTTTAAAAAGAAATATCGAATTTTTAAATCTTTTTAGTGTTGAAAGCCTTAGTAGTTACCGTATTTTCTACTGAAAAAGTCGTGGGGCGTATAAGTGGAATCCGAGATTTTACTAAAATAACCATTGAAATTATGTATATCTGGCCTATAATTTGACATTCAATGTGCAACATCTAGTGAAACTTCAGTGTACAAAACAGATTATCAGAACAGGTCAGGAAGGTTCTTTTCAAAAGTGTATTTTAAGATCGCGAAAATGAGTATATTATCACGCCCGTGCATGCAATGGACTGATTCAAATCCCAGGGTTAAAGGTTTTAGGGGTGCTCTTAGTTAATGCATTTCATTTATGGAAAAATAATATATAGTGACGCCATAGCTGCTGAGAAGATAAAAATTAGATGAAAGAGCATTTTAATTTCAAATAATGAGGTTTGCAAATGTGATTTAAAGATAAGACAATAAAAGAAAGCTGATACCTGAAGGTTATTTTTAAAGTATTTTAAAATCATGGGAAGGGGGGCTAGTACTATTTTTTTATTCTTCATAACATTTTGATAGAATAAAAGTTGTTTAAAACATTTTTATACCTAAAAGAATTTCATTTCATTTAATCTTATATTCTGAAAGATAAATATTTAATTAATCTCTTTTATTCCATATAATTATTAACTTGGTTAGTAAATGTAGATATTTTATGATATTATGATATTTATGATTTGTGGTATTATGATTTTATGGTATTATGGAGATTTTTATGGTATTTTATACTTGACATATAAGGCAGTAGACATTTTGTAGAATAATTTGGAGACTGGAAACCTCGACTTATCGAAGAGTAGGGTATTTATTGAGCTAAACGAATTTTGATCTTGTAAATCTCCCTGACATTACAAACTATTTGTTTTATCGAAACTCATAAATAACAAATAAGAATTATTACGCCAGCAGACAAAAAGATATTGAATCAGAATAATTTAGCGTTGAGTGGCAGTGATTTTTTTTGTACTTTTTCTAATTTTATTGCATATTAAAATTAGAAACTGTTTAAACTTTGTTATGACGTTTATATAATTTTTATTATTCCTAAAGTCGCAATAATATAATTGCCATTTGCAAATTCTTTTTTTAAGTAATTGCGTATATTTTTTACTCTGCTTTTTGATCTCTTAAAATAAAATTATTTTAAAATATCTCTTAAATAAGTAATTCTTAAAATAAAAATGCTCTACCATAAAATAAAACTTGCCATCTATCCTTCGATATTAACAATGAATTAAGTAAAATCAATTTTAACTGCTTATCTCACTTTTGCATTTTATTTATTACTATTTAAAGCAGCTAAAATAACCAATGGTAGTAAAATATTCATAATTTTAAAATTATTTGAATGCTTGTAAAAGGTAGGTAGGCCTCTGAATGTAAAACACATACTAAAATAAATGCAATAATAAATTCATAAAACATTTTAAATGGATAATGATTGTTCAAATTTTCAAACTATAAAACAAATAAAATTGCAGTCGCCAAAATAAGAGCTCTTAAGTATCTTTTTATTACTTCCTACCTATGATTTATTTAAAAAATATAATAATCATTTATGAACATTGAATATTTCATTTTTCAAAATATAATATTTCTAGTTCTTAAGTAGTTGCATTTAGCATGTACTTCGTAATTAATTTAGTTATTTTTTATCTAATTAATTTTACTGTTTACTTTAAAGTCTGACGCTTTTCTAATGTTCAACGACATATTTATAGACACCATATAAATTTGGAATCTCTAAAGTTTTATCTTCGAATTAGTTTCATCAGTTTACTTGAATGTTTGCAGCAATATTCTCAAATTATTTTGTTAAACATCGTCATCTGTTATTGGAACGAATACCCTGTCATGAGATGAATTGGAAATATTTAAACATATTACAAGGAAAGTTATAAGAGAAAAAGTTGTAACAGACATTTAATAAATTTTTTAACACAGGACATCTGCATCGTTTTAGGGCTAATCTTTTCAAACAAGTTCTACCGAATATAGCAAACGACAGATCATAGCTTCTATTACTATATCTTCTCGCGGTTTCTAAGCTATCGTCTGCTTGCGAAAATAATTTTGTATTTAGTTAATCAGTTGCTTTAATACAGTTAACCTCTGATATCATGGATATGAAAACTGAGCATAGAACCACAATAACATTCCTGGAAAAACGGCAACGGAGACTTCTAAAATCTTGTGTAGAGCAAATGGAGATCGAGTATTAACATGATCCAACGTTTTCTTATCGGAACAGACGATCCTTCACTCGAAGATGTTGAAGATAATCTAGGAGTAGCCACCCTTCGAATTCTCAAACGGTTGAAAATATGGAAAACATTGGACGGCTGCTGTTAAAAAATAATCATCTGTCTCCCTGAATGATAGCTGATGAGCTTAAGTTCAATTACGACACAGTTCACAAAACTGTTGTAGAATATCTTCAAAAAAGAGAAACGTTTTCTCATTTTGACCTTCACACCCATGTCATTGAGAACAGAAAGAAGATCGAATTTCAGCATGCCATGATTTGATCTAAGTAGCGATATTAATCTTGGCGTTTTTAAAATAGATTGTGACTGAAAATGAAACTTGACTTAATGATCTGGAGATACTGCGGCAATCATATGTTTTTTTTTGAGGGGGAGAAATCTTGACTGGATAGTTCTTGATTGGAAATAGATAATTCACAAGAAATTTGTTATTAAAGGACAGTTAATGAACCTATAAAAGTATTTCATAAAAACGTAATGAATTGATTTCTGAAGGGAATTCAAAGCGTTAAACCTGAAAAAGCTCAACCGAGTTCTGCTATGACGCGATACAGTTCCATTCTAGTCAAGCAATTTCCAACAAAGAAAAGTATCGCATTTCCCAGCCACCACCACCATTCATCAAACTGGCACTTGAAGCAATCTGAAGATTACTACCTAAGATTTGGTACTTGTAAGAATTTGCAAACTAAAATATTACCTTAATGGTCATTATTTTAATAGCACTGAAGAGATCCCAATCATCAGTGAACTAAACAATAGTTTGAAATTGAGTTGTATGAAGGAATCAAGTAGTATGAGCCAAGCGTAGAGATTTGAAAGAACTGTGTATTGAAAGTTAAGAAGTAAAAACGTTGCTGAAGTCTTCGATTTTGCAAGAACTGAGTTCAAAACTTTGTAGACATATTGTATATTAGCATGAAGCCGTTATATTTAAACACTGTATTACGCGAGTTTTGTTATAATTCGCTCAAGACGTTAAAGTGAAACCAACGCCTCTTTTCTGCAAGATTAAATGTGGGCACATCTATAGGCCTCCCATTTTCAGGAAATTTTCAAATTCTCTTCATTATTTAAAATGCGGACTTTGTCTCGCACTCTTGTTGGCTATCATTTAATAAGTCTTAATTGAAATGAATACGACATAAGGATAACTCGTAGATAATGGTAACCTGTATAACCAATCATCGCTGATGTATGGAAGATGTGGTCACGGGAGATTGATATCCATCTATTGATAAGATAACAAAAAGAAATGAGAGTATTCTACAAAAACTAATATAATCTAAAATAAAAGCAAATTGTTGCAAGGGGTGACAAGAAAATTTAACTTAAATAAATTTCCATATTTAATTGTGCTTTTCTACCAGATTCTTCCACTTAAGAAAGCATTTTTTATTTGAATTAATAATTATTTAATTACTGAGGAATAAAATATAAAAACCTAACTGCAATCTTTTTCATTTAAATAAATTACGATTTATAATGAGAAAGAGATGCTAAGGTTTTTTTAAACAATTCCCAGATTAACTTTTAATTATGATTACTACATGAATTAATTAGACCTTAATTAAGATAATTCGGACGTTAATTTAAGATGATTAGGGCATTGATTGGCCCCTCAAAGAAATTATTTCTCTCGTCTGAAAGAAATTGAATATTATAATTTTACATTTTACTCATATACTTGCTTATTGAAATGATAAGCTGTTTAATTGCATTAATTTTATCATAGCTATATAACTGAATTAAAATTTGTTATAAAATCAATAAGAATTCTGTAGACTATTTGTTTTTCGGAAGCTTTTTAGTATATAAATCATTTTCGTCTATTTCTAGTCTTATTTCTTATATTGACGACTGCAATGGTTCGCAGATCTTATTGAAAACGTTTTCGATTCTGATCAAATTTAAAGGACCTGAGTTTTAAAGAATTCTTCCTACCTCATCCATAAACGGTAATGAAACCAATAAAATAAGCATACGTAGAACAACAAAGGAGAATTGAATTAAATAGGAATAAAAACAGTGAAGAAATTATACCTTATAAGACAAAGCAATATAAAATACGTAACCAAGGTAACGAAGAACATACTAAACATGAAGAAATGATGCAAAACTGAATTTGTGGTAGTTCAAAAAGATAAAAATCAAACAAGTTCAGAATAAACACAGTAAAAATGAAATCCAAATTAACTGCAAGAAAATAATCATAAAACACAAGATTATATTGTAGTTATTAGTTGTAATTTACGAGTATATATACCATTAAATAATATACCATATGCAGCATTTCATGTCTTGTCCTTGCAATTAATAAAAACTGTTTCAAAATGAAAACGTTTCCAAAGATAATTTTTCATCAAATATTTTTATATCAAGTACTGTATAGTATATAACCAATACACAAGTAAAATCATACTGAACAAAAGAAATTGCGTAAATAGCAGAACCAATGATAATTGAAATAATCCAAAGAAAATAAAATAAGTATTGGTACTGATTTGACATTTTAAAATCATTCAGAGCAAAGAAATCCTCTTGCAACATATACATATATAAACTAATGTATTTTCAGAATACACTAAGTGAGAATGAGTTTCATAAATCTGCTCTGCTCAAAGGGTTTTTAGAATGGGAATATACATGCGGAAAAAGGGAAGCGGTAATTAACTAAAGGGGACATTCTCCAAATTTTTTTTTTGCTTTTAAAATAACAATATTTTATTTAAATTCTCTGTTTAAGTTTCATAAAGAAATGTTCGTTCAAATTATGGATAATCAAATGCTAGTGTTTAGGTAATGCTTTGTCATACTTTCTAGATGGGTTATAAAAATCAAGCTGAGGATGATTTTGTTCTTAAAGTAAATTTTAGACTTGATATGGCTTGATATGAACTGATATATTTTATTTTGACAAAAAGAACAGCAAGTCCCTAAAACGTAATATTAATGATATTTCTAGTTATGATCTCAAGACACATTACTCTGCTAATATTTAAATTTTTTATATTAAAAAATTAAATTTAGAATTAAAAAAAGTATCATTTTATGTAAGTATAAATTTGTTTTTAATGTTGAAAAATAAAATATGTCAAAAATACAATACATATATTTCCTAAATCTTAACAAAGTATTAGTTCGGATCTGTTAAGACTGTCTGTATTATAAAAAAGAAAATTTGTTCCTTCAAAAACGTTGGAATATATATATTTACATAATTGTGTACTTTTGTGCTGTTAAGCTACAGTATGTTCTAGAAATGTTTCTTTTTATTTTAATCGTCGTCACAAGATGTCAGTTACTACCATAGCTGATCTCCCATCTTTTATGAATTAATGAAAACACATTATTGTTTTGCATTTTCTCTTTTTTTAGGATTGTACAAGTCAATCCTTGGAGGTTTTACAATGAAAGGGTTTACCACCAGCAAAAGACGGAAATTATGTGACGACATATCGAAATTTCTTGTACATTCGTAATGCGCCTAGTGCTCTCAATCTACAAAATAGCTTAGCAATTTCAGCGACAAGCAATGATGCTTTTGACAAAAGTGTTTTGACACCTCATAATTTTCCCATTTTAGAATTTTAACTGTTTATTGCGATCGCAAAGCAACAGATTGTTTTAGGGGGGGGAGCTATTTAAGATGAAAGGTGTATGATAAAAATAATCCGAAAAATAAACATCAGCTTAAAAACAATATTCGAGAGTCAATCTATAACGTTTTTTTCATAGTTGCAGTTCTTCTATCTAGCAGAATCTTCTGTAAAGATCTTTTAATACTTCTTGACATGGAATTCCTCACAAACTAAAGTAAATTAACTAATTTCATTGTTTCTCACAAGATGGCAAAAATATCGCAATGCCGTGTAACTCTTATACTATGCCGACATAATTCAAAGTATGAGTGGTACATCAGATGAAGAAGAACGCTTTACATTCAAATGATCTTTGAAGAAATAAAATAGCTTTTGCGTTAGTGATATCATTTTTTAAATGTGTTTCACATACGTTTGTTTTAAAAATGCAGACTCATCGTAAAAGAAAGGCCTGATTTTAAGAAGTTTCATTAAAAAAAGTAACTGAGGGAGCTGGAAAATTTTGTTGCAAAGTATGTTTAAATTTCTTTGACATGTAAGTAGTGAATTTTAGTACCAGCGTCGTTTGTTGCCCTACAGATATCAAAGCGGTATACGTACATTGTGACATGTCTGATGTGATTGTAACAAAGGCAAAATGTAATGCAAATTGCAAAAAATGGTTATTTTTTGCGTTAATCAAAACTGCGTTCAGATTCTGCGTACCATACAATACGCACTGCACTTTTTGGCGTACAATTACCCTGTCCATGAAAGCTGGCTGTTGAAGGGCGGAAGTGTTGCTTTACAGTGTGTTTTTAAGATGGTAAATTTTATTGTAATATTCTAGCTGAAAAGTCAGATTTACAATTTTAGTGATAATATATCTTTTTAAAAAAAGAAAAATTCTATCTTATTTCTCCTTGATAAACTGGCGCTTTGTTATACTTTCGCCTCGTATGCTGCATTTTAGTGGGACTGGTCTTAATTTTTCTTAGTTAATGTATACTTATTTCCAAATATTAATGAAAATTTGAACAAAAGGAAGTAATTAAAAGAGAAATTATGTTTAACCTTATACGATAAGGGATCGAAACATAAAAAAATATAAACAGCAAATGAAATAAAGAGCACAAAGCTAATCAAGGAAAAAACCAAAGATCTTCTGAAGAAAGAAACCATAGAACAGGAGGCAAGAGCAGCAGCCATAACATTTGAAAACTTCTTTCAAATGTTTTGTTAAAAAACAACAGAAACAAGGCAATTAAAACAAATTAAAATGCTGTGAAAATATAATTAAAAACCTTAAAAAGGGACAAATTGTTCAACGAATCATCAACCCCCTGTAGGAGCAGGAGGAAGGAAGAGGAGAAGAAGCAAAAACCAATAATTTTTTGGCCCGACCAGAAGAGGCTCTTGGAAGAAGAAGATGATGAATGCCGTTTATGGATGGAGGATGGCGTGGCCCTCGTACCTGGACGGAACGGCAGGAGTCACAGGTATGTACCTGAAGCGGTTGGCGGGGTGGTGGATGGGCCCCGGGAACCTGCGCTGAGGGGACAAGTAGGCAGCCAAAGGCGCCAGCGCTTTAACGTTGTTGCTCGGGTTGTTGGCGAACTTGACAGTGATGGGATCCGTGGCGCCCTCCGGGATTGTGTTGTTGAGATGCTTGATGGCCCGTTCCGCTTCCATCCTCTGGTCGAAGCGGACGAAGCCCACACCTTTTGAGAGACCTAAAGAAGAAATAAACATTCTAAGATAAAACAGCTAAGCAGGTAACTCAAAGAAATATTTTTGCGAATTATAGCAAAGAAATGTGTTGGCAAGTCACAGTGAGGTAAAATTTAAGGCATAAATATTTCGAATATATGTCGTAAAGAAAGTAATGACCGTTTTATTTTTTCCGTTGATTGAACGCCTTCTATGCCCAATCAGTCCATGATTGAAGATGTAAAAGTGTATGTCTGAAAAGCGTGATTATCAATTTTTATTTGAATAGTATTATCAGTTTTCAAAATGAAAGACATTTATGCTGTTCATGCTTCGAAATCGAACAGCTAATACTGCTAGAAACGTCCAAGATGATTACGGAGACGTCATGAGTGAGCATCAAACTAGCTGACTCAGATGCTTTAGGTCAGGTAATTATGACTTCAATCACCTTCCAAAATGTGGCAGAACAGCAGGAGTGAATAATGGTCAGCTGAATGGGTAGGTGAAAACTATATAAGACCGGAAAGAGCATCTGCTCTCAGTTTCCTCCACTCTCACGTTTACTTGTTTCGAGACCAAAGAGGAATTTTCCATCGCAAGGCCCGCAATGGGATTACCTCAGGTTACTGAGAAGTACTGTCTAGCGGAGTAGAAAGTATAATAACCACCATGGCATCAAGGCGCTGTCAGTTGTTGTTGTTGTGAGCTGTTAGTTTCCAGCGACTTGAAGTATTGAAAGCTTCACCTTTTAGGTGCGCTTTGCATTGCATTGTGTTTAACTTTCTTAGTAATTTGAAGTGTACCTAACGATTGTACTCTAAGAGATTATGAATACCCGTAAGATTATTTCTGTGAAAAGTTTCAGAACTCTGAAGTGTTCCTTTTGATTAAATAAATTTTATCAACCTGCTATAGAACCTGTGTGCATTCAGCCTATTGCGAATTCGTACGCACACAACAATATTATTTGCTCTAATCTAACATTTTTAGTTTTTACAAAATTGCATAGTTTGCTATTGGATTGTCGGAAACGTCACGAAGCATTTAGACTATGCTTTGTCGCTGTAAACTTTACGCAACTTTTCACATCCTTGTCGCGCCCTCTTCCTTTCCAGAAGTAAAACTATAAAATATGGCGGGAATGCAACTTTTGGTCTTCAATTTTCCCTGTGTTGTCAAATCTGTAAAAGCAAAACAAACAAAAGGTGAATATTAGTGCATGTGACGCTCAACCTCTCAGCTATTCCTGACATATCGATTTCATGGATGTGAATAACTCTAGCACTTCCACAAATCAACACTTACCATCTTCAACTAAAATACGTCATGACTTAGAAAGTGCAATATAAACATAGTAGGTTTCGTTGAAACTGGTCAACTGATTATACTAAACACGCAGAGTCTCATGTGTTTTGGTAACATACACTAAGTCAAGACTCCCACTTAAGCGACTTATTTCTATGTCTAGATAAGCAAACGAAACATAAGAATGGTGTAAAAGACCCTTTCATTACAAACTAAGTAAGTTGAACAGAAGACACACCTGGTGCTTATAAATTAGCCAAAAATATGGCATGAACTTAAAAAGCAGAATTCTGAATTCAAACTAAATCTTAGTAGCTATTAGCCAAAGAATACGCAAAGATATTTAAATGTGAAAGTTAGGCCTTAACATAGACCGGCGAGACAGCATAATCGGCAAGAACAAAGCAACGTCGTAGACAGGAAGCTTATCGTAGAATAATAATTAGTAATGTGATCTTCAGCAGGCAGAACACGCTCTGACTAAACAATCTCAAACCCTCACTTAAATGCGAGCGAACTAAATTTGCGTTCAGCAGAAAAATGGAAAGAGAGAAGTGATAGTAAAGATTCCTTACATAAAAGAACTGGTTAATTAACATTAATACCTTGTAAACAACACATGTTGCATACATTAAGACGTCAAAAGATGCAGGCTTTAATATAAATATTAAATGAGTATAAAAAACTGTATGTGCAAATTATAAAGTATCAGTACAAATAAATATCATGTGTATATTATAAAAAATAATAATATAAAATATATACTATAAAAAATATTTAAAATATATTACTTACTGCAGGGAAAATATACAGTATTTAAGTATGCTGAAGCTACCTTTTACTTTTATATTATTATATGTATATCTATTTATCTACTTTTTAAGTATGCTGAAGCATCTTTTAACTTTACCTGAACTAATATGTTATAGAAATATGCATCAAGGCATAAGGTACGCAACAGAGCAGCATATGGCACGTATATGAAATAATTAAAAATACGGGCCATGACGAACGGTTCGTTTACAGCTACTGCTAAAACATTATAAGATATTTCTTCCCCCTTCTTGGTATGCCTTCGCGGTGTAATGATCAGCACGCTGGGCGCGCATTCCAGAGGTCCGTGGTTCGCTTCCCGGAGAAGGCAGTGTTCATTTTTCATCTCTCCTGCTTTCAACAAAATACCTAATGTCTCTACAACATAAATATGGTATGATACTGACGAGTAATATCTCAAGTATATTTATAAAAAGCTTAGAAAAGGCTTGATATACAGAGGTATAATGGGAACATGGATATGCATAAAGCGTAGAGCATAATGCATACGACATACATACGTATATGTAACATTATAGCATAGCGTTAAGAACAACTTTAACAGTACATGCGGCATGTAGAGTATCATACATACAGCGTAGAGCTTGGCGTACAATTGCTAATACTGGGATTTTGTGATGGGTAGATTTACCATAGATATTGATGAAAATCTTTCAATGTTACATTAATAATTAGAACGAGCATATACTAGTTCTTTAAAATTGGGAAAGCGCATAGAACTCAAACATTTCACCGATTAGTTTAACATTTTTGGCCGCAAAAAATGGAATGGTTCTCTTGCAGGAAAATTTTCGGCAATCGTTTCCCTATATTTAAAAATTTTAACTCTTAATCATAATCAGATCAAATGGCCGCAAATTTCTTTTCCTGGGTCTGTTAAAAGGAAAGGGGTACACAAATAAAACAATGAATTCAGTTTATAATTAAAACTCAGTTTAGAAAAATTTGAGAAGTTTTTAAAAATTTGAGTAATGACGATGACCTCAAATCGCACTTGTTTGAAAGTTTTGCTGTTAAACAGCAGAAGTTCTCTGAACGCGGAATCATGAAGCTACTAATAAGATAGAAAGAGGTCAAAAAGCAGAATGGAAGATACTTGACTGTTTAGAGTTCACTTTTGTATAGAAAAAAATTGAGTTTTATTTCACACTAGAAAAGAAAACAACACTTTCTTGCCAGTGCAATATTTATGATTATTTTTATTCCGAACCAATACTTAACATGGAATTCCTTAAAGCTATATTTTTAAATACATACGATTTTAAAACAGTACATCAGTAGCAAAATTGAAAAAAGTGAACATATGAATAAATTACAATAAAAAAAACACGTTGAATGTAAATGTTAAGAAACTAATAAGAGCAACGATTCCTCTGCAAAGTTACTGAATTTATGCCGATTCCTCCTGAGACTCATGTTACATCGATTTTTATTGTAAATTTATTCACGTTACGTCGATTCCTTGCGTAAGTTTATTCGCATTACGTCGATTCCTACCGCAAATTCATTCATGTTATGCCTATTCCTCTAAACATTTACTTTTGTTAAGTAGATTTCTTACGTTACACCGATTCCTACTTCAAATTTACACACATTAACATCGATCCCTAATGTAAATTTACCTACGTTACATTGATTTATACCGAAAATTTGCATACGTTACTGTGGTTTCTGAATCAAATTTATTCACGCTACGTCGATTCCTTGCGTAAATTTATTCACATTACGTCGATTCCTACCGCAAATTCGTTCATGTTACGCTATTCCTCTGTAAATTTACTTTTGTTTCGTTCATTCCTTACGTTACTCCGATTACTACTGCAAATTTACACGCTTTACATCGATCCTTAATGCAAATTCACTTAGCGTTACCTCGACTACTACTGCATTAAAAGCAACTGTTAATTGTTCACTTACGTTACATCGGTTTGTAATGCAAATTCACATATGCCATGCTGATGAATTTACATATGTCATGCTGCACATTTATACAAACTACTACGATTATTGTTGCTTTTTATTAGTTTCTTAAACATGTTTAGTAACTTCGTACAATAAGATCTTTATTGAAAATGAAACTGTTACTGACCGCCACTATTACCTGTGATGTTATCACACAGTATTCTGGAGGTGATTATGCGCCCGAATGGGGAGAACTGGGCTTCCAAGTCCTGCTGAGTGAAGGCCTTGGGAAGGCCACTCACGTACAGGTTGGCACCCTTTATGGCTTCACTGCTGGGACGGGCATACGAGACCTGAAAAAAAAAAACGTAGATAAGCAGGATGGCGATAGAATACAAAAGAAACAAAATTTCTCTCCAGGTTTCCTTCACACAGCAGACAGATGTCCAAGAATTTCTCTCGCAGGAATATATGATGCATGACTGGACAAGACCAGTTTTAACTTTGTTGTAGAAAAAGTCACTTTTACGTTTTTAATTATAACAATTAACAGCTGATTCATAAATTTATTTATTAGACAATATTAGCTATCATAAAATGAAAATTAAAGATTTATTTTCTTGGAAAAATCATATATTCACTATGTTTCTCATTGGAATTAATGCTAAATGAAACAAAATGCATGTGGTAGTAAGTATGACTGCCTTGTATATTCTCAACGCAGTTTATTGTGGAAGTTGTTCTGTCGTACAGGAAGGAAACAAGTTTCAGACAAAACTTTTAGACAAGCCTAATATTTGTCCACAAATTGTCAAACCTAGATGAAAGTGGAGAAAATATCGAAGAAATATACTAAGGTAATTTATTGGATTTATTAATAAGTGATACTGAAAGTTACAATGCAAATTTTAGTGGTAGTGATGATAGCAAGGACAGATATAGAAATCGTTCACTGATTAAGTAATGTTATGAAAAGGCGATAAATGCTTACATCTAGTCAAAGCCGTGAAAATTATGCCAAATTCATCAGATAATATTAGTGACTTTGCTAACGTATTTATAAGTGTTGATCTGTTTACTTATACATTCTGGTTTACAAAAGTTAAGCAACAGACGGAAAATTAATAGTAACTAGAAAAGTATGCATGCAAATTGGGAAAAACTTGGTGAAAATATTTATTATACCACCTGTAAGATAGAAAAAACAAGAAAATGTGACAAGGAATATTTACATTTTGTGAAATCAACAAGAACTAATCTCATAAATTCGCATATACATATTAAATACAAAATATTTCTCAGTAGTAAGTATGATCATCCGGAACACCAGTACAGGTCATAGCAGATATACTGCCATATCTTCTGTTGTTTATGACGTTTTCAGTGAGCTTCATGGGTAACAATGCTCACTGATCAGGACCACGTAAAGCAAGATCGGAGGACAGCGATACGCTTCTCGAAAGCGTCCCACATATAATTAGTGGGTTTAAGGTTGGGACAACGAACTGGCCATTCCATTTGAACAACAGTTTTTCTTTAAGAAATTGGTGCACGAGGCGATCAGTGCAAGGGTGGCCATTATCTGCTTGCAAAATGAAAGTAACGCCAATTACGGGAGTATAAGATCAACAGTAGGATCCAATATGTCATCTCTGTACCTCTGAGCATTGAGAATTTTATGCAGATATTGGTTCCACATAATAATCTTGTGCGTCCACTTAAAGACACTCCTTCCCATACAAGAAAACTACACTAAGATATCCAATGTTTGCTCATCTCCATATGTAAACATGTCGGAAGTCCTTCTGCAAAGCAAAGATTGACGCATTAGTGAACAGAACAGACTTCAACTGATTTTCATTCTGTTTACATGACTATGTGCCCAGTTCAAAAGCTCTTTCTCGTGGCGGGAGATGAGCGAGACGGACAGTGCCGGTCGCTAAGCATATAGCCATATAGCCTTCTTACTGTCATATATCTGCTTACTGCCGTATCTGATTCTGTCCTTCCTGTAGCATAAATAAGCTCGGATCTACGACGAGATGGGATTGCAGTGCTGTTGCGACGTATACTGAATCTCAAATACCAGTCATCTTTAGACGCGACAACTCCTGGCTTATCTTCAATAAGTCTTTGAAAGGCTGAACCAGTAGTTAGAAATTGGTTCCACAACCGTTCTACCATGGAACGGTCGACACTAAGCCACCTTGCAACTGTTACTGACCAACTTCAGACTACAGACTTCTTTCGTTGATCTGCTTCTAATCGGTCTATAGCTCTATAACGTAATTTTGATGGCAAATGTCGCCTTGAATTCATTTTACATTTTAGCTATCTCGGCATTGCTAAATATACCGTCGTTCATTGAATAGCGATTCAATCCTTAACAGCTACTTTTAAGCTGTATTGTATTTATGTAACTTTTGCATGTTTACCACTCTTTTGCATATTACTACTCAGTGCATCTTGGTTTTATCTGTAATGTATCCAAATTTAAAAAATTTGGAACTAGGTTTAACCGAGTTTAATACTTAAGATAAGAAAGCGTTATGATTCTTTCATTTAATGACAAGTATGTATACAAAAGAGCACAGTGTTATTATGTACTAAACAACTGTATGCTAAAGCGTAAGTGTATATTGGATTAAAAAAAGTGAGCATTCAAAATTATGTAAAACTGTTTTACACAAAATTATGTAAAGACCGATAATATATACAAAAATATATAATATCATTAATAACGATTAAGTTTACAGAAGAGTTATGATTCTTTCATGTAATAAAAAAAATGCTAGTACATGTCAAAGTATACAACTATAAAGTAAAAAAGAGCTTACAAAACAATATATTAATATTCTATTAGCATACAAAAATGCATAATAATATTGTTACGATTTTTATATATATGTGAATAATTTTAGTGGAATTATATGAAAAATTGTGTTTAATATAAAATGCCTTAAAAAAGTGAAGCTTTGCCTGAAAAATAAGATTACAGGGGCAAGTCTATTTTACATTTAGGTAAGTATCTCTCTAAATTGTCTAAATATCGCAAAGATGGCCATGGTGTTTGCGACTAATTTTTGTCGCTAAATTTTGAAAAGAAATCGCAATGGTCTAGTCCCTGCATAAATGTAATTGGTCTAAATGCATATATAACTGTAACTGTATCAGGCCCTTATACGTACCTGTAATAGTTTATGCCTTCCAGTAATTTCGAGGAATGGAAGGTACAGGAAATTTCTTGGTAGTCAAAGGATAATTATATAAGACCGGAGAGAGCATCAGTTCTCAGTTTATTTAATTAAATAGTTGACTTTGGAGTACTGAGAGTTCTTCATGCGAGCCTTACTCTTTGGATGCGCTTTGCGTTGCGTTGTGTTTAATGTTCTTAGTAGTTTGAAGTAATAACTACTGATTGTGTTCTGTGATACTGAGAAGGGCTATACGAGTACTTTTGTGGAAAGTTACAGAAGTGTAATTTCTTTTATGAAAATAAATTTTATCAAGCTATCAACGGTTCTGTGCGCATTCGATCCATTACGAACCTGTACGTACGTAACAATATCAATAAGGATTAAATATACGAAAAATCATGATTATTTCACCTAGTGACGAGCAAGTATACAAAGCAGTACCATATTATTGTATACAAAAGCACGTTAATGTATACTAAAATGTATATATTGCATATAAAAGACTATAATACAAACACTGCAATACACTACGATACATACCAAAACATGTAGTTGCGCGCCAAAAAAATGTATGCAGAAAAGAACATATTAAATGCCTATATTAAATTCATAAATGCATAGTAACAATTAATAGCGAACTTATACGAGGTACGTAAACGAAAAAGGTGTGTTTTTTAATCATTCAATAACGAATGTAATACTTCTACCATTTAATAACAATGTAAGCATCAATTTTCTCTATATGCAGTTTTCTGATAGTTATTTCGATACAGAGATCCATCGGCATCAATAGCCTTTTGGAAACGACAGCAAAAAACTTACTGGATCTCATGCCGCTTCTCGTAACTATATGCTTTATACCGCGTCCATTCATTCTGAATCCAGAAATAGCCTCGTTTCATAAAAAAGAGGAACATGGAATGCGTCAATTGGAGGAAAGACGAGTGTTGAGTTGCCTTGACTATTTATCTTCAGCTATCGCGTGCGTGTATCAGTTTCGCGTGGCTGCTACGAAAAGCATCAATGATTAAACGTTATTACTCGAGACAGATGTGAAATATATGAGTTGCTCTTTATTTTCCGGGGGAAGGGGAAGGATGAGGCAGAGCTATCTTAAACTGAAATACCCTCAAAATTCCCGTTTATAGCAAGAAAGCGGAAAATAACACATTTTCTAACAAATTACATTTTAGGAATAACGAAGTTAAAATACTGCAAAAATTTCTTACTTGTAAAATGTGAAATTTTTTAGTGAAAATTTAGGAAACCTGGAATTTAGGAACTTAGGGAACTTGCGATTATTATAATCAGTAAAATTTATTGCTGGACTATAAAGAACAAGGTCTTATAGCCATAATAATTATTATTATTAGTCCAAAGGGATTTAGTCCCGAAGGACTATTACTTTCGTTTTACGATTTTGCGTCGATTCACTCTGAATGCCCGCTTCACTTTTCAAATTGTTGCCACTAAATGTTATCGCTCTGCATTAAATTTTAAAAAATGAAAAATCTGCATAAATGTATGCATGTTTCTCGCATTGTGATAAAACCTAGAGCCATCGAATTTTGAATGACGTAATCCTACTGCGAGTATGGGCATCTGGAAGCCCTAATTTTGAATTTGAAATTTGCTTTATTATCGATTTTATGTTTTGTAACATTTCAACGAATTTCTGATTAACAAACTAAAGGATTTCAAAGCGAGCAATGGCAACACTGTACGGAAAAAAACATTTTTATCTCCAGCGCACGAGACTTAGTGCACGAGACTTAGTGCGCACGAGACTTAGTGCACGAGACTTCAGTTCAACAAAATTCTAAAGATATGTTCATTTTAAAATGATTTTGCGATATTGATTTTGAACTGAATTTTATGGTTTGAGTACGTAGTACATGATATTTAATAAAAAAAGGTAGCACACGAAACGTTAAAAAAACACGCCTTTGGACGTAATTTAAAATCTGAAATCTTTCAGATTTTTTATATTAATTATAATTATTGTCAGTTGCACATTTGCAGGCTAAGCGAATTTTGGGAAAAATGAAAATAAAAATTAATTTCATTTATTGTGGGAAGTTGGCAAAATTGCGATTACAAACTATCAGTGAAAGTCTACGAATGATACAAAAAAGAGAAGAAAATTCATGGGCTAACAGAAGTGATAGCAAATGATATTATTGTATTTAAAAACGGTTTTTATGCACAACAATAAAAAATTTATCTGTGCATTATTTGAGACATATCAGCATCATACAATCGAAAACAAAAATTCCTAATCGAATTTCACTAGTTTTAACTCAATGATGTTATTCAAGTTCTTTTACGAACATTATTCTTCAATACAATTTATAACTTAATTTCTTCTTTCCTTATGACTTCAGATTGAACTTTTTCTCCAGATTAAATTGCTTGAAAATAGAGGTAAATTATTAGCAACATTTTCTCTTAATTATAATTTGGATGATTTCTCTTTCATATATTTTTAAAAATTGGCTTAGGTTTGACTGTGACTTGGACAACATCGCTGGTATAACTCTAGTAAATCCGAAGATGTATGAGTGCAGAAAAAAAGATATTAACTATGATAACTATAAGAAAAAGAAGATATAACCATATAGAGATCGTGAGTTATAAATAAAAGGAAGCAGCGTTATACGTTACCGGAATGGAAACATCAGAATAAAAGATGTTCTAAGGTCTGACTAGAGTTATGTAAAGATCGCGAATTATAAATAAAGGAAACCGCGTTATGCTTTGCCGGAATGGCAACATCAGAATAAAAAGATGTTCTAAGATCTGACTAAAGTTAGGTAAAAATCTTGAATCTATATATATAAAGAAAGTCCGTGTGCTTAGTTGTCCTCTAAATAACTCAGTTACTACTATAGTTATCGTCACAAAACTTTCTACGATATTTTTCAGGGTCCTAGAAAAGGTCGACGTCCACGTTTTCCCAAAAAAAGTAGTTAAAATCAGAGCTATTAATTAAAAATTCTGAAAAACGCTAATTTTCGCACTCATTTTTCTAAGTGGCAACAGTCTCACAAGCTGGAGATGAAAATCTGCTTTATTTCGAAAGTTGTTGCCACTTCGCTTGCAAATCCTAGAGTTTGTTAATAAAAATTTCTAAGTTTTACGACGAAATAAAAATAACATTGCCAAACATTAAATACATTATTCTCAATTTCAAAAATTCGTGTAAAGCCATTTCGGTTATTCCCATTTTCGTACGACTTTAACCAGCCGAAATATTAATTAAAAACTCTGAAAGCGCTCATTTTCGCACTATTTTTTCCGAGTGGCAACAGTGTCGCGCGTTATCTAAAAATGCTTTATTTCAAAAAGTTTTGCTACTGCTCGCTTTCATACTTTAGAGTTTGTTAATCAAAAATTTGTAAATTTTACAAAATCTATACATATAAAGAATAATGTTTGTTTGTTCGCGTTATTGATTTTTGATCAATTATGATAAATTTTTTCCACATTTAATTGACTAAAATTGAATATAGTTGAAATATTGAATGGAACTTAAGTTTTTAAGTCCATTTGATTCGAAAGACGAAAATCATTAAAAACTACATGCCATTGTTGCTGATACAATGAGAGAAAATTAGTTTATTTTTCTATCGTTTTTTTATGTGAGTTCCATATCGCATCATATTGAAAAATGTATGACTATGAGTCGTATCTTTTGTATCGTTATTAGAGAAGGATGGCAGCGGTATCTTTCTGTCTGCTGTTAGATACGTTATTCTCAATCTAATTTCACTGGCATCGGATACTTCCGCTAGTAATTATATAACTATATTTATTACTGTTAAAACTCTTGGTAGTTTTATCTGCCAATATCTAAAGAGTGAGTTCTTAGATATATTTTCATTTTACGAAGTGTAATGTAAATTAAAGTAATTGATTACTTTCACTCTATTGTTAGAAGTTTTATTAGAGCTGATTTTTTGCGTGTTTTAATTAATGTACGTATTCTTAAAATGTATGTTATTTTGGCTAGTTAGTTAGAAACGAATATTAGTTCAACAAATGAAATCGTCTTTGTTACATTATACTTTTGTAAATTCTGACTTACTTAGTAAGAGTCTAATTGTTAATGTTGCATGAAGTTTATGTTGAAAAATGAAGCGAAAATCATTTCATTGCAGTTTTGTTCATAACAGTAGATTCACATCGTCTTAACAGACCACGTCGTATGTTAAGTAACAGCAGAAACAGAAATGCAAAAGGTACACTTTAACTAACCATTTTCTTTTCTAAAATGTTATGTTTACTTACTCTTAGATAGTTTCCTGATATTTAGCCGACAAACCATTTAATTGGCAGGACTGACAAGCTCATTTAATCGAGGACATATTTAGCCGACATATCTTTTAATCTACACGTACACGCTGCACAAAAACAAAACAAAACCAAAAAGGGGCGTTCTATATCTTCCGTCCTACTGGCACAATCCACGAAATTCAACTTGCATTTTTCATGTCTCAAAAGCGTGACTTAGGACATATATTAAATTTATATATAGCTTTGTTCTAACATAGGTATTTTGACAAAAAATCGGACTTTTTTTTTAAACGACATACCGATTTTTTTTTCATATTTCAGTTCTACGATTCAAATTATGCTAAAATAATAAATTTTGTCAAATTTGGCGAAAATTTACCAAGAAATTTAAAAATTTATTTTAGAGCACCTTTTTCAGTTTGCTCCAAAAATAATTAACTTCGAGAAATAATAATAATTCTTAAATTTTCGTTACCTATTTTCCTTTCCCTTTCACTGTGCACGAGCGGAAAAGGAAGTGCATTCTTAATTCTTTTAAGTAATTTTAACGAAGGGCGTAAACCACATTTGCCGTTATTATCAAGAATAACAAATATACCAAATTTCAAAACGCACCAATATATAAATTTCCGTATATTCTGGGAAATTTTGAATAAGGAACTCTAAAGTTTTGCAGCTATGCCTAGAAATACATCTACTTTAAGGTGATGGTAAAAAACTTTTAGTTTATAATTCAAAATTATTTATTAAAAATTTATAAAAATTACTAAAATATACAAATTTTAAAAATAAATCTGAAAATGCCTGCGAATTTTATTTGGATTGAACCTAAATTTCGAATTGTGAAAGAAAAAGTTGTGAACAAGTAAGTGTAAGGAAAAAAGAGACACCAATAAACATACACCAAATATAATTAACATTAAAAATTTAAAATATTAAGGGCTAATTTATTTAAAACTATTTTTACAAAACTTGGCATTGTGGCATAATTCGAGTCGCAGAATTGAAATATGGAAAAAATATTTATTTCATTTCAGATAAAGTCCAATTTTGAGTCCAAAATAACTATATTAGAACAATGGTATACATAAATCTGATATATATACTACATTTCGCTTTTGAGACACGCAAAATTGAAGTTAAATTTCGTCAATCGGCTCAGTAGAATGGGAAATATAGAACTGTCCCATTTTTTTGTGCGCAGTGTACGTGCGAAATTGTTACAGTAATAATAATATACAAAAAAATCTATTCTTAGCCGACCAAAGGCCATTTTCAATATTGACACGTAAAGGTGTATAGGGTGCCCCTTTTTGGCGTTTATTTAGTGCTAGAAAACGTTAGAATGAAGCAGGGTTGGAAAGACATATAGTAGAACATATGGTATACAAATAAATGAGCTAGTTAGTTCTAAAAGGAATGTAATACATGAAAAGATATGTATGGTTGATAATGCTCATAAATAAGATATGTTATTAGACAATGCATTAAAAATTTGTTTCAATTTGCAGGCATTTCTAGTTTTTATTGCTTAAAACTTTTATTAAAACATGTGTTATTCTTACATGTAGAAAAACGTTTATAAAAATATTCATAAATGTACATGTCAGTTTAAATGTACATGTCTGTAACATTTTTAATGTATTTTATTATTTGAGTGCTGTCATATTTATTGCATGCCTTTTCAACTTGTTTTATTATTTGTAAATCCTGTCATGAACTTTTTGTAGTATATTTAGCATTAAATAAAGAGACAAATGGAGTGCTGTTTATAAGCTTCTCGTGTGAACTGTATGAGAATAAGCAAATACAGTGTTTATTAAAATAGCGCCACATATTTTCGTCTAAATGTACGTGTCGGCTAAATGTATTGTAGGCTGCATGTGCTGTCAGCTAAATGTTTTATCGGCTAAATAACCGCGATTGCTTTCACATGTGCTGTACATATGATACTATGTTTTCACACTGCTGCATTAGTGTTCTTCCAGAAGGACAATGGGCAACAAGTGAAAATCACTTAGCCGACTGAAAAGCCGACTTAACTGAAAATCACTTAGCTGACACGTCCATTTTGTGCGCTTCGACAGCATGCCTGGCCTACAACACGCTTAAAAAGCGATTTGAGGCAGTTATAATGTAGTACTTTAGTACTAAATGAGAAAATCTGTATCCAATAATGTCCAAATGTTTTCGAAAATTGTCAAAACCAGCTGCATTTAACTCTTCATATCTGAGAAGCTGCATGGATTTCAGATGTTGAAGGATTTTAGGTCAGTACATTTTCAGTCTTCTCTTACATTATTAATCCTTTTAATTAGCTATTATATTTATAAAGTGTATCAGAATTCGTCTTAATAAAGACGTTATATCTTCACAGGTATATATGTTATTCGTAAAACTAAGTATTTTGTGTTGTATAATTTATAATTTTAATAAGAAATATATATGACAAAAGATAAAGAAAATAAATTAAAAAAATTAAATACCTTAATCGTTTTGTTTTGCAGCCGCAAACCATTGAGAGTGCTAATGGCTTTTTCTGCATCTTCCGGCCGAACGTAATTTACAAATCCATAGCCCAGACTCTGACCTGCTAAAACAACCAGACAAAAAATCCATCTCTCAAATAGTTCTGGGAAAGACTGCATTAAAAATAAAACGCATAGAGATAACACGAGTGAATAGCATATTTAATTTTTTTTAACTGAAAGGCATGATAAATTAAAAATTAATTAGCTTATTGAATTTATTTACCGAAAGGCAGCATTAAATTAAAATACATGCAAACAACAAGAGTTAATTGGTTTATTTAATTCTTCTGATTGATAGACGGGATTTAATTAAAATGCGTATAGGTACCATAAGTGAATCGCCTTATTTAATGTTTTTAACTAAAAGATAACATTAAATTAAAATGCATACAAGTAACATAAGTTAGTGGCTTATTTATTTTTTTTAATTCAAAGGTAGAATTAAATAAAAATACATGTAAAGAACAAAAGTTAATTGGTTAATTTAATATTTTTTCGATCGTCAGCTAACAATAAGTTAAAAGCTAAAATGCCTATAGGTAGTTAATTGACTTATTTAATGTCTTTATCTGAAAGATAGCATTAAATTGAAATGCATACAGATAACATAATTTAGCTGGCTTATTTAATTTTTTTAATTGAGACACAGCATTAAATTAAAATGAATATGGGTAACATAACTTAATTGTCTTATTTGATTTGTTTACAGAAAGGTAGTATTTTGTATACATACGATAAACACAAATGGCTTATTTAACTGTTTCAACTGAGAGGCAGCATTAAATTAAAATGAATCCGATTACATAGGATAATTAGATTATTAACACTTTTTTATCAAAAGACAGCACTAAATAAAATGTTTGCACATAACAGAACTGATTGGCAGATTTAATTTCCTTACAGAGATGAAGTATTAAAAATATTCACATAGATAACATAAGTTTATCTTCTTATTTATTTTGTTTACTGAAACAAAGCTTTAAATTAAAACTAATTGGCTTATTTAACTTATTTTCAGAAAGAGAACACTAAATTAGAATGCATACATATGAGTTAGTTAATTAATTTAACTGTTTGTGTAAAAGACAGCATTAAAATAAAATTTATACAGATAACATAAGTTAGTCAAGAACAGCCACATCCTTCGGCAATTTAGCTGTCTCAGCACCAAAAATGTTGCCTAGAGTGCAATACAAAAGATTACAAATATTACATCCACAAGAACGGGATAAATCGCAGCAAACATCCGTCCCTTCCTCTGGATTCAAACGCAGTAGCAACGTTATAGTAGCTGTCTACACTAACTATCATAAGCAAGGTGGCATATTTCCCAAATTTGTTTAATTAAACAAGACTAAGTGTTCAGTAGGTTCTTTTATTTGATCTACATATATTCGATTCTTCAACAAAAAGTTAATATTTAAAAAAATTCCACCTAAGCAAAGATTTTCAGCGAAATCGAAATAATGGATATTCATTAGATAAGCAAAATTAATTTAAGTATTTCAAACAGAAACTGCATAGCAATATCAATGCTAGTAAAAATAATGTTATCTAATTTAAAGAAAAAAAGAGTCTAGCGGAATACGATCTAGCTTTCAGGAAACCTTGGCCAAGAAAAATCTTTAATGCTAATAAATACTTATCCTAACCAAGATATTGGACAAATTGAAATTAGTAAGACGGATTCAATTAGGCCACGCAAAACAGAAAATAAGTTGATTTATGAAAATGTAAGCACTAGTCGTTAAGACCGGATCAAGCCAGTCTGAAATCCTAGGCACAGCGCTAACTGAAAGGCTCCCAGTGTCCACTAGGAGAAGGACAAGATTATGGAGAAATATTATAAGACGATTCTGAGGATTCGTGAAAGCTGAGATATTAGATTTGGGCCCAGGCGGTATACAGGTCCTGCCTTTTAATTCTTGTCATTGGCGATCATTGTTTAACTCATTAATCGGCATAAAATGTATCACCGTAATCGTATTGAGGAGTGAGGTCCTACCTGTGACTTTGTCCCTGATTAGTTTGCAGGATTCGACATCTCCGATGGAGGAGAAGAGAGACCTGATCTCTTCCTGTGTCATGGTCTGTGGTAGGTAGTTGACGATCAGATTCGTCTTGGAGTCCTCACAGCCGCCGTTCTGCTGGCCCCCGCCGCCGCCCTCCATTCCGTTCATGAGGCCGGCTGCAAAAAAACAGAATGCCACCTTGTTAGATAAGGTTACCATATTTTGAAAGAGACAATGCAAAATATTTTTTCAAAAAATATTGATATGAATTTTGTATATATGTAAATAAGTTTAGTAATATTATATATAAATTGTAGCATTTCTTGTATAATACAACATGCAAGGCTTCAACAGCGAGAAGCATCGCCGGTAAAAGGTTACAGGAGCGGGTCCATTTAACACTGAGGTAAATGGATATCTCACCAATTTAATGAGATTGAGTCAAATTGGTGACTGATTTGGAGAATTTTATCGTCAAATTTGTCAAGTCACCAATAGTCGCCAAATCTGGCTACCACTTGGCTATATTTTGGTCCTACATTTATGTAACTGTAACTAGTCTGACCCCTATGTAAACGTAACTTTATCTGGCTCTAGGTAACTGAAACGATGTGCGCCTTCCAACAATTTCGAGAAAGCGAAAGTACCGGAAACTTCTTGATGGACGAGTGAAAAAAAACTATCTAAGTTCGAAGATAGCATCAGTTTTTCAGTTAGTTCAGAGTTTAGCTCAGTGTACTGAGAGATTGCTGTGCGAGGCATTTTTATATTGTCTTGTGTTCAACGCTCTTCTTAGTTTGAAGTGGTAACTACTGATTATGCTCTTTCATACCGAAAAGAGCTGTACGAGTACTTTTGTGGCAAGTTCTTTTGGAAGAATAAATTTGATCAAGCTATTACCAGCTCTGCGTGCATTCAGTCCATTACGAACCCCTACACAGGTAATGATATTTTCAATTTTACAAAGCCTATCACTTGTAATTTTATAACCTTGCACCATGCATGACAAATGGAAATTGGTGAGAAAAATAAAAGGAAATGGTAACGCAAGGAGCTACATCATTAGAACAGTAGTAATCTTTTCACGGATAAAGATTCAAAACTCGTTCAAATACAATTGTTCAGTTCAAATAAAAATTACATATGACGAAGTGCCCCAAAATAATCAAAATCATTTAAGTAATTATATTATAGCTTATATTCACATAGTTTACTCCCCTTTGAAGTGTATTAGTATCTATACACTTTTCCTAGGTTTTCCACTCACCGCCAGAAATATGGAATCAGTCCTGGAGCTCTTGACACGGAATCATCTTCATCACTGAATTGCATATTATCTAATGAATTGGTGTTTGAAAGTTTTTGAGAGTAAGAAAAAAGTGCACAAACATCATGTGTTGTTGATCCTCTTCAAGAGTTGTCGGAGAGACTTCCGTATGAAATCAGACGAATGGTTTTTCGATAATCTTCATTAAACTCATTCACAAAAATTTCCTTATTTCTGCCTGTCAATGGTTGGTTAAGTTTTAGCATTCTTCGTTTGACATATTGCAATATTTTAAAATCTGGATAAACACTAGTGCATTTATGATCTACTCAAAGCATTACCTTTAAATATTTTCCAAAGGCTGAGAACGGTCTTAGCTGCAGTTTGCCTCAATAAAAACAAAATTCATGCACACTTTATTCTTTGTAGTCGCAGATCACAAAAACTGTAAGACGCTGTTAAGCAATACACACAAGTCCTCAGCAAGGGAAATCAGATTGATGCCAGTTCACAAATAGCGATGAAAATACTAACTGAAGAAGACTTAACCGCATGATTCGAAATTTTGCGTGTTATTTGCAATGTTGTCATTCTGCTTATTTTTATGTACCCTAAGTATGTTGCTGAACATTTTTCAAATATACAATAAAGTGCTTAAAGATGAGTGAAAAACATCTGTTCCGATTTTCACCTGCGTTCATTCGATTAAGCTGTCTAATTTCAACGTCAAGCACGGCAACTTCTATTGCATGGCTGGTATGATAAATTATTTTTTTTTCATTTACACTGATTACTATATTGAACTTTTTCATTTGCTGGTATTTAAGTCAAACAAAGTCATTATCCCAAGTAATTCGACAATTTTTATGAAATACGGATTATCCAATTTTGGAATTTATTGGAAGAGTCAAGGGAAGGTAAAACAGAATTCAAAATTAGAATTATTACATATATTTTTTTTGCAGTGCTAGAGTTTTTTTTCACGTTTTGAATAGTTTTCGTGTGTATATACAGACTCATTATCTGGTTTGGAAGCGCTAGCAGACGTTGATAACACTAATATTTTGATCTTATATATAAAAGATCTTGTAAAAGTTGAGAAAATACATGAAGTGGAAATGAATTGGGTGAAAGCCCATATTGGTGTTACATGCAACGAAAAATTTCGGGTATCATATTTCAACAGAAATATCCATTCTGATTCTTCACGAATCCATGCGGATTTTCTTTTCTTTTTTTTGTTTTGGCATCTCGTCTGTACGCACGGACAGAATAAAGAACTTTTATTTCCAAAACGAATACTAAAAATGGGTTTAAAATAGACTTTTTCGTACATCTGTATGCATCTCGCAAAACGTCATGGAGATAAAAACACAAGGCAAAAACGTCGTGGTACAAAACATCGGAGGAGAAAAGAAAGCAGAGATAAGCAATTCTAAAGCATCGTGATACAAATTATCGCCGCCGAAAATAAAGCGGTTTGAAAACATCGCAGTTTAAGAACATCGCTGTTGAAAATATCGTGATAAAGCACCTACAAATCATCGCATGACAATAACATCGCACACATGCGTTTTTTAGGTTTTAAAAGCTATAAATGCATACTCGCATAAAGATTTGGAAGCGCAAGAAATGTTAACGACACTTTAAGAATAAAAGGAAACAAAACAAGATATAATTTTCACCAAAACAATATCAGATTAACATGAAAGAAAGTAATTTGATAATTAACTAAGTAATTTTTATAGCGGTAACCTCATGCAGTGATTAATTTTCCTTTTTCTAAACATTTTTAGGCTGTATGTTTCATAAACATTATGAGTAAAACTTTATAAAAAAAGATTAATCTATTAATAACCTTTGCAAATTAACTGTGTAAATTTAAATTGTTGTAAGTTGCATTAATTTTCTACTCATTTTCAATTTTTAAAGTTAGTTAAGTTTAAGTTAAGTTTCCTAACATTTTCAATTAAAATTTATTAGTTCATTCAAAAATATGATCAAAGCAAAAATATTCCTCTTTCCTTCTTGCGCTCCCAAATGTATGCGAAAATGCCTTACATCTTTTAAAACCTGAAAAATGCATGTGTGTTATGTTATCATCATCCGGTGATTTGTAGGTACTTTATTTTTTACCACGATATTTTCGACGACGGTGTTTTTAAACTGCGAAGTTTTTGAACCGCTTTATTTTCGATGACGATACTTTGTACCACAGTGTTTCTGCTTTCTTTTCTCCCACGATTTTTTTACCACGACGTTTTCGCCTTGCGTTGTTTTCTCCGCGAAGTTTTTGTCCCCGATGTTTTTGCCTTTCAGCGGGCTGCAGTCGGTGCTACTAAACGTATGTAATGGTATATAAACAATTATAGAATAACTAATAAAATATAGCCTTCAAGCAGCTTAGACTGAAAAATTTATTAATTTTTCAAAATAAAAAAATTACTAAAGAGGATCATACAATGCGGAAAGTTGAAAAAACTATTGTAAAAGAAACATTTTTGCAAACAAATGAAGAATGAGCCGCTGTAATTCTTTAAAATAGTATTAAAAATAAACAATATTTTTTTTACAATTTTATTTCAGTTTCTAGGATACTGTAATGTTTTTCTAGTAAAACACTTTTTATTTTGTAATATATATATATATATATACACACACACACAACCACTCCCTACCCAGCTGTCCTCACCCGGCCTTCATTTTCATAATCGTTACTCGTAGTCATATACTTCGTATTACGAAATTCTAAGTGATGAAAATATTCATGTTTTCTCACTGTCAAATTAAAAAAATGATTTTCGACAAATCAAGAAATCTAACTTTTAACGCGATCTCATGGCTTCTGTGTTTATATTTGGGAACGTTTTGTAGTCGTTATGAAAAAATATAATTATGAGAAGTTTGACTCTCGTACGACAAAAAGTGAGACAGATATTTAATTTGAGAATTTGCAATTTTTGTCAACTTGCTTTTAGGGATCGGTTGATTAAGTCAAAATTAAATAATCAGTAATTAGTTAAAATAGTTCGAGGACATCAGTTTAAATGAAGTAAACCGAAAATATGTTTAATTTAATAGGCTTTATAAGGAAGTCATATGGTGCCCACATTAGACTTTTTTTCTCACATATTTAAAAAATTATTAAGTAAACTGAAATTCAAATTTAAGAAAGAAATAAAAAAAACTGTATAAATCCTCACAACATTTTATTGCTTCATAGAGACCCGAAGGTATCCTTACGTGTCAATAAGTAGAGCTTTCTAAGTTCTCACAACATCCTCGTACACCGTCGAGGGTCTTAGTACGAACGGCTTGAGGATATTCTAGGATGTGATATTAAGTACTCGACAAGGTGTATTTAGCAAGATACAAGGATATGTTGGTGTGTTCTGAGGTAGTGGTAAATAAAACTTTAGATATTCACAACATCCTATACAGAAAAGAGGGAGACCAGGTAAGAACGTCCTGGGAATAGATAGGAAAGTGGGATTTAATGCTCCATAGGAAATGTTTACGAAGTCGGAGATATTTTGAGATGCCCTGAAGAAGTAGTAAGCAGGACAACATCGTGTATATTCTTGAGGAACTTAACGTGGATATCCTGAGGCTATTTTATGATGTGATAGTAAATCTCATAATCTCTCTACACTGCTGAGAGAACTAAGCAAGGATGTCTAAAGGATGTACTGGGATAGGATGACTTAAATCCTCAAAACATCACTTTGCAATATCGAGAATAGCTAGTGAGGATATCCTAGAAGTGTATTGGGCTGTGATATTAAACTCTCGCTGCATCTATGATACACTGCGTAGAGAACCACGCATGGATGTTTTGGAGATATACTGGGCTGACATAAGATTGCAAAATTAAGGGCTTATTCTGGAATGTTCTAAGAATCCCTGCTGAGCTCATAAGCAACATCTTAGAGATATTCCAGGCAATTTTTTGTGCTGTATGAGATAAAAACTTTTCATTTGATAATTTGCATTAGTAGATTGCAGGAATGTGTAATTCAACAAATATGCCATTTCTATTTGCACCTCATGGAAATGGTAACTTTTCAGGAACTTTTGAAAGTAGGAGTTCAAAAAGTTGTTTTCAGTAACTTTTTGGAATAGGAGGGGATCATGGTAGAGAATTTTTAATTTCCATTTATTTTTCTTTCATTTTTTCTATTAATTTCTATTTTAATTTTTTTCCCATTTCTCTGTTGATTTCATTTTAATTTTCTTTCCATTTCATTGTTAATTTTCATTTATTTTCTTAATTTCCATTTTTTAACAGTATGTGATCATGGTAGGGAATTGTTAATTTCCATTTCATTCTTAACTGAAATGGTCGGAAATTTGCATTATCATTAACTAATAATAACTAATAATATAAACTCTTGGAAATATAATATGCTTTTTAAGATCAGTTACTTGCTAATAGCATTGAAACGTATGATCTACAGTCAGTTTTCTCATGATATGCTGTATGGCTAGAAATAATTCTTTTCCTGTTATATCTGGAGCACTATTACTGGCAATGACGTCAGCACTGAAACTGCATAATGCTCTCTGATAAAAAAGAAGTATTCACAATATTCACAACATTTGCCTTTCCTTTTTGCTTGCCATGACACAGCATTTAATTTGGCATAATGTCATCCGACCCTATAAACTTCGAAGACTAAACATTTTCTATAACAGATACACTTTAAAGAAATACTGTACATAACGGGACACACTATACGTAACGGGAGAGTAAATATGATTAAAAATGAAGTGCCTTATATATCAGAAATGGTCCTTTCGCGGCTCTTAAATAAATAAAATATGTCTTTTGCATAAAAGTATGTATAAAATACACATGCGTATGAAATGTAGTAAACTAAAACTAAGCAATGTCCGAAAAAGTAATTAATTTATTTCATTTCTTTTTACAAAGTTATTAGTAAAATTCAAGTGAGTAATATCCAAAGTAATTTATTTCCTTTCTTTTTACAAAGTTATTAGTAAACTTAAACTCATCAGTTTTGTTTTTTCTAAACGTAATTATTTTATTTCATTTCTTTTTACAAAGTTATTAAAAACTTAAACTGATCAATATCCAAAGTATTTAATTTATTTCATTTTTTTACAAAGTTATTAGTAAAATTCAAGTGACTAATATCCAAGTTCAAGCGACTAATTCAAATGACTAAGATCTAAATATAATAATAATAATAAGTAATTTATTTCCTTTCTTTTTACAAAGTTATTAGTAAACTTAAACTCATCAGTTTTGTTTTTTCTAAAGTAATTATTTTATTTCATTTCTTTTTGCATAGTAAACTTAAACATCAATATCCAAAGTAATTAATTTATTTCATTTCTTTTTACAAAGTTATTAGTAAACTTAAACTTAAGAGTTTCGTTTTTTCTTAAAGTAATTATTTTATTTAATTTCTTATTAGTTAAAAAAATTGATAATGTTATTCAAAAACATAAATAAAAGTATTGTACTGATTCTAATAAGCAATTCTGTAAAGAATATCTTTAAAAGTTATATTCGTTTGTGGATGCTTTACGAATGGATAAATGAATGCTTTAGGGATGATTTTACATGAAGGGCCTGCCGAATTTCTTAATCATTAGTACCTCTAGAACTAAATTGTGGTGGTCTGTGATGGGAACAGAAAATGCATGGAATGCAGGAGAATTATTGAACATGATATAGAATTTGACAAGTTAAAATAATTTAGAATCAGATATCATGTTCGAATTAATGAGAGAAATTTATGGCACCTGGAATGCGGCTTGTTTGTCACGGAGCTAGCTTGCAGGTGAATTACGGGATTATTTTGATGCAGCGAAAACACAATTTGAATCCCTGTGGCGCAGATTTAAGTGGAATCCGAAGTTTCATGAGCATTACAAAGCTGTGATAGGGCAACATTTACAAGAAGGTATTGGGAAAGAATAGGAACAATTAAAAACTAAAAAATTATCATTTTTACTGCATATGATTTTAATAATATTACAAGGTATTTCTCCCGCCTTCTTGGCATGCCTTCGTGGTGTAGTGGTCAGCACGCTCGACGCGTAACCGAGAGGTCCGTGGTTCGATTTCTGGCGAAGGCGTTGCTCATTTCTAATTACTCCTGCTTTCGAAATAATCTAATGTCTCTACAGTATCATTAAGTAAATATGCCATCCAAATACTGAAAAATTTGCTTCTTACTGATTTTTCAATTTTTTTCATTTTTGTTTCTTTTATTTTTTTCGAGTGACTTTGAAGAAATGTCTTTTATTTAACTGTTGAAACATACATTAATAAAAATTGTGATAACATTCATGATTTCATGATGATTACTTTGTATGGAACATTGCAATCGCAGCATTTTTCATTAACATACGCTTTACATACTTGTTCAGTTAGTATCGTTCAGGTTCTTAAATTTGTTAAGCATATGCTTTTTACTTCCTTCGAAATAAAGGAAGTATTGTAATCGCGAAAAAATCCGGGTATCATATTTCAACGAAAATATCCATTTTGACCGCTATCGAAAGCAATTTAACGAAGTTTTTCTGTGACATCTGTACGTAAGGACAGAATAAAGGATTCCTTTTCCCCAAACGGGTTATAAAATTGATTTAAAATGGATTCAGAATAGATTCTTTTTCTTGACGTCTGTACGTACGTATGTATGTATCTCGCATAAATAAAAAACGAGTAGCCTCAGAACAATGAAGTTTTGTATATAGGATTGCTATAGCATGCAGTTGCGCACCTCCCTTTTTAGTTGCAATCGGCTGCACCAAAAGTATATAAATATATACACAGTCCAGTCACATTAATGTGACCACCACGTACTTTCCATGTCAGAGTTAAATAACCAATCACAGAAGGCAGGTGGCAGCACAGTGCAGTTGAGCGTATATAAAGGGTGTGTGAGGGCTTCGGAAAACATTTCAATCGTTGGCGTAATGCAGAAACGAAGCGATTTATCCGACTTCCAAAAGGGCATGATCATTGGCTTTCGGGCCAAGGGTGGAAGCATTTCCGAAACGGCTGAGTTTATGAACTGTTCGCGTGCCGCCGTGGTAAAAGTGTACCGTGCATGGCAAAATGGGACTGTCCAAAATCAGCGACGTGGCAAATGTGGTGCACCACGGGCCATAGATGACAGAGGCGAACGACGGTTGCGGAGATGCGTTCGGGCAGATAGACGGGCTACCGTTGAGCAACTGACCACCAAAATGAACCAAGGGGCTACCAAAAGTGTCTCCCAAAGTACTATTCAGCGAACATTGCTGCGTCTGGGCCTCCGAAGCAGACGCCTGGTTCGTGCACCTATGCTGACTGCTGTTCATCGACGGCGAAGGCTAGAATTTGCACGCCAGTACAGCAGCTGGACGTCCACTGAGTGGCGACAGGTTGCGTTTTCGGATGAATCGCGTTTTATGCTCCATCGGACAGATGGACGTTGGCGTATAAGGCGTGAAACCTCTGAAAGGAACCACCCTGCAACCATTGCCGGAACGGTCCAAGCTGGAGGCGGGAGCATTATGGTCTGGGGAATGTTTTCCTGGCATTCTCTAGGTTCACTGATCATTGTGGAAGGCACAATGGATCAATACAAGTACGCATCTGTCCTTGCGGACCATGTTCACCCCTACATGCGCATTGTTTTTCCTCAGGATGATGGCATCTTCCAGCAGGACAATGCGAGGTGCCATACAGCTGCCAGTGTACGTGCGTGGTTCGAAGAGCACCAGGATGAGTTTACCGTTCTCCCCTGGCCAGCAAACTCACCTGACTTAAACCCAATCGAGCATCTGTGGGACCATCTCGATCGAGTTGTTCGCGCCATGGATACTCAACCGCGTAATCTAGCGCAGCTGACCACGGCATTAGAGTCGGCATGGCTCAACATCCCAGAGAACACCTTCAGGGACCTATGTGACTCTCTTCCTGCACGTCTCGCAGCAGTCCGCTCTGCGAAAGGTGGTTATTCTGGCTTTTGACAGATGGTCACATTAATGTGACTGGACTGTGTATGTACCCACTCTGTTACTCAGTTCGGTGAGCTCAGTTTGTTTACTCTGTTACTCAGTTCGGTGAGCTCAGTTTGTTTTTATTCTTATATGTTGGTAAATTGTGCATTTTTTGCTTTAAAAATGATTTAAATATGTTATTTTTATATTCCGGTTCAGGTTTTTATGCCTTTAGTTAATCTGCATACAATAGTTGTAGAATTATCAACAATTTAAAAGTTGTTTAAGCGCGGCTAAGCCTAATGTTTCTTACCATAACAGCCATATTTGTTTACATTTGAAACTTAGAAGAATAGCGAATTAAGTCAATTTCTGTAAATTCAGTGCCTTTTTGCCGAATGGGACCTAAAGTAAACTTTCAGTTTTGGTGCACCAAAAAATCTGCCTAATTGCTCGCTGGCCGAATTGCTTGTTTTTGCGTAGAAAATTTAATTTTAATTGTAAAAACTATATTTTTCTATTGTTTTAAATGTATTTTGTGTTTCTATATATTTCAATTTTTAATGAACATATTTTGAGGTTTAATATAGTTTTGCCTTGTCGCGAAGTCAGAACTGAATTAATTGAAGAGAAATATATCTCTAATGAAACTCGAGGAAATAAATTTAAATGAAATGCAGTAAAAAATGCGTACAATTTAATATTCCGTGCAAGGAAGTCATGTGGTGTACACATCAGAATTTTTCTTTTAAGGATTATATATACATTACTTGGAGACTTTTAAGATTCAAAGATTCACTATCAAGCAAAAGAGGAAAACTATTCAATTTTACTTTGAAAATGGCGCACCGAGCATAGCGCAGCCTTTTCAATGTTCGCAGCAAGCTTAATGTTTCCATTTTATCGATCGGTTTAACATGTACACGAAAAAACAATGGTTTTCTCGAGAGAAATTCATGACAATTATACAACTTTCTGATTTTCGATTTTTTTTCACTAGCTATCGCAGTCGGCAAATTTAATGTCAGCATATATTTCTTTCTCTGTCTCTCTTTGTGGCTGCTTGGAACGAAAAATATACTAAACAAGCCTCGATTCATAGAATTTAAAACCGATATTCGACGAACAATTCAAAAGTTAAGACCCGAAGTTGTAGCAAAAGTTCCGGAGAAATCCTTGAATAGAACTCAACTAGTCGAGGCTAATAATGGCAACCATTTGCAAGGTATTATTTTTTAAAACAAATTTCCCTAAATCTTATTTAATGATGAGACGAAAAAAATAAACAAATAAAAAAATAGTATTTGATATTTAAGTTATAATTTTAATTATGCGCACAACCTAAAATTATTCTCCATTCTGTGTTGGCATAGAGCTGAAAAACAAAAGATAATAAAACAAAAGCATTGCAGAAAACACGGCCTGCACATTTTAAAGAAAATATTAATCGGAAATTGTTTGGCATGTGAACTGGCGCAAATGCCATTATATATTTTATTTTTATATCTAGTGGTTATAGAATTTCTCTGACATAATACAAACACGTCTCTTTTTAAGCTAGTATCAACGCAAAATTTTTTCAATTAATTTAAGGAAAACAATTCTTTTTTCATATATAAACGCCCGGAAAAATTTCCTGAAAGCATGGCTTATGTACACATTCACCTCGCCAGTTAATGTTGATCCGTTACCATAGCAACCTCCACGCCCAAAGGCGCCAGGATTTTTCCGTCATAAAGGGCGTTTTCTTTCCAGGGGCGCCAGCCAGCGGATTCTTTTGTGGTTGTATTAACTAACAAAAGCGAATGGATAATAATGAACGCCTTTTCTCACCCCAACTATTTAATTAATGGAAGTATTCGGGAACTATTTCTGGGATAGAATAAATCTCTCGGCGTGAGGGTAAACCCAGAAAGATAATTGCGAAACGAAAATATGCTGGACTTTTAGAAACGACAAAAATCATTAATCTGAATTCTCCGTCGCAGATGCTTCACACATAAAAGGTTTAAAGCGGTTTTATGTAAACTAAAATTTATACGTAAATATGTAAGGAATTTTATAGTTTTTCCTATCGCGAGTAAGTGTTATCATAAAAAAGTAATACTATGGCCATTTCCGCACAATTAGCAAGTGAAGGATACGTGGCTGTGAGGGATATGTCCCAGTGGCATAATTCACAAGTGCACATGAGTATCGCCACTAAGGGAGGGGTTTCAAAAATGGACCAATGACTTTCTATTGCTCTTGTGGCACTGAATCTTTGAAACTGTGCATTGTGAGTGCATGTTGCTCTTTACGTTTTACTTTGGATTTGTTTTCGTAGTTGTAAATGCATGCATATAAATTCCGCTATCATTTTAGTAGATTTTATTAGTGCGTTCATTTTATAAGTTTATTTAATTGTCAAAATTTCAGTTTCGCGAAACTTATCACGCACTGATATTCGAATCAATGTTCATGGCATATTGTTGCACTTTATATGGAGAAAATGACTCAAACTACAATTAGCCCAGAATATTATGGATTTACAAATACCGTGGATTAAGAGAATTAAAGTGTATAATTTTGGCATTGAGCTGAGAATAACTGGAAGTGTTACAACGAATCTAGTATTTTCTTATCTCAATGCTTGAATTCCTTTGATTTTGAAAGTGTAAGATTCTAAATAGATATTGCAAATAATTTTATGATACCTATTTTTGACATTAAAAGGTCATGTATGAATAAATTAAGTATATTCGCTGTAAATAAGATAAATAAACCTTAACAGTTAAACCTTAGTGGTCACGATGCCATCTATATTTGGTAATTGGAACCAATTGTTGCTTCAGAACGCTGTTTGTAGATTATCGCGATATTAGTCTATATTATGTTGGAGATCTTTTAATTCTGAGACTTGAAAGGCTAGTTCATGTTTCGATTTAAATATGGACTGCAACCCTTATATAGGCTCATAATAATATTCAGCGATTTTTCGCTAATTAAGCGATTCACAACGGAGCAAGTTTTTCAATTTAATAGCGCATTATAAGAGTAGGATTAGTTTTGAAACGATAACTAATTCGTGAGAAAGTGTGTAATTGCTCACATTTACAGTGAGTGTATTCATACAGTAAGTGTTATGATATAAAAATGCCTCGTGGATAAAAACGATAAATTTAAATTCCACAAAAAGTAATTAAATATGTATAATGGAGCATATTTTAATATTTCCATGTAAAATCTGCATGAAATAAATGCATGCATAAATGAAACATTCACAAAACAAAAATAATCCATCATCTTAGAATGTAAAAAGTATTCGTACATTATATATAATGTTGAATATTTTCACAGATATATTTAAATTAATACCTTATAGGATATTCTTTAGAGTGAATAAATGCTTCGAGTCTCTTTGGCATTGATTGATTCAATCAAATTGGCTGAGTTAGACATGGACTCCCATCCCTGTTTAAGAGCAATTCTTAAGTAATTTTTACTATAAATGTGCCTGGATCTAGCATTTGTATCAAGAGTTTCCCATAAATTCTCAATGGTATTGAGGTCGTGTGATTTAGAGAGGAAATTTCATAAACTTTGGGATGTTATATAACAGCCAGATCCGTGTATTTAGGGCCGTGTGCTTGCGGTTATTATCATGCATGAAAACATATTCACTAGCCAAATCCGCTTTTGTCGCCCTAGACAGTAAATTATTTTTTAAAATATCAATGTATAGCAGATGGTTCATAATGTCATTAACGATAGCTAAATTACCAACCCCTGAAGGATTCATACAATCCCAAGCCAACCCGCCTTCATCTTCATGTTTCACTATTGGTAGCAAATTCCTTGGATGCATTTCTGGATTTCGTTTTCTCTACATCATTCACTTCATGTACGATCCAAAAATATTGAATTTACTTTCATCTAAAAAAATAATGTTCTTCCATAGCTCTGGGCATTTATTCACATATTTTTTGACGAAGGATAATGGTAACTTCCAACTGCTCTCACTCACAGAGAATTTTCTTCTTATAACATGGGTATAGAAACCTCGTTTTCTGCATGCATTTCGAATTGTACTTACGGATATTGCTCTTCCTATGTTTCTCAATTCTGCTGTAAGCTTAGGAGCACTTCCTTTCGGATCTTTCTTCAACGACCTTGCCAGAAATCATCTGTTAACGGATGTAAGTAGATATAATCGTCCTGAACGAGCACTATTTTGCTCCGTTCTAAGGGTAATAAACTTTTGAATAATCGACTGCACACATGGCCTAGCGACTAAAACTGAAATTTCACTGCACGATTTATCGCCTTTACGAAGCTTTAAGATTAATTCTGTTTGGGAAACACTCATTTCTTTACCTTTAAGATCCATATTAAAATGTTACGTTTCTTACCATATTTCAAGTTGCACCCGGTCATTTTATATAACCCGAAAGGTAAATGATATCAGTTATCAACGTATTTGAAAGCTAATTCAATATCTTTTTCGTATTGTTTTCCGCACTCGTATTCGGTAAATGTATTTTTATTAGTTATTGCCTTTTGAAGAAGTTTCGATAGGAATTAGTACATCAAAACAATAGTTCCTTTCACGAAGCCACTCTTGTACGAATAATTTCTACTTTCGCTATAAGCAGCAAAAAATTATTGCAGTAACGATTAATATATATTTAACATTACCAATCATCGCAATACCTGTGAGCATTACCAATTAATGAGCTGCACAAATGTAATTACATGGAACAGTGAAATGCAGAATAGTTGCATTTTAAATAAACGCTGGTTTTGACAAAATGAATTTTGAAACCTTATATTATTTAGTTCTTAATGGTAGGTTAGCTAAAACATTCCTGGTTCAAAATTATACCATTTCCTCACTTTCCTCAGTAATATAAATTGAAATCCTAAACCCGAATTCATTAAACGGCGCCAAATTATTATAATCTCAGTTTCTATTTTTCTTGAGACATTTTATTTTATTCAGGAGAGAAAGGGTTAAATTCCTTGTTTCGTGTTTATATAACACATCTTATATTTCGTGTTTATATAACACATTTTATTTTTCGTGTTTATATAACATATATTTATTGAAATATATAAATGTTGTATATGTAAATATAGAAGAAGTTTTTTATAATTTATTATTTTATTTTTTATTATTTTCTGAGAGGGGATTTGCCTTTATTTCGTTATTTACTGGATCATTCCTAGTTGTCCTATAAATAAATAAAAAAAAATAAAGTCTGAAAGCTTTAAGATTTTACATTACGTCCAAAGGGGCTTTTTTAATGTTTTGTGTGTTACCTTCATTTATTCAATATCATGTTCTTGGCACTTAAACCACAAAATTCAGTTCAACAGCAAAATCGCAAAATAATTTTAAAATCAGCATATCTTTAGAATTTCCGATACACAGTCTCGCGCGCTGGAGATAAAAATGTATTTTCTGTACAACGTTGCCATTGCTCGCTTTGAAATCCTTCAATTTTTTAATAAATAATTCATTAAAGTTTTATAAAATATGAAATCGATAATAAAACAAATTTCAAATTCCAATTTAGGGCTTCCGGTTGTCCATATCCGGTGGAAGATTACATTATTCGAAATTTGATGGCTCTAGATACCGTTGTTTTAGCAGAATGCGAGAAACGTGCGTACATTTATGCAGATTCTTCAGTACTTAATTTCTTTAAATATAATGCAGGGCGATAATATTTGCTGGCAACAGTTTGAAAAGTGTTTCGCCATTTGTAGTAAATCGACGAAAAATTAAACGAAATTAATAGCCCTTCTGAGCTAAAGCTCCTTTGGACTTAAAAAAAAAACTTTATTGAATAAAATTAGGAATTTTAGATCCACTCGGTGTGAGATTTAAATTCTGAGCATGAAACTAAATCTCATTGGCATTTCATTGTACGCTCTTATCGGAATCAGCCATGCCGGAAAGACGTAAACATACTTTGTTCGTGCGTTAACGGACTTGGAGAGCGTACATAAATAGCCTCGAGGAGTTAGGATGATCTTTCGGATAACCTTAAATGAGCGTCTCGTTGCTGGCAGAAGAGGTTACGGTTACAAGGGCGATGTAGGCGTATAGGCAGGCATGGCTACACTGAGGCTTGCGAGCCACATGCGTTTCTTTGTCTGTTAAATACAGATCCTATTTTAACAGTAGTAGTTTTATTGAAATATAATTTAAGGCATCCATGGAATTGATTTCGTTATAAGACTACATGCCACGAATATTTTTCCATAAAACTTTATATGCGTCCCTTTACCTCTTGGCCAATATCGAATTAAGCATGCTGTTATCGTTAATAAAAGTGTTCTCGTTTTCAAAGGTAGCATTATCAATACAAAAATTTTAAATGCGTCATTCTATATTGTTGTTTGTATACTGAAACAAATAACTTAGAAATATTTATTAAGTTTGTAAAAAATTGACCATATTTTATATGAGTCAACGAAATCACGTTTCCTCCAAGTTGGTGCACAGAGAAAACACTTCGGCGCATGCTGTTCTATAGCAGAAAAGATACGAAAGGAATTTAAGAATGAAAAATATTCGAAAACAAGTCGTTTTGTAACCCAGAATTGAACGCAAGATCTTTGAACAACCAACTGGACGTGCTGACCGTTGTATCAAAAGAACGCACAAGAGAATTGCACTAATTTCTTTTAAATTTTTGCTACTTCTAATAAATGTGCTCATATTCTTATAATATTTTTCTTGAGCATAGAAGTAGATGATTGTACCTGATAAAAGCCCCAATTTAAAAACATTACGTAGCACAATTAGGAATTCAAAAGATCAAATACAGAAATGAAACTTTAATAAATGATGAAGCTTTTTTAAAGTCGTTGATGTTTTCAAATTTGACAAAGAAAGTATAATCAACTGGGGGAGAGGGAATTTGGAATGGAACTAAAAAAGTATACAAAAATATCACAATTACTTAAATAATATATATATCATCGTCATCTACCTATCTATCTATATCTATCTATCTATCTATCTATCTATCTCTCTCTCTATATATAAGAAATTAGTATAAAAAGCAGTATTTGTTAACGTTTTAGAAGATATCTTATCCGAGGAAGATTGCGAAGGACAGTAAAATGGTTTTATATTAATTGTAAGTGAAAAAAATTATTAAAGCCGCATAAGGAAGTTTCTTCAAAAGGGCAAAATGAGTAACAAATATATATATATATATATATACATATATGTGTGTGAGTGTTGTATTTTTATGATGACTTAAGGAGAGAAGGCTCTCACTAATTTTCTTAGTCATTGCGGGGTTGGTGATAGATGCAGTAGATGCAGATTATACATACAGATTTCGGTGATAGATACAGATTGTGTAGTAGTTGGATCGAATTCTGGAAACTACAAACAGCTGGATTTTCACCACATTATTATGTTTCTTAAGACATAGCTTCTTAGTTTACACAACACTACGCTAAACAGCGCGCAATTTTATGTAAACTAATTCACACTGCGAGATATTTGATGCTACAGCGAAGCGATTAAGTACGCACTAGCCAAGCTAGAGAGAATGGAAAAAATGAATGTGCGCTTCAGCAAAGCTTGCATATAAAATCCAAACCTTTGTTTAAGTTTTGAGCAGTGATTATCCAAGAGTTGCACGCAATGCAGTTGCCTGAAAATGGCATCATGAGGGTGAGTTTTTCAGAAACGCAGTTTAGAAAAAGTAATTGCTATTTTTTCAATAGAGAGGGGAGATAGCCCAATTAAAAACAGGAATTATGAGACTATTGTTGGTTTAAACGACAATTTATATTTGTATATCTTTTATCTTACGCGCACACACATACACACACACACACACACACACACATACACACACGCATATATATATATTAGGTTTTAGACATCGACCTTTCATGAAAGTATTCATGAATTTTAATAATTGTATATCTTTCTTGCAATTTTCGGTGGACAGTTTTTTCTCTGTTTCCCTTTTCGCATTGGTTTTCATTATTATATGTCATTATGTATTCTGCTTTACTGATTTTTAATTTACCAAGTTTTTTAGCGTTTTAGTTTCTTTTGAGAGTTGCGAATGTGGGTAGGGAAGCGATCTGAAGCATTTAAGAGACAGTAAAAATGCACTCCAATTGGAGAAAATATTTAAATTGTTTCGCTCTTATCTCAAATGTCTCAGAGGAACGAAACCTACATTCGAAACTCAATGATCAACTAGGTACAAGGCTACAAATCACTTTTCATTTGATAAGTTCTGTTTGAAGCGTTGAACTCGGGAGATAATTTTTTACTTTTAAAATATTTTACTCGAGAGATCATTGTTTACTTTCAAAATGTTTCGCATTTGTTTCATTCATGACTTACATTTGTCAAATTTACTAATACTACCTTAGGGCGAGACGTTTTTCGAGATTCTTAATGTTTAGGACATTCAATAGCAATTTACCGTAAACGAGCCGTCTTAACTACTTCATCTCCTTTAAAATATCTTTTCACGATTTACGAACCTGCAGCTTATGTGCATTTCGATTTCATTTTTTAACTTTGTTTCCATATTCCATGCAACAAATTTTCTTTCTTATGAATGCATATATATATATATATATATATGCGTGTGTTTTTCATTATATATATACATCAGATATTATGTCATAGGTCTGATATATAAATATATATATACACCCATATGTATATAGATATATATACACTCACGTTTGTGAAAATTGCAACACCATGAAGGACTTACGCGAGTGAGCTGAAATTTTCAGGAAATGCAAAGTAGCGCATGATATGCAAATGATTAGAATTCCAAATCCGTAGCGCATGCGTATGCTGAGCAGCGCCCTCTGAACGGCTGATGGATCCGAATAAATAGACGGCTGTAGCGAGGCGTGTATGGTTATCGGTGGTTATCTGCTAGTGGTAAACGTTAACTCAATCTGTACTTATGCCTCGTCGACGAAAGAGAGCGAGATTTGAACAACTTACAGAGTTTGAACGAGGGAGAATCATCGGCCTTCGTGAAGCTGGATTGTCGTATCGTGCAGTAGCCTCTCGTGTGCAGCGTAACAGCAGCACAGTGATGCGCGTTTGGAAGCAGTGGACGGACGAGTGTCGGACAACTCGGAAATCCGGGAGTGGACCCCGAAATGTGACGTCAGCTCGCGATGATAGACACCTGGTCCGCATGGCGCGGACGGACCGTACAGCTTCCTCTAGACAATTGGCAGCACTGTGGTCAATAGCTACAGGTGTTTCATTGTGTGCTTCATCAATTCGTAGACGTCTGCTGCAGTGTGGACTGCGCGCACGGACTCCTTTATACAGGATCCCCCTAACGCACGACCGTCGCCGCCTGCGGTTACAGTGGGCCAATCAGCGTAGAGACTGGCGTGCTGATTGGCAGCATGTCGTGTTTTCTGACGAATCCCGCTTTAATTTGTGGTACCATGATGGCCGCATTCGTGTCAGACGCTATGCCGGTGAACGCCACCTTCCGGAGTGCATTATCGAACGCCACAGTGGACGAACACCCGGAGTTATGGTCTGGGGCGCCATAGCGTATCATAGACGATCTCAATTGCTACGAATTGTGGGCAATCTGAACAGCAACCGGTATATCCGTGAAGTTCTACAGCCCGAAGCTGTTCCCTTCCTTCAAAGCTTGCCAGGCGCTGTATTTCAACAGGACAATGCCCGCCCTCATACTGCTCGGATTGTTAAATCCTTCTTTGCAGCGCAGCAGGTACAGCTTCTTCCTTGGCCTGCGTGTTCCCCGGATATGTCGCCAATTGAACATGTGTGGGATGTCATTGGTCGGCGTCTTGCTCGTGATCCTCGTCCTGTTGCGTCTGCAGACGAACTTTGGGTACGCGTACAAACGATATGGAATGCTCTTCCTCAGTCAGACATTCAAACTTTGTTTGACTCCATGCCACGTCGTGTAGCAGCACTTATTGCGGCGCGTGGTGTCCACACAAAATACTGATTCTGATCTCTTGTTCTTGTTTGTTTGCTTTGAACATTTAATCATTTATTTGTACCACTACCACTCAACTGTGTATTAAATTGCATTCAATTATGACGATTCCTTCTTGGTGTTGCAATTTTCACAAACGTGAGTGTATATATGTGTGTATAAATATATTGTTTCAAAAGAATATAATTAAATTTAAAGAATTCTCTTGCGCCATTGCTGCAAGGAATGAAATTTGAATTTAACAAAATTTCTATTCGTAAAATGCAAATTAAAGTAAAAATTAATTAAAGAAATAGGTTTAAAAGAAATGAATTATAAATAAATAAATAATTTATATTGCTGCGAACTAATCTACAATATCATATATATATATATGCACATGTGTATATATATATATATATATACAATATATGTATATGCACATACACACATATTATTATAGGTGACATATATGTTACAAGATGTAAGATCACAGAAAAATGAAAAATACATGCAGGACTTTGTAAATTAATATAATTAAGTTTTAGAATAATCCAAAATAATTACTTTTTATTATTTAATATAAATTCATCCTCTGAATAATGAAATTTAAAACTGCAGACAGATACTGCACAAATAACTTAATATAAATTTCACTGATAGTTTTTAAGTTTGGTTAGTTTCTATTCAGAAACTAAGAGCTGTTTTCAGGCGTAATTCTAACTGATAATCAAATGTAACATTCTTTCGTTAATCCATTCCGGAATTTGGAGACACCTTCAGCTCCCGATTTACGAAAGAAATACCGGGGACAACGACAGCAGTTAGCTTAGTGTCATCGGAGAGCAAGGGAAAAAAAGAGGAGTAATCCGTAATATTTATTTAATAGAAGAATACAATTAAAATTATAGCTATATACTTAAGAAACTTAATCAAAAGAATAAGCTGTTAAAAGTTTGTTTGCTTATTTCATTATGGCAAAACAACGAGGGCTACCTACCTAAGGGAAAGGACGCCTTCGTGAAGGACTTTCTAGGGAAAACTGGACGTTTGCAAATGGGGGAAAACCAAGAAAACGCCCATGCAGCCAGCCTGTTCTCCTGGAATTAAACTACCTGTGTTCAGCAACTTCACCGCTCGACCGCTGTTTGGCTGATTTGTTTAAAGAATTCTGGTACTTAACCAGTATTCAAAGGAGTTCCAAACTCAGTGTAGCATTTACAACAGTTGTTCCACCAAGATCCCCGGATCTAATCCCCTCATAAATTTTTCGTAAGGAATTTTACTAAAGACAAAGTGTCCGTGCTTCCATTTTCCCAGACGTTTTCAGCAACTGAAGTAACAGATAACTGAAGTACTCGAACTGAAGAACTCTATAGGGACCTTTTCACAGATCATCGAATAAAATTTTCTTGGGTGAAGGTGCACAGTGGATATGAGGGAAATGAGCGGGAGGGCGCCCTTGCAAAAGAGGCTGCTCCTGAAGTAAATTTAGAAAGAATAGATTACCGGTTATCTAAACGGAAAGCAATTGGGAAAATGTATCTAAATATATATAAAGAATGGAATAAAAAACGGAAAGAGTCAGACCGTAGAAAGGACTACTTAGACGATAAAGACCTTTGTCAGATCCTGTCAGGTCACCGTAGATTCCCGGCTTACCTAAACAGATTAGAGTTCAAGAAAACGCAAACTGTTTAATATGCGGAAAGATGAGAAACAGCAGGAGCTATGTAGGTGAATGTAAATTAACAAAAGACCTTAGGAATAGCATGATGGATTTAAAAGACCTGGTTTATACCGGAAATGAAGCAAAAAACATAGCAAAAGAGATCATGGAAAGAATTAATAAAAACCTGGTTGCAGTTGGAATAGACCAATAACAAAGAACACCCAATATGGGCTGCTGCTGGAGACTTCTTTTATTCATGTTGTGTTGTCCTATAAGTTTTTCCTTCGTGGTCGGTCTAAAAACGCCATAAGGCAAGCTTGGGCTTGCCAAGAGGGTAGACCACGCCGTACCTACATATCTACCTAGCTACTGAAGTACTTGAATCATTAACGAAGGGTTCTATCATGATTGTGGACGGTATTGGAATGTGCCACAGATGTGTTCCGTGTCACCGGAGGGACACACATGGAACATCTATAGAAACTTGGATAACTACAGTTTCACTGTAAATTTGAATTATCAAAATAATTGTAGCGTTCACATGTATGCTTTCCTTTTGTCCCATTCAATATGAAACACCCGAATTTTCTCACTTGCAACTAAATGTCCTCTACGCTACGCAATACTGGGGAATGAACTAATCCCTACTAAACAGGAAAAAATATTCCTGAAATTATTTAGTTGCTTTATCTAACAAAATGTGGGTGTTACTTATTTTTTTTTTTTTGTTTCTTACTTCTATTTTACGATAATTCATAATGTTTCAGTTTTAGAACATAAAATATAAGGTCTTTACTAATTAGTTACTAAGCATGAATCAAAAATAAATCATGAGACTACATATACTGCGGTTTTTCCAAATCTGTTTTATATATATATATATATTTAATACCGAAATTTTTTACTGCGGCTAGGATTCGCAACGTCAGAAAATGATTAATTTTCCAGTCTCGACAGACATTTTTGACTACTATAACTGGCAACATAATGAAATATGAGACACTGCCAAAAGCGCATTTTACTTAAATAAAATCCCATTGTTAGATGTAGTTTTAAATTCCAGATACCAAATTCTGGTTATATTGTTCTCTGATATTTATTGAAAAGTGAGAACTACGAAAGAACGCTTTCTAATTCGTATTTGAGATTTAGAATGGAATGCCAAAAGTTAGATTCCGGATGTATTTGTTTCTGTTATTTAAATGATAAATGGGAATTATAAAACAACATTTTTTGATTTGTGTTTTAGATGTAGATTTGAATGCTAGATATTAGATTCTAGATTGCATTGATTTGTGGTATTAATCGCTATTTTACATAACTTGAAAATTTTGATTTAATATTTATTTCAGCATTGAAATGATTGTATTTGAATGAACTTTCTATCAGTCATAAGAGATAGGTACTGTAAAGAACGTTATTAAAAATGCAGTTGATTCATTATCAATAAATGATCAATCGAGACAAGTCACTGCTTATAATCAGCTTACAAACTCATTGCCTTCTTATTTTCGGAAGAATCTCTACGGAATTCTCATCAGTGCCTGCGTTATTTCAACTTCATTTACTGATGATGAAATCTGTACGCAGCGTATATGTTCGTGGTTAAAATTGTTGGGGCTTTGGCGACGGTTTGTGGCGATTTATCGTTAATGTTAGCACCGTTTAACATACAGGAGCCACAATAACAAAGAAGTACCAATTTAATTTATAATATGTATTTAAAAAATAATTTATAATATATGTAACCCCCAGACCATGGTTTATAATACAGGGTGTTTATAAAGTCCCGGACCCATTTTGATGTTTATTAACTCATAAAATAATGAAGACATAAACAAACTTATGGCATTTATTGATGGAATAACTTATATATTTTCCTTTTCAGGTTTGAATATCTTTACTTTTGTAAATATCGTCTGCGCGTGTGGTTAATTTCAGATAATTTCATTTTCCAGTCTAAATATATGTACTTTTCTAAATATCGTCTGCTTATTAATTGCATTTTTCTCTCTTTTGTTTTTGGCAACTTTTGGATACTTTCACGCATATGGGGATCTGAAAACCCCCATGAATACTGTGAGGCATAAAGGGATTCCCCAAAGGTTAATGTGTGGTGTGAAATAATGCACGACCGAGTCATTGGGCCTTTCCTTTTTACAGAAAAGACTGTCTCATCAGTCGTATACTTAGACATGTTGGAAAACTTCGTATTTCCACAACTAGAAGAGCTTCAGCCACATGTCTTTTTGCAAAAAGATGGTGCACCACCTCATTGGGGTACCATCGTTCGTAGTTCTTTGAACGACCATTTTACAGGAATATGGATTGGGCGAGGAGGTTCAATTCCTTGGCCACCCAGATCACCTGATATAACGCCGCTGGACTTTTTCCTTTGGGAATTTGTAAAGGGCAACGTTTACAGGAGGAGAGTGTCGAACATTGATGACCTAAAAGGCAGAATTAAAACCGCAATAGCCTCTGTGGATGCCGACATGCTTGCCGGTACATGGCGTGAAATTGAATATCGACTTGATATTCTCCGTGCGACGAAGGGGGTACACGTGGAAGCTCATTGACAAGGGTCATGAAACTTTTTGAGTCTATCTAACCATTTATGCTATTAATTTTAATCTATCTTTATTATTTTATGAGTTATTAAACATCAAAATGGGTCCGGGATTTTATAAATTATTTATACTTTATACATAAACAAATTACTGCAAATAAGCAGTGTGGCTTATGTTATATCTAACACCACAGATTTATAATTGATATAAATCGAATATCCAATGAAAATAGCCCACTCATACATTCTATTGAATTGGATTGGATTATTTCGATTACGACAAATCAACACGGGGGTATCTGCTTAAAGAAAGGGGTTTTTTCGTGTAGATTGCTTTTAGGTAAATTGGCTCTATTCGCGTTGCTATTCGAGAAAATCTCGAAAATACACATGCAATCAGTTTGCTCCCCTGTATTTGAAGCCAGCTCGAGCTATCAATGTTCAGCATTCTTATTCTTTCGACTTCTAATTAGCACAGTGAAACACAATAAATAAATAAGTAAATAAAAATGAAAGGAAGTTAAAAAAAGAAGTGGCATATTCTCAGTAACCAAAAGTAAAAGGTTATGTTAGGTTAGGTTAGTAGATTAAAGCAAATGAAGCAACTCGATGGCTATCCTGCTGTGGGGAGGAATACCCTCGTGGAGAATTTTTAATGGAAACTGCTCATATCCATGTTCTATATGGGGAAAACCATGAAAAGCAACCATACAGCTAGCCCGTTCGCCCGGATTCGATTCCACCAAAAATAAAGGGAAAATTGATTAAAATAACGTTCAGATATTCTAATAATTACCAAACTAAAAATTATACCAATTACTAAAATAATTCAGTTAGTAAATTAAGAAAGCCTTCTCAGAAGCTGCATTATTTTGTAAAAAAAATTAGACTTTCAATTAGAAGGCTACAATCTGGACGAATTATGTTTTGTGTGCCTAATTTTTAAAAAGGTTTCATAAATAAAAAAATAATAAAGTTGCTCATGTAAGTGAAGAATGTTTATATGTTTTCGTGGTAAAAACTTGTTTACGTGTAAATAAATAATTTGTTAACATATTACAAATTATTTAGAATTCTGACCTATCAGTGACCTTCAGATGCTCTTCGGGCACTTTCGGGTTATCTATACTCAATTGTTATTCTGGCGAATGGAGGTCACGAACAGGTCACGCCGTAAACAACTCATTTTTGTTTCGTAATGCGGGATTATTATGTTACTTGCATTTAAAGACGCTTACTAGTGTATAGATAATGTTCCAAAGTTCATTTAATTTAATCCTCTTAAAACTCCTATATTTACAGACAAACTTTGAACTCTGTGTATATTAGCTGGAAATGCATTTACTTAAATGCACTAAAATATTTATTTCTTATTTTTACTTATTTTATTAGCCTATTTTTATTTTATTACTTATTTCTTTATTTACTTCCTATTTTATTTTTTTATTACCCCAAAGGGTAGTTAGCCCAGATGGGCTATTAGTCTCGAAACGGCATTTTGCGTCGAACCACTTAAAACGTTGAATCACTATTCAAATAGTTACCACCAAATATTATCGTCCTGTATTATATTTAACGAGATTAAATAATGAAGAATCTGCATGAATGTAAGTATGTTTCTCGCATTGTGATAAAACAACGGTACCTAGAGCCATCAAATTTTGAATAACATACGTCTCTACCAGGTACCATACCATAGCCATCCAGTTTCGAATAACGCAATCCTCTACCCGAGCATGGACATCTGAAAGACCAAATTTAGAATTTAGAATTCATCATACTATCTATTTCATATTTTTCAAAACTTTAACGACTTTTTGACTAACAAATTATAAATATATGCTGTTTTTAAATATTTTTTGATTTTGCTGTTGAATGGAATTTTATAGGGTGTTGGCGCCAAGAAAGTAATATTTAATAAATGAAGTAAACACACAAAACGTCAATAATGCTGCATGGGGAATACTCAACGAATACTGCTATGCTGCTGTTAAAATTTTTGTAATTTTGCTGTTGAATTGTATATGGCGTCAGTGCGTAGAAAATGATGCTTAATAATAAAGCTGAAAAGACCCAAAAAAAAAGTTTACTAGACTGGGAGAGTGCGAGCTGACTGAGAGTGTAAAAACCTTAACAAACCCATTGGGGAACCAGTAAAATCTGAAGCATTTCCAACTTTTTTTTTTATTTCCTTATTTTTAGCTCATCACAGCATTTTCGGTCATTGGCGACTCAGAAGGTCATAAGGAGGCTAACGATGATGATTTTAAATTAAACTGACGAAGGGAAATTTAAACGAAATGAATGTGTATTTATGCTATTCTATTTATGCTATTCTTATTTATACTATGTCTATAGTATTATTTCTATATATCTTAAAATTCTGTTGATGTCCCAAAACAATTTCAATGTTAGCTCTTCACAAATTTATTGTTAGTCGCGTGTGACCAAAAACTCTAAGTGAAAATGACCAAAAACACTAGGTGATAGGTGAAAAAAAAAATTTTTTTTTAATTTCTTGAGCATTTAGCATATCTTTTCTCATACGTTTTAGTTGACTGGACAGGGAATAAGTAAGTAAGTAAGTAAGAGCAAAGAAAGAAAATTACTGCCTCTGAATGCAGGAATCTATTTCTTTCCAATTAGTATAGTAACGAAATATGCGTTAAATCTTAAATTTGTTTTCAAGTTCTTTTGGCCTTAACAGATGGCACAATCGTATTTAAATTTCTGGTTGATACAGAAATCCTATCTCTTCCTCACTAAAAATCACGTGGTTGCTAATAATGATGGATTAAATCTTTGATATGCGACATTACTATTAGCATTAGCTAGACGGAGTTAAAAAATCTGATGTGTACACCAAATGACCTCTTGTACGGAATATTAAATTATACGCATTTTGCATTTCATTTAAACTTATTGGATTAAATCAAATCTACTTCGTCGATAGCGCATAAACCGCAATAGAATAAAGGCACTCTTTAAAATTCACTATATTAGTTTACCATAGTGACACTCTGAAGCTAGCTTCACTTAAAAGCGTTATATCTCATTCATTTTATAACTCAGAATGCACAAAAATTAGGCATATCATCTGAAGAATTATCTAATCGTTGCCACATGTTCTATTCAAATACTATGATAAATCTAAAACGATGTATAAAAGAAATTAAACAAACAAAAAAAAAAAAAGAAAAAGAAAAGGAAAGAAACAGTTTTTCACAGACGATTCCGTATTTCTCATTCAATTCAGTTCTCAATTCGCGACAAGGCAAAAATACATGAAACCTCAAAATATCTGTATTAAAAATTACGAAGTAAATCTTAAACACTTATTTCCTCGAATAAATTCCAGAAGGCGTTATCTTTGTTGTTGCGAAGCTTAGTTTCTCTAGATTGGCAACAAATCCTCTATTCTGCTAAGTTTCAAATGTAAACAAATATGGCTGCTATGGCCAAAAGAATTATTCTTAGCCGCATTTAAACGCATTTAAATTGTTGCCAGTTCTATAATTATAACTTACAGGTTAACTAAAGGTATAAGAACCTTTAGTTAACCAAAAAAATTAGGCTTAGTCGCACTTAAACAACTTTTAAATTGTTGATAATTCTACAGTTATAACAAGAAGGTTAACTAAAGACATAAAAACCCTTAACCGGAAGATAAGAACAACATAATTCAATCATTTTTAAAGCAAAAAATGCACAATTTACAAACATATAAGAATAAAGGAAGAGCTCACTCAGTTGAGTAACAGAGTGGGTATATATATATATACAAATATACTTTTCGTGCGGCCTATTGCAGCCCAAATAGGAGGTACGCATGAATATGTTATAGCAGTCCTATGTGCAAAATTTCAACGTTCTGAGGCTACTCATTTTTGAGTTATGCGAGATACATACATACATACGTACGTACGAACAGACGCCACGAAACAAAATCTCTTCCGAATCCACTTTAAATCAGTTTTATAATTTTTTGGGGGAAAAAAATTTCTTTATTCTGTCCTTGCGTACAGATATCACGCAAAAACATCGTTAAATTGCATTCAATAGCGGTCAAAATGGATTTTTTCGTTGAAATTCGATACCCGAAATTTTTCGAGATTACAATACTTCCTTTTTACTTCGTGGAAGGAAGTAAAAATCGAACTTTTTTTTGAAAAACCGTCAAACTGCGAAAACTGAAACATTGAGGTAATTAGTTTTATAGTTAAGTAAGGATGAAAAAGAAAAATTCAGTACTTCACACAAAAATATGTGTACAGACTGTTTTCGATTTACCGGGGAGTACCGCGGATTGGTGTCCACAATTAACTAAAAAGTAGATTAATCTGGCGATAAGCAAGAGGAATAATCTATGTTATAATTAACAGAAAAAATATACTGTTCATGATTTACTTGTATTTCAGAGCGCGTTATGATCTGCAGAATAAATTCATTTAGTTACGCGAATTTAAATCAGTATTTATATCAAACAGAAAGCAACTATAAATGATAGAAGATAAAACATCCTTAGAAATGAAAAATCTATTTTATAGATAGCGCTAAAGAACAGTATTTACAAGAGAACTTTAATACTAACATTGAATTCAAACTCGAGTAAAAATGTTGGTTAGAACTTTTTGTGGTACTTACGCATTATCGGAACCACTTTGGCATAGTTTGGCAAAATTTTCGGAAGAAAACGAACAATTAATTTTACTGTAAAAAATCCTATATTACATATATACAATATTATTACGTTCATATTATAGGTTTTCCAAAAGGCAATCAGTAAACCTAGTTACAAATGGGTTTTTGGTTTTGTTGGAGTGGAGATTTCGTAGCAATCGCTTTGCGAAAGAATTCGTAGCATTTTTCCTTTAGCGATTTTGCGACAAAATACGTATTCCTGCAGAAATTTCATCTCTCTTTCTTCTATTATAGGAAAATCCTACAAGCAGAAAATTTAACTCTAATTTAAAAGAAAAAATAATAATTATTTTTCTATAAAAGCAGTTGGAACTAGAAATATAACAAAAAGAACGCATACGAAAATGGCAACATCGGAAATTATTAATTTGTCATGCTCATGGTTGCCTGAATAATCGTTATGAGCGTGGTTACCACAGTTGGATGCATTCTTAAAGCTTTGGCGATTTTTACTAGCTATGTCAAGTACACTTTTTCTTTTATCCGTTTCGTAGAATGTTTATTAAGTGCTGGATTACAAACAACTGAATTTTGTACTGTTGTGCATGAAAACAACTCATGGCACCATTTGCAACCACTCTTCTTATCCCATACATTCTTCGCCCACCAGCAGCCGAGAGGTAAAGTCATTGAAAACTAGTAGTTCGGTCTGGAGTTCGAATCCCGACAAACAGGCTGGTTGTACGGGCGCTTTCGTGTTTTTCCCATGTGTAAGATGCATATGAACCACTTTCTGTCCGAAAGTTCTCCACTAAGGCAATCCTCCCCTCAGGCAGATAGCCTCCGATGCTTTACCATACTTAAATAAACTAAACCCGCACATTCGTCTTTTATATTTTGTATTTTCCGAAAACAGTGTTGTTTTAAGCTCATGGTTTGTAAATAGTAATTCTTCCAACGTCTCCCAATAAATAAGCGTAACCATTTTTTTAGATAAGACTCGGTTAATCGGTCCCTGTTTTATCTCTCGCCAATTTGTCAAGAGTTGACTGTACATCGAATTTTGAAAAAAAAAATGCCTGCAGAATAAATATAATGTCATCGAAAATACATATCTGAGGAAATTTTCCCGAAAATATGAGGAAAAGGAAACAGTGAAAAATAAATTTCAAGATCTGTACCAAGCAAACCATCGAACAAACAGAGAAATAAAACCAAATGAAACCACGTTAAGAAAAAAACTAAAATGTTTCAGATTTTAAATTACGTCCAAAGGTTTTTTGTAACGTTTTGTGTGTTACCTTTATTTATTAAATATCATGTTCTTCGCACTTAAACCTCAAAATTCAGCTGAACAGCAATATTGCAAAATAATTTTAAAATGAGCATATCTTTAGAATTTCCGATACACAGTTCCACGTGCTGGAGATATAAAGGTTTTCTCCCCATAGAATGTTGTCATTGCTTGCTTTAAACCGTTGAGTTTGTTAATGAAAAATTCGTTAAAGTTTTAGAAAATATGAAACAGATAATAAAACAAATTCCGAATTTGGGCTTCCAGATACCCATATTCGGGTGGAAACGTACGCTGTTGAAAATTGGATGGTTCTAGGTACCGTTGTTATCACGATGCGAGAAACATAAACACATTTATACAGATTCTTCATTATTTAATTTCTTTAAATGTAACACAGGGCGATAATGTTTGGTGGCAACAATTTGGAAAGTGAATCGTCCATTTATAGCGAATCAATGCAAAATGCCAAAACGAAAACAATAGTCCTTCAGGGGACAAAGCCCCTTTGGACTAATAAGTACTTGAAAATAGAAAATATGAAAGTGGGGCCATGTCATTTTTCTCTTCTTAAGAGTATTTTCAACATATCTCAAAAAGAAAGAATTACCAGCTTTCAACTAATGATATTTAACTCGTTGAGCATTTCGTCACACAAGAAGCATTTCGGAAAGCTGCATTTAGAGGGCTTGATTTAAATAATGGCAAACGGGGTACGTGTCCCGAATCTTTACATTCAGTACCGCCTCTAACTCTTTTTTATGTTGTATATAACTCAAAGCTGATGTTGTTTGTAATATGACAGTGAGGTTTGAAAATTATGAAGTATGAAATTTGAAAATTATGAAGTGAAAATTCTAAAATTCTTATTTTAGTTTTCGCTGTCTTTCTTCAAAATGCTTAACAGTGGCTGAGCCGGTCCAGGGTTCGAATCTCGGCGAACAGGTTGGGTGCATGGACATTTTCGTGGTTTTTCTCATGTATAACCTGTATATGAGCCAGTTTCCGGAGAAAATCATCGACGAAAGCATCCGTCCTCTCAGACAGATAGCCCTCGCATACTTTGCCATGACCAAATAAAGCAAACTTTCCTCAAATACTCAAACCTTAGACCATTGGCTTGCACATTTATTCATTGCACAAACAAATAAAGCAAATTTTGAGCTAATTCTCTCTCATTATATCACCAACAATGACGCGTAGTTTTTAATGGTTTTCTTCTTTCTAATCAAATGGTCGTAAAAGCTAAACTTCCATCCACTATTTCACCTATATTCAATTTTAATCGATTAAATGTGGCAAAAAATTTTATCATAATTGATCAGAAATCAATAACGCGAACAAACAAACAAGCACACAAACAGATATTCTTCTTTATATAGAGAGAGTTTGTAAAACTTAGCAATTTTTGATTAACAAACTCTACGATTTGAAAGAGAGCAATAGCAATATTTTTCGAAATAAAGCACTTTTATTTTCAACGCGCGACACTGTTGCCACTCGGAAAAATGATTGCGAAAGTTAACGCTTTCAGAGTTTTTAATTAATATTTCGGCTGATTAAAATCGTACGAAGATGGGAATAGCCGAAATGGCCGAATTTTGGGAATCGGGAATTATGTGCTTAATGTTTGACAATGCTATTTTTGTGTCATCGTAAGACTTGGAAATTTTTTATTAACAAAATCTAGGATTTGAAAGCGAGCAATGGCAACAACTTTCGAAATAAAGCAGAGTTTCTTGTCCAGCTTGCGAGACTGTTGCCACTTGAAAAAATGAGGGCGAAAATAAGCAATTTTAGAGTTTTTAATTAATATATCTAATTTTAGCTACTTTTTGGGGGGGGAGTGTACGTCGACCTTTTCCCGGACCCAGAAAAGAGTTGTAGAAAGTTTGGTGGCGATAGGTATAGAAGTGATTGAGTTATTACAGGACAACCAAGCACACAGACTTTCTTCTTTGTATATATAGATTTATATAATATTAAAATTTGAAATAATTTCTGCATCCAGTGAAAGCTCTACGTTTGAAAAAAATAAATATATTACATGAAGTTAAATATGTATGTATATCAAGTGAAAGAATTGCGATTAAAATGTCTATGCAAAAAATTTTCTATCAAGTGAAAAACCTACTCTTAAAAGAATTATTTTATACGAAAAATTACTTATGTTCTAATTTTTGCTTCTGGTAGTAAGATACGCTAAAGGCCGCCCGCTTGGACCCGATATCCTTATAATACATGAAAATTGAGCCTTTGGCATTATACAACATCTTTGGAATATTATTTGAGTCCTAAGTATTACAAAGATGTGCCTAAGACGTGTTGAGATTTAAGCGCTACTTAATAAATTTGGGCTTGCGTAAACATGTCTTCTTTATGGCGATAAGAAAGAATGCAGCTGACAATAATAAAGCCTGATGTTGTGTTTCTGTTTATTTAATTGAAAATTCCGATCTGGATACCACATGACATACTTTTACGGCCTATTAAATTATACACATTTTTTGCTGCATTTCATTTAAACATTTTTTTTTGGAATTATTCTAGCTTAATTAACCGATCTCTCTATGCAAGTGGAAAATGACATCAAAAACTGCAAATTTTGAAATTAAATATCCCGATCAACTTTTGTAGTCGGGATTCAAACTTCTCGTAATTTTATTCTTTCATAACGAGTATAAAACATTCTCAAATATAAGTGTAAGAACCAGCAGACCGCATTTAAAGTTAGGCTTCCATATTTGCCTAAAACTAAATTAGTTTTAAACGTGGCATTGCCGAAACATGAACTTTTTGTTATTTAAAAACTTCCGTAATTAGAAGTATATGTCTATGACCAAAGACAGCGAAAAAAAAGGCCGGGCATGGACTTTTAAGCCAGGTAAGTGGAATGGGTATATATATATATATATATGTACGTATGTATGTATACCTTTGTTACTGCCGACTGCGGGAAAAGGCAGGTGCATAACTAGATGTTATTCAGCCTCATATACAAAATTTCAAAGTTCTACGGCAGATTGTTTTCGGGTTATGTGAGATGCATACGCACGTACGTACGTACAAACGTCACGAAAAATGTCAATTTTTAATCCATTTTGAAATCTATTTTAGGAAAAGATTTCTTTATTCTGTCCGTGAGTACAGGAGACCACTGAGTGAGCAGCTGTGCCGCCATGAAGACTTTCAGCTTTATTGCTCACTCAGTGGGACCATGTTTATTTAAATTTCATAATATTACAATTAAAATTTAATTTTGATACATACGTAATTTTGACATATACTTGACATACATTGGCAGAATTTCATATTAATAGTAACAGAAATTTTGAATGTTACATATATAGAATACGTAATGTAGAGTATAAAAGGAGAGTTAAATACAAAATTTCGGTTATATACATAATAAATAATATAGAATTTTGATGATATGCTAAAATGTAATAATAGTTCATAGTTGATAAATAGTTCATAATTCTTATTTAGTTCACCATTCACAAAAGTTCACAGTTCATAATTCTGTTAAAGTTTATGTATCTGATAAAGTTAATAGTTAGTCTGAATTAAGTTCTGATAAAGTTTATGGTTAGTCTGGAGTAAGTTTCATATTTTTAGATTGAAGTTATGCTGCCTTGAAACGATGCTGATTATGTCGAATGTCAGACGTGTGACGTACAGACGTCACGCAAACAAGTCGTCCAAATGGATTCGGGTTCGGTCAAAATCGATATTTCCATTAAAATATGATACGCGGAATTTTTCGCGATTGCAATACAATGTTTCCTTTACTTTGTACAAAGAAGTAAATTTTAATACTTCAGACAGTTGAAAAATATTTACATGAAAGCAATGGTAGTGAAATTTGGTGAGCCGTTTTGCTATAGGAGATCACGCGAAAAAACAACATTTTGCAAGACGATACAGGCAATAATGTTGTCTACTGACCAGCCATAAATCAATTTTTTACTTACCTCTTTAGAACAATGTTAAGTGTTACAAATGAAATGTTTTTAAATAATGTTATTTAGTTTCGTTCTTTTAAATTGAAGTAATTAACCTAATCGGTATATTTTTTACGCTTAGAAAAACTTTTGTCTCAATGGAAATAACCTGATGATGAAAGTTTGTTTTCTAGTTGGAATATCAGAAAGAAGCTTGAAATTTTATAGACAAAACCGTTTGGCACCATTTCGAAATAATTTCTTTAACTAAAAGATGTTCACTGTTTTTCTATTGACTCCCAGCAGAAACTGCAGTATTACGAAAATTATTTACATTTTTATTTTGAAATTCATTTATTTACTTTTTTATTTTGAAATTCGTTTATTTGCTTATTACTTCTTTGTACGAAGTAAAAAGGAAGTATTGTACCCCCGACAAATTTTGGGTACCATATTTCAACAAAAATATCCATTTTAACCACTATCTAATCCAATTTAACGATAGTTTTGTACATAAGGATCTGTACGTAAGGACAGAATAAAGGATTCCTTTTTCCCAAACGGATTATAAAATTGATTTAAAATGCATTTTCAAGGGATTTTTTCATGGCGTCTGTGCGTAGATACGTACGTATGTACGTATTTATTTCGCATAACTCAAAAACGAGTAGCCTCAGAACATGGATATTTTGTATATAGGACTGCTATAACATGTAGATGAGTACCTCCTATTTTGGTTGCTCCTGTTTGGTTTTATGAGTCGCCCTAGCCACACTGCTGTGTATCTGCTCCTTCTATCTTACTGAAAATTAATCTCAAATTTAAGCATTTTTGGAATAGGCACATTTAATGTGCCAACTTGATTGTGGCCACAACAAACTGAAATAAAAAATGAAGATTTAATCTGCCTTCGTCTCCAACTTCCTATTCATTATGGATCAACACTTCTACGCCATCAAAACTCCTGCATTACTTGCAAGTTTGCTTTTATTATTATGACACACACATGTAATAAAAACATATATATATATAATTTTGTTACTAAAGGAGGTAAAGGAGGTCTGGCGTTTATTTTCGCAATCGTTGGTCGTAGTCATACACTTCCAATTATAGAATTGTTTTTGAATGACGAAAATATTCATGTTTTGGCAATGTAAAATTTGAAAAAACATTTTGGGGCAAATAGCGAAATATAAATATTAATGCGGTCTTCCTCTTCCTATGCTTATATTTGAGAAAGTTACATACGCGTTGTGAAAAAATAAAATTAGAAGTTTGCTCTTAGGGACCAGTTAATTAAGCAAGAATAATTTCAGGAAATAAATTTAAATGAAGGGTAGCAAAAAATACATATACTTTAATAGACAGTACAAAGAAGCCATGCGATGTTTACATCAGATTTTTTGTACAGAATAGCGAAATGACAGAAATAAACTTGAACGGACTTCTACGCAAAAATAAGTTAAGTATTGCAGTAAAATATTGCAAATAATTAATCTTAAAAGGAAAAGTATATGTAAATAAATCTCGAACCACTCCACACCTTATAATCAGTATTCGACGAGCAAGTCAAAAAATAAGACCCAAAATTCCAACGCGAGTCATAGTAAGTATAGCACAGATTATGCGACCAATGAAAGCTGACAACCAACGAAGGAGGTTATATTCTAGATAATAATTTTTAAAACATAATATAAATACATTTTGATAAATTATGTTAATGTTTAGAAGGACAAAAAGCAATTAATATTGAAAGAAGGAATGTTATTAATGATTTAAATTACAACATTAATTTTGGGCCAGAAAAAGAATTTTTGCGAAGGAAAATAATCGTACAGAAACATAATGCTTATCTCGTAACTCGACGATAACGGTGTCGAACTTCCAACAAAAATATTAGCAAAGTTTTAACTATAGCTGACACAGATTTAACTATTAAGCTATTCTTAGTAAAGGGGGGGGGGAATTTATTTCATTTTTATAAATGTGGTCTCTTTATCTCTTTGTTAATTCTAAGTATTTCAGAATTTTTCATAGAATAACACTGTTATCATAACATCCCAGTAATTTTGAGAAACGCAAGCCTCGCTCAGGAATAAACAAAAACCGCCTATTTTGATTTCCACCGGATACGGTAGTAAAAACATTTCCGATAACACTCGTAGATTCCGGTTTGAAGAACTCGGCTTTGGGGTGACGATTCTTTAGCCCTTCTTTTCATTCATATCTGATATCTGTGATGTACGGTATTCTTTCAAAGGAATCTCGCTTCACAGAAATGTAAGAAGATAGTTTTTTAAACAATATCAATCTATTACTTATTTAATTATACTGTAATATATCAGCGGCACTCAAAATATTTAAAGAAAATCTGAAAGGTTTCAGATTTTAACGGTTACCCAAAAGGGTTTGTTAAGGTTTTTCACGCTCTCGCTGAACTGGCAGTCTACAAGTCTGCTGTTGCATTCACTTCTACTAACCATTTTTTTTGTCCTTTTAGCCTTATTATTAAGCATCATTTTCATCGCACTTACGATATATATAATTCAACAGCAAAATTACAAAAATATTCAAAGCAACATAAAAGTATACGTTTAGAACTATCGATGTAGGGTTAAGTGTTGCCATACTTTTTTCTGTTATTTTCAGTTTTTTTCTAAGAGTATCGTATCAATGTTCGGTTTTTCTTACTAAGATGACTTTACAAAACTCTTTTTTGACTTTTTATTGTTAACGTTTTGTGTGTTTACTTTATTTATTAAATATCACGTTCTTGGCACTTACGCCTTATAAAATTCGATTCAACAGCAAAATCAGGAAATATTTCTCGCACACTGGAGATAAAAATCGGGACAATGTTGGCACTGCTCTCTTTAAAGTCGTTGAATTTGTTAATCAAAAATTCGTGTTCATTAAGACGAAAAGTTTTTTAAAAAAATCTGAAAGCTTTCAGATTTCAAAATACGCCCAAAGCGCTTTCAAAGGGCTCTTGTGTGTTACCTTTATGTATTAAATATTATGTTCTTCACATTTAAACCATAAAATCCAATTTCACTGCAATATCACAAAATAGTTAAAAGAGCATATCTTTAGAATTACCGACACTGAACTTGAAAAATCCTTGAAAAAAGACTCGTGCACTGAACTTGAAAAGTTTTTTTTTTCTTTTGAACAGTGTTGTTATTGCTCGCTATGAAATTGCTAAGTTTCTTAATCAAAAACTCATAAATACTTTACAAAACATGAAAAATATGAAATATATAATAAAACGAACTCCAAACTCCAGATTTGGGCTTCCAGACGCGCATATTCGGATGGAGACGTACGTTATTCAACATTTGATGGCTCTAGGTACCGTTGCTTTACCACAATGCCAGAAACATACATACATTTATGCAGATTCTTCACTATTTACATTCTTAAATGTAATACAGGGCTCTAATATTTGGTGGCAACAATTTCAAAAGTGATTCGTCGTTTATAGTGAATCGATGCAAAATGTCAAAACGAAATTAATAGCCCTTCAGGGCTAACGCCCTTTTGGCTAACAAGTATAAAGAGCATCTTCAAACAATTTAAAATGAAATTTTGTTCACGTATGTTCTCAAGAATATTCATATTTATTATCTAGTCTAATTAGTTAAAGAGCCAAGCACTTTTTTTTCAGTAATGAAAACCAGCAACAATTACGTCGGGCTGCATTAATATACTGCATTATTAAATTAATGTACGCATCACACAATAAAAACAATAAAAACATACAATAAAAAGCTTACATTATGTGTAGCGTTGAAGATAATAAAGCACCTGTTATGTTTCATTGTCAGAGTGCTATAAATAATGCAGTGGTCTTTCACTAAATAATGAGAGTTGGATAATTTCTAGGTAATTAGAAAAAAAGCTGTCATAAAGATTAACAGTAATAAATTCCGAAATTAGCTACCCGTTATAAAGATAGGTCAAAGGAATAGTAATTCATAACTCTTAGGAAATTACATATGTTACAATTCGCAAATCTATTTTTGAAAAATTCAAAATGTACAATGCCTTAAAAAGCTCGACGTAGTAATATCTCGTAATTCCTAGCAATTATGAATTTTAGAATTCGCAAATCTATTTTAAAAATTTAAAGAATAAAATGTATAGAAATATTCAAAGCAATGGTATCTTATAACTTCTAACAGTTATAACTGTCACAGTTAGTAAATTTATTTTGAAATTTTGACTTCAAAATGGGCGTTCGACGATCTACTATGGCTATAGTAAGTGTATGAATGCCAAAAATTGCGGCGATTATTTTCCAGAATGACGAATAAATTGCAGAATTTTGAATTTTCTCTTCTATTTTATAATTTCTCTTAAAATTATCAGATTATTTCTTGCCTAAATAATTTTTATGCTATATTCCTTTAGAATTTATGCAAAAGCCCGCTGCAGCATAATCCTGTTCAAAAATCCAAATTAAAATACTACACTAAACTGCTTTCGAAACTTATCAGATTACATAAAGTTGTCCTTCGTTACCTGCAACCGCAAAAAACAATTGAAACCTGAAAGATCGTTTTCGTTTTACTTCGTTCTACGAAGCAAATGAAGTATTGTAATCGCGAACCACATTTTGGTTATCAGATTTCAACGCAAATATCCATTTTGACCAAAACACATTTGGGCTATTTGTTTTGCGTGCGCGCAAGGACAGAATAAAGGAATTTTTAACTCTATTACAAAATGGTTTGTAAATTTTCTTCACGTCCTTAAGTAAGACAATTGAGAAACGATTTATCATTGAAAGTTGAAATTTTGGATATGGGTCTAACATCTAGTTGTGCACCTCCCTTTCTTATTGCAATCGGCAATACAAAAGTGTATATATATATATATATATACATTTTTATGTGTATATGTTATTATAATAATGTTATGTGTATGCGTATATATACCACATACAAAAGTACGTATATATATATAGTCATATATACACACACATACACGCATAGCTTTACCTCGCTTAAAAGTCCTTACCTGGCCCTCACTTTCGCAGCCGTTGGGATCGCAGTCATATATTTCCAATGACAGAAGTGTTTTAAATGACAAAAATGATCATGTTTTAGAAATTTCAAATTAAAAGCTATTAATTTTGAAAATAAAAAACGAAATCTAATTTTTAATGCGATCTTCCGAATCCTTAAGTTATATTTGGAAAAGCCCACCAGCGGTCGAGCGGTAAAGTCGCTGAACACTGGTAGTTCGGTCCGAGGTTCTAATCCCGCGAACGGGCTGGCTGCATGGACGTTTTCGTGTTTTTCCCCATGTGTAACGTGTATACGAGCCAGTTTCCCTTAAAAGTCCTCCACGAAGGCATCCCTCCCTTTAGGCAGATAGCCCTCGTGTGCTTTGTCATAATTGAATAACCTAACCTATATTTGGGAAATTCTGAATACTCGTTATGATAAGATCAAAATATAAGAATTCTGAGTCCCGATGACAAAAACTGACCGAGTATTTAATTTCAAATTTTGCGATTTTTGATGTAATTTTCAACTTGCCTTGAGGGATCAGTTAATTAAGTTAAAAAAATATTCGAGGAAATGAGTTTAAATGAAGTGCAAGGAAAGTTCTGTAAAATTAAATAGGCTGTATCAAGAAGTCATATGAGCCGCCCAACCCGGCATAGTGGTTAGCGTCACTGACTGCCGTGCCGAAGGGCTCGGGTTCGAATCCCGGAGAAGGCATGGATGTTTGTAAATGTATAACCCCTCCCCCCGGGGTGATCCTCTCCATCAAAATTGGGGCGGAATTGAGCCAAATCGTACTGTCACCTGCTACGTGCTCAAGGGTGCTGCCAACGACAGGCGTAATCTAGCGCGCTCCTTGACACAAGAATTCTCGTGGCTGGGCTGACTCTGTCAGACAAGTGAGCATGAGCAACAACAAGAAGTCATGTGGTGTCCCCATCAGATTTTTTTTAATGATAGTTAAAGAAAAAAATCAGTATATGTACGTATAAACAGAAAGAGAGAATCTTAAAACCATCGCCCACTTAATCGCGGAAATTCGAGCTTTCTAGATCTGAAGTATTAGTGTTCAATACGTTTCCAAAATTCGATAGATTTATAAATGAAAATTTAATTTAAAAATTAATTTTTTTTGTTATGTATTATTTGTACTATTTCTTCATTTCTAGTGCACACACCCTCCCCAGAATGTTAACATAAATTTTCTACCACGAAAATTTTGCAAAGGTTTTTGGTATAAATCCTAGGTTGCCAACGATTTTCGGTTTCTCATTTGCCAAAGATTTGCGGTTCACCCAAGGATACACAGAAAATTTTGCCTTTTATTCCCGCGATAATATTAGTGCTTTAGGTATTATAAAACCCAGTACTTTTCAGAAAGTGATATTATACTACGTATACAAGAGGACAAGCTTCTTTTACGACACGCTAACATTACGCCGCTGTTTATGTCCGAAAAGCTTCTAAAATGTAATTTTCTTTTTAATAGTGTAAATAGTATTAGATATTTAAATTATGAATATTTTTTCAATATTCAGTCCAGAAATATTGTTAAAAATTCTCAAAGAGTTTTACATTTGTTAATTTTTTTTTAATCCTGAACAATCAAAGAATAAATAAGTGGATGATATACTAAAAAAGATTTTTGAAGAATTATTATACAGGTAAGAAATTATAACGTAAGATAAAAGTATTTGGGAACTACTAAAATTAACCAGCATATTTCTCAGTAGCTTACCTTTTACATATGGTATTCCAGTTTCTAGTTTGGTTTGGTTTATTTGATAACGGCTAAGCATACAAGTGCTATCTGTCTAAGAGAGGAGGGATGCCTTCATGGAGGACTTCCTAAGAGAAACTGCCTCCTATACAAGTTACACATAAGGAACACCGCGAAAACGGCCATGCAGCCAGCCCCTTCGCCGGGTTTCGAGCTCTGGACTAAACTACCAGTGTTAAGCGACGCTGGTGGGCCTCTAATTTCTAGAGACAAACAAACAAGGAACTGTAAGCCTTCCTGAAGATGGTAGTTAGACCAGAATTCAAATTTCTGTGAACGAACTGATTGTATAGGAGTTTTCTTGGTTTTCCCTGAGTGTAATGTAAACGCTCTGCAAATTCTGTCTTATTTCTTCTTTTAAAATTACTACCTTTAATTCTTCAGTCTCATACGGCTCAGTTTTCCTCCGTGGGCCCACCATGTCGAACGTGATACGGGAGTGCAGTGTTATTGACGGCCCACCGTATCAGTTTGGTACGCTGAAACTGAACGTTTTATTTCAAATTTTAAATGAGAATAAACTATGTCAGAGTCTTGAGAAAATTTAATAAAATCTGCAAATTGTTAGTATTTTTGCGATGAATATTATTTATTATTTTAGTCTACTGATGTACTAATTTTTAATATATATTTACGAGTAAAGTAGTACTGTAACGTACTACTTCATTCTACTAATGTGTTTGCTTGACGCAAACAACGCACGTTTATAATTCAGGAATGTTTCCCGCAGTGGAAGCGGCATAAAGTGTTTCTAGATAAGTATAGAAATAGAATATAACAAGCACTGATGCTTAAATTTTTAAGTACTTCATTATTATACAGAAATACGAGTAATTTAAATATGGGAATTTAATCGTTATTACTAATATTGCACCTTAACTTATTGTGAATTTTTATTTTTAAGTACTAGGATTTTCTTTTCACGTTTTAAGAAATATTATTTATATGCAACAATCGGAAAGTTTTGGATAGAAAGCAGGATCCACGCTAGCCTTAACTGCAAAATGCGCCTGGGCACAGTGACTTTCAGCCCTCGAAGTTTACGGGCACGCGGAGGAGCTTAGTTCGCTCGACGTCGGGTTTACGTTGATTCACGGTTTTATTTCCTCGTACGAAGTAAAAAGGAAGTATTGTAATCGCGAAGAATTTCGGGGATCATATTTCAACGAAAATACCTATTTTGATCGCCATCGAAGGCAATTTAATCATGTTTTTGAGTGACATCCGTACATAAGGACAGAATAAAGGACTCTTTTTTCCCTAAATAAATAGAAAACTGATTTAAAATTAATTCTGAAGAGATTTTTTTCGTGGCGTCTGTACACACGAGCATATGTACGTTTCTATGTATGTATCTCGCATAACTGAAAAACGAGTAGCCTTAGAAAAAAGAAATTGTGTATATAGGACTGCTATAACATGTACATGTGCACCTCCTATTTTGGTGGCAGTCGGCCGCACCTAAAGTATATAAATATATGCATATATATATCCTTTCCGTTTCTCGGTTCAGTGATCTCAGTTTGTTTATTCTTATATGTTGCTAAATTGTGCATTTTTTGCTTTAACAATTATTGAATTATGCTGTTCTTATCTTCCGGTTAAGGGTTTTATGTCTTTAGTAAATCTGCTTGCAAGATTTGTAGAATTATCAACAATTCAAAAGTTGTTTAACTGCGGCTAAGCCTAATCACTTTTCACATGGCAGCCATACTTGTTTACATTTGAAACTTAAGGAAATAGTGGATTTGTTGCCAATCTAGAGATGCTAAGGTTCGCAACAGCAAAGATAACCCCTTCTTTTATTATTGCGAATTAAATCATGCTTAATCCATTTTGGAATTTATTCGGGTACTAAATGTTTAAGATTTACATCGTAATTTTTCATACAGATATTTTGAGTTTTTATGTATTTTTGCCTTGTCTAAAAGGGAGAACTGAATTAATTGAATGAGAAATACCGAATTGTCTGTGAAAACCTGATTCCTTTTTTGTTTGTTTGTTTAATTTCTTTTATATATCGTTTTAGATTTATTATAGTACTTGAATACAACATGTGGCAACGATTATATAATTCTTTAGATGACATACGTAATTTTTGTGCATTCCGAGTTATAAAATGAATGAGATGTAATGCTGTTAAGTGAACTAAGCGCCAGAGTGTCGCTACTGTAAACAAATATAGTGAATTTTAAAGAGTGCATGTATTCTATTCTGGTTTATGCGCTATCGACAAAGTATATTTAATTCAATCCAATGAGTTTAAATAAAATACAAGAAAAATGCGTATAATTTAATATTCCGTACGAGGAAGTCATGTGGTGCACACGTCAGATTTTTTTTTACTACAGTAGTAAGCTCATCAATGGCAGCGTGGATAATGCTGAAACTAATATTTCAACAGGGGTTTAAATCCTAGAAACGGCAGTATGGAAGATTTTGTTGTTTTTCTATGCCTAATGTGAATATAAGCCCGCTTCGCTTAGATAGACTTTCGCGAAGACATCCATCCTTTTTTGGTAGATAACATCTGTCTGCTTTGTTATAATATAATTCATCCAGTTTTAGGAAATTAGGGACACAAATTGTTGAATTTTCACATATGTTTATGTCATGCAGATCTCCTGCACATAAAATCAGAGCGTTTTCCAGCTGCTGGAGGCTACGTTGCTAATTGATTCTCTTCTATTCTACGGCGTTATTTTCCCCAATTAGGCTTATAACGAGGATTTGAGCTCAGAGCTAATTTGCGCGTTTCGCTATTTGTGTAGCCGTTGGACTAACTTACGTTTACTTAGTTAAGCCAAGGTTATTATCTTTGATTAAAGCCGTAACTGCTGGCTATTCTGTAAGCATGATTGGTGTCTTCTATTATTTTTTGTTTGAGTTAAATAGAAGATTCCTGGGACTTACTGATAACTGATTGAGACACTAAGTCTCTGAGATACTTCACAAAACACGTTCACTTAAAGTCTTAGAAGTAGGATACATTCGATGCTACCAAAAAAAAAAACACACACGAGTTCATAAAATTATTCTGCAAATTACTGCATTACTGACAAGTATTTGTGAGGAAAAAAACATAAACTTCTAAGCATTCAAATGTGTATCTCCATAGAAAAATTTAAACTGTAAGTTTAACAAAAATTTAATAGTCAAGTAACTAAAAGAGTTTTTCAGTAACATAGAAGAATAAAATTTATCTTCTCTACGTAATGAAAATTCGTGTACCTGCCAATTAGCAAATCTTTGAATATTTGTTTTTTGTTTGCAAATGAATTACAAGCAGTTATGGTTTTGTAAGAAAAGCCTTAAAAATGTACTTGTTTCAAAAAATATTACGAAAATAGTTTTATTTCTTACCTTATTTCTCAGCATTGTTCCACTCAAAGAATTGCTCAGAAATATTCTGTTATATTATATTAAAAAATTGATGTGGATATCACATGACTTCGTTGTACAACCTATTAAATTATACACATTTTTGCTGTACTTCGTTTAAATTTATTTCCTCAAACTAGCCTAACTCAAACAATTTATCTCCCAAAGCAAAATGAAAATGACATCAAAAACTCCAAATTTTGAAGTTAAGTATCTAAAACATTCCCAAATATAAGTATAGGAGTCGGGAAAACCATATTAAAAGTTAGATTTTTGCTATTTGTCGAAATTATTTTTTTAAATTTCAACATTGCCAAAACATGAATTTTTTTGTCATTTAAAATACTTCTGTAACTGGAATATGTCACTACGACCAACGATTGCGCAAGTAAAGATCGGGTAAGAACTTTTAAGCCGGGTATGGAGATGGATATATATAAATATGCGTTTGGTATTGCTGATTGCAATAAAAAGGGAGATGCACAACTAGATGTTTTAGCAGTCTCATTTATAAAATTTCAACTTATCAATTTTTTATGACTAATTAAATGAGTTATGCGAGGTTGTTTTTGAGTTATGCAAGATATATACACACATACATACGTGCGTGCAGACGTCGTTAAAAAAGTACTTTTGAAACCCTTTTAAATACATTTTGCAATCTTTTTTGGCAAAAAACCATCCTTTATTCTATCCTTACGTAAAAACCATCACGCCAAAAATCGTCCAAATGGATTCGGAAACGGTCGAAATGGATATTTCCTTTGAAATATGATACCCGAAATTTTTCGCCATTACAATATTTCCTTTACATGGTACAAAAAAGCAAAAACCAAAATCAAATAAATTATGAAGCTGTTATAATACAAATTTGATAAAAGTTACTAAATAATTCTTTAAATTAAGTCTTTTTCTCTTTTTATTTTTTGAAGAATGCTTCTATACGTACCACTTCCTGTCATCATGATAGTTAACAAGATCCATAAGCGTATTAGAAACTTAATGTGGCAAGAAAGGCGACTAAGTTTCGGCCCATTTCCTTTCATCTTTCCTTTACAATTATGTGACATGCAAAAAAGAACATTTAGAATAAGGGAAAAAAAAGGTTAGTTCACTTTTTCTGCCTCTTTTTAAATGGTATCTTCCTCTTCTGAGACATTTAATCTTTTACATAATTAATTAATAAATATCTTTTAATTAACTTATAAAACCTTAATTAATTAAAGATTTGAAGGAAAACATGTTAAAAAAAACCTTAAAATTTTGTAGTTGTTTCTCTTATCTTCTCATATTCGAATAAAATTTAATGAATTAAGTTCTAAACTAATTGTTTTGAAATTAAAATTAGAAGCATAAAACTTCAAAACAGTAATTTAATTAAAAATGAAATTTAGCATGACTTATTTACATGTTACTGAATTTATTTTAAAATTAAATTTAGCATGAATTATTTACATGTTACTGAATTTATTTTAAAATTAAATTTTTTTAGTTTAGTTTAAAACTAAAAACAAATTTAAATATAAATTAATTAATTACAAAAAAATTTCAATTTAGTTTAAAATTAAAAATAAGTGGATTAAATTTGAAAACTGTAAATTTATAAATTTAGTATTATGTCATTAGTAACCTGTTTTCAAGCATTTTTTTTAACTTTATTAACCCTAGAAGGGTTATTAATCTCAACACCGGATTTTGCTTCGAATCATATAAATGCGCTGTTTCACTTTTGATTCGAATCTGTTTCCATTCCGCAAAATGTAAGATATTTCTCTCTTTCGAATTGAATCTGTGTGTTGTGGATTAAAAAACGAAGTCAAAAACGGAGGCAGTTCTTAAGAATATTCATTTCTTACTTTTGAATTGGTTTGGTTCAAATAATAAGAATGCGTTTAATTCCTGACCTATCAAATTAAAAATATTCAATATTTTCACAGCAGGACGCCATATATAATTTTTTATTTATTATTTTTTTCATATTTTGTAATACTTAATTTTTGATTACCAATGAATGTAATGAATATTTGATTAACAAACTCAACGACTTGAAAGCGTACAGTGGCAACACTGCACGGAAGAAAACACTTCTGTCTCCAGCCCACGAGACTGTCCATAGGAAATTCCATACGTATGCTGTTTTTAAATATTTTGTGATTTTGTTGTTGAACTGAATTTTCACGTGGCGTAAGAGCAAAGAACGTCATATTTATAAATAGTTAACAGACAAAACATTAATAATAATAACAAAATTTGTTTTTGAAGAATTTTTGAAGCAGAAATTTTATTCAAAAATTTGTTGCTAAAAAAAAGGAACATTGATATGAGGTACTGAGAAAAGACTGAAAATTAGTAAAAAACATATTTGCCAATACCTAACACTGCATCGGGAATTCTAAACATGCTGTTTCTACAGTTTTTGTAATTTGCCTAAATTGTATATAGCGTAAATGCGAAGAAAACGATCCTTAATAATAAAGCTAAAAAATGCCCCCCAAAAAGTGTGTTGGCAGGACTGAGTGCAACAGCAGACTGGTAGACAGCGAGCTCAACGAGAGCGTAAAAAAACTTGAACAGATCTTTTTGGGCTACCATGAAAATTCAAAACCTCTCAGAGTTTTAGCCTAAAGGGCCAATTTGCCCTGAAGGGCAATTAATTTCATTTTGGCATTTTGCGTTGATTCACTATAAACGGCGAATCACTTTTTAAATTGTTGCCACCAAATATTATAGCCCTGTATTGTATTTAAAGAAATTAAATAATGAAAAATCTGCATAAATGTCTGTATGTTTCTCGCATTGTGATAAAACAAAGGTACCTAGAGCCATCCAATTTTGAGCAACGTACATCGCTACCCGAATATGGGCATCTGGAAGCTCGAATTTGGAATTTGTTTTGTTATCCATTTCATATTTTGTAAAGCGCTTGATTTTGAGTTTTTTTATTAAGAAACTCAACTATTTCAAAGCGAGCAATAGCAACACCGTGCGGGAAAAAAAATTTCATTTGCAGCGCGCGAGACTGTGTATCAGAAATTCTAAAGATGTGCACTTTTAAATATCTTGTTATTATGCTGCTGAATTGAATTTTATGGTTTAAGTGCGAAGAACATGATATTTAATAAATAAGGGTAATACACAAAACGTTAAAAAACGCCTCTTTGGGTGTACTGTAAAATCTGAAAGTATTCAGGTTTTTTTTCCAGTCATATAAGTTTTAGATCTCTACTGTGTTTCCCTTAACTTCTGAAATTGAATATTCTTCGACGTACGTTTCGTTTACCGTCTTCTTAAGTTCCATTTCTTTATAAATTTACTTATCTTTTGTGTGCACTTTTGCATTTCTTATCATTAATTACTATCATACTGTAGTTTCTAAGTTAAGACTGAATGCAAAAAGGAGAATAAAAATTATACGAAGAGTTTGTTCAATAAATTGCTATAACATATCAGCAAAATGTGTATCCAGCGCCATGCTTGTATGGTTTCTGATTAGGAATCCTAGACATTTAAACCTGAGAGTTTATCCCAGAAAACCTTACAAGTGAAATAAAAGCACAAATGTCTTCCAGATGTTACGTTTAACGAGGTAAAAGTTCAAGTTTTCTAGTTAGTCACCGTAGCTGACAAAATGATTAAGGGAAAAAAAGAGAGAAAGATAAGAATTACGTTTCGCAAGCACAGTGATTTGCATTTTAAACTGGATTACCTGCACAATGCGTCTACAGACTCTTCCAGTTTTTTTCCGAGCAATCCTGCCAAACCATAATTCAAAGTATTTATTATTATGATATCTATCTCCACTAGTTTTTCTTAAAATATACAGACCGAATTATTGTATTAATGTTTACAGATAGAATTTTCTATGTAGTTTAGTATTTGCTTTGATTCAGTGATATCTGTAAATGTGGATTCGATAGCTGAGAAAAGGATAAAAACAATATTTTCATGTAAAGCAGAAATTAATTCTGATTTGTTTTTAATCAAACAGAAGCAGGAGATGAAACTTAACTGTATATGATAAACTGCTTATGATCCTGAGACAAAACGATAATCATACGTATTTGGACTGAAGAATTTTCATTAGCGTCAAAGAAACTTTGATTTCGGAAATATGGACAAAAGAACATGTTGGTGAATGTTTTTGATTGGTAAGGGTAATTTACGAGGCATTTGTTCCTGGAGGGCAGACGATTAATTTCATGGCAGCGCGCCATTACGTAATTCTTTTCTCCCGGTAAAATCCTAAGAGAGCCCACACCCTTGGCGACAAACTGAAAAACATGCGCCAAAGCACAACGAAATGGCGAAAACGACAATGGCGGCAAGTTAATACAGTGGGATAAGGTGGATGCGCAATGAAAATATATGTAAACATTACAGAAATTAATCAAATATATTTAAAATAAAAAATCACAACACAATAATTCATACATTTTCCAAACCACATTTTAGTTACACACAAAATATCATACATACTTAACTTACTTTTGGAAAACCACGAATTCTTTCTTATACTTCTACAAACATCATGCACATTCACACCTTTTTTCCGACATCTCCATTCAAATCCATCCAAAACAACACTCTTTCTTTCGTATAATCCCATTCGCTCATTACATTTAGCACATTCATAATTAGAAGCAATCAATCCTTCCTTCATACACCATTGAATAAATTCTTTATTATCTTTTGCATTCAACAAAGTAAAAAATTCTAATGTATACTCGCTCACACAAGCAACCATACTTCCAACTCGATGACCAACTACAAAATGGCAAAATTCGAAATACCCGCCGAATACGAAAATTCTAGAAATAGTTAGGTTTGTCATATCTAATATATCAAAGTAGGGTTACCAAGATTGGCGCAATTATCGCCAACCAAAATCATTCGCGCCAAGGGCGTGGGCTCTGCTAGGATCCAAACCTTTTCTCCTTAAGCAATTTCTAGCAAAGAAAAGTATCACAAATCTCGGTTACCCAGTTCGTTCACCCGATATGGCATATAAAAATTACATTTTCGTGCTTGAATTAAAGTCTCACATTTAAGGTCATTATTTTAACAACATTAAAAACATTCAGAAATCTATAACCAGCATTCTAAAACATAAATTCTACGAAGGAGTCAAGCAGCAGCATCAACCTGTCAATCATTACATAGTTTTGCAAAGATTGCATGCTGGAGGCTACAAACTGAGAATGCTGGTTCCTCTAACTTTCAGTTTTGTACAAAATTTCTCTTGAAACTTTGTAGACTCAACGTATCCACATTTTAAATTAGAAATCAACTCATGAACTCTCGTTAGTTGCAGTTACGAAAGGCGTAACCCTTTCAGTACCAATGTGTTATATAAGTGTCAGTAGATGTTTAAAGAAGCCTAGAGGGAAAAAACGCGCATCAATTTACTACGTAGTTGATGTCCCACTGGTAGTATGCATCATTTCTAACATCCCCACTATGAAATTGAATATGGTAGACCATACACTATCACTACAATATGGTAGACTACCCCTACAATATGGTAGACTACCCCTACAATATTGTACCATACCACTACAATATGGTAGACCATCATCCAGTTCCAAGTTGCTGAATATAGGAGATCACTTACCCATCGAAGGGCCCACTAGAAGAAAGTGTCACAGTTGTACCAAGAAAAAGAAGAGAAAAGAACTAAAACAATTTATGTGGCATGCAATCTACCACTATGCAAAAACTGTTTAACTTGTTATCAAACATAGGTTATGAAAATAAAAATAGTTTCTTTACATTTTTTCTTTTATGTGTCAAAAATTTAGTACTAATGGGACACGTATGTCCCACCATTACCACCCAGTGGGACATATATGTCCCAGGCCACTGGAATCCCCCCATTTTAAAATAAAATGTTTACCAAGAGATAATTACCAAGAGTACATAAAAAATCAAGTCAGTTGAAGCAAACAAATAAATTGGAACTGAAAGGATTAAAAGGTGTCCCTCAATCATTAATTAACTATAATAATATTTAATAGTGGTCTTACGATAAGCAGCCTCGATAGATTTTGGGAAAGGGGTTCGAATTTTCATAAATCCTCTACTGTTGGAAGTTGCAAAGAGTTCAGTAAATTGAAACGAAAAACTATTGACTCTCGTAAAATAATTTTATCTTAATGGGAGTTAATTTACATCTGTGTTTAACTATATTAAAAATTTTAAGTATTTAACATGAAACTTCCTTTTTTTCGTCTTACAACCAAGGCTTATTTTTAAAATTAAAAATTTCGGAACCAAGAAAGCTACCAGAAACGGCGAAACAAGTAAGTAATAAAATTATTAGTATAAATAAAGACATTAATAATTTAATTAACAGGATTGGCATCAACCTATCCAAGCTTAAGTTTATTTACAGAAAAACGCTGGAAAAATTACATTCGTAAAACATAAGCTTGAAACAAAACTGCCTTCGTATCATCTTCAGATTTTACCTTGAAAATACAGGTAAATTTCTATAGTATTTATTATTACTTATATCATTATTGATATAATATAATTGTTGGATTGTATAATTTAACTGTTGTGTTGTGCAATTAATAACTGATATAAGATATTGCCTGTATTCTTTTAACTGATCTCATATAAACCGTGATTTTTAGCGAACCGTGGATGTCATCCCCAGCATTACTTAGAATAATAGGCAGTCGCCTGTAGTCATTAGTTCAGAATAATTCACAATCTGCATTTTACTCAGAACGTTCGTAAGTGATTAAAATTATTACAAATACTTGTAACTTGTCAGTTATATTAGTTTTACATTTTTTAAACTAGATTCCAGCTTGTTTACAAAGATAGACACTTAGAATTTGAAAATTTCGATGCAAAACTTTAAATTTACTTCATTTCTCTTCTGAAATTCAGAATCTATTTCTTTATCAATTAATACTATATTATGAAGCATGATTATTAACTGTATAACTGTATGCTAGAGAACTGAACACGCCATCTTCATGCTTTAAAACTGTAACATATTTTAGTCATACTAATGATTGAAGATTAAATTTTACTTAGTTGTCCAGGAAGTCAGGAAGTTTTTTAATTGATGCCAGGACAAAGTAAAATTAATGTAAATGGGAAAAATTCTGAAAGCTTTATCAGGCTTTAACATCGGTACCAAAAGGTAAAGGTTTTCTATGCTTTCGCTGACCATCGCAGGTTACTACTCTGCTTTTGGACTCACTCTTGTCAACACAATTTTTTTGTTTTTTTAGCTTTATTATTAATCATTGCTTTCTTCGTACTTAAGTTACATACAGTTCAACAAGAAAATTCAAAATTTTTAAAGCAGTATAGTATTATATGTTTAGACTTCCCAATAAAGGTTTAAGCGTTGGCATACATTTTTCTGCATTTTTCAGTTCAATGTTCAGTTTTGTTCAGTTCAGTTCAATCAATCTTCAGTTTTGTTACTAATTCTATCAATGTTTAGTTTTGTTACTAATTCTATCAATGTTCAGTTTTGTTACTAATTAGTTCAGTTTTGTTACTAATTCTATCAATCTTCAGTTTTGTTACTAATTCTATCAATCTTCAGTTTTGTTACTAAGATGACTTACAAAACATTTTTATCTTTTAATTATTAACTTTTTATGTTTAGCTTAATCTAGTATATATCATAATCTTTGCTGTGTGTTTAGTTTAATCTAGTATATATCATGTTCTTTGCACTTAGGCCATATAAGGTTAGACAAAATCACAAAATACTTAAAAACATTTGTTTAGAACTCCCGGTAGAATGTTAAGTGTTGCCATACTTTTTTTTATATTCGCTACATTATTTTTTAAAAACTAGCTGCTCATGTGGCCGGCAGTCTAAGATAGTTATCATAAAAAGAAAAAAGTATATAATAATTTTAGAGTCCCGCTGGTGTAAATAATTTCATCAAAATATTTAATATTTCTGATTAGATATCTCACGATATTAATGCCTTTTTATTTAAATCAATTATATAAAAAATAGAAAAATTATTCGTAAGAAATGCGTTTATTACTTTTAACTCAGTTTGTTACTCAGTAAACTTCCAGATTAAATTTGGAAGTTAAATAGATTAGGATTTTATGAGTGACAACAAGCTGGGGAGTGAAAAATAAGATATTTTATTTCTGGCAATGGCAACACATTGCTTAGCAGAATCGGTTGACAGAAACTGAAAGATGAATGTCTTACATTTAGCCGAATGGCAAGAGCCTGTCCTGCTGGAGATAAAAATGTTTTATTTCGAACACTGTTGCCATTTCTCGGCTTCTCGTTTTCAAGTTGCTGAGTTTGTTAATCAAGGTTTGCTAAATTCGTATAAAACATGAAATGAATAATAAAAAAAATTGAAATTCAAAATTCGTGCTTCGAGGTGCCCATGTTCGGGTGGAGTACTGCGTGGGTTCAAACTTTGGTGGCTCTATGTGCCACCATTTTTCTACAGTGTGCAAGGAATATACATATATGTATACAGATTTTTCATTATTTAATTTTTTTAATAAACATTGATTTTTTTAATAAAATTTCGTAGCAACAATTCGAAAATTGAGCCGGACACAAAATGATACAGACAAAAAGTGAGTTTTGAGGCTAAAAGCACCTCTGGTACCATATACTGTTATTAAACTTACACTTTTTATTTTGGCGTTTGAAGTTTTTGAATTAATTCAAACTTTGAAATAGGCTGTACTTATGGCATATAATAAAATATTGTACTTGCATTGGTAGTTGAAATTTTTGAAATAATTCAAACTTTTAAATAGGCAATATTTGTGGCATATAGCAAAATATTGTACCTGTATTAGTAGTTGAAGTTCTTGAATTAATTCAAACTTTTAAATAGGCTATTACTTGTGCCATATAATAAAATATTGTACTTATATTAGTATTTGACGAAAATTGTTTTAAAAGAAACGAAAAGAATTCTCTGGCTCTAAACTTAACCTCTTTATATTTTCAGTTTAAAAGTATAGAGGGTAAAAATTTCAAATATCTAAGCAACAGTAAAAACTTTAATAAAAAAAACAAGAAATTCTGTTTGTTTTAATTTTTTCAACTTTCCATTTTTTTCTTTACTTTTTTCCCTGAATATTCGAGTTTAAGTTTTTAATTATTGATCACAGCCAAAACCTTCAGCTAGCAGTGGAAACAATATTCGCTGAGAAAATACCATGTCAATAAGGAAAAGAAAATTAATGTTCGTAAAAAAATGAACGTAAAATTTTACGTTTAATGGAAAATAAAATTATATTGAGCCTGATGCATACTTCTGAACTGTTAAACTAACAGTATTATTTCGTGAACAAAGGACTAGAATGTAATATTGTTGAAGAAAATTTCAAAATGGAGTTATAAATTATGCAACCGCGATTTAATATTTACGAAACTTCTATGTGCTACATTTTCTCAGCATCTCAAATTAATCTTGGTAACAATAATGTAACCTTACGATTATAAATATTTATAAAAAAAGTGTATTTAAATCTCTTATGTTTCTGATTTTATTTAATAACGTATTTAATTTAACTATTTGTGTAGCGCTGATTCTTTAGAATAAATTGTTTCAACAATGAGTAACTAAATGTATCAAAATAATATTCTGTATTGAATATGCGGGAGAAACATATTTTATTAATTATATTAATGCAACAAATATTTTAAAAAATTATCAGACGGATATATTATAAATTAAATGTATTTTAATTTATATTAATTAAATAAATTAAGAAAAAGAAAAACTGAAAGTGCTCAGGTTTTAAGGATCGCACAAAAGGAAAAAAGTAAGTTCTACGCTATCGGTAAGCTCGCAGTTCTACCAATCTGCTGTTGCACTCATTCCCCTCTAACCCATTTCTTTTTGTCATTTCAGCTTTATTATTAAGCATCATTTTCTTCTCACTTACGCCACATACGATTCAACAGCAAAAATTTTCAAAACTTGGTCTTCCAAGTGCACATGTTCGGAGGGAGGACTACGTTATTCATAATTTCATTGCCCTAGGTGCTGCCGTTTTTTCACAGAGTGAGAAACACATATACATTCCTGCAGATTCTTCATGAATTGCTTTAATACACGGCGATAATATTTTGTGGCAATAATATGGAAAGTGATTCAGACATTTAAAGTGATACGCCGCCAAATCCCGTTTCTAGACTAATAACCCATTTGGGCTAATTCCCTATTGGGCTAAAGGTAAAATAAAAACATAAATTCTTAATAAATGTAATCCTTTTACATCGCTCAGTTTTTAACAGTTACAGGCGAATTAAATTTGAAAGATAAATCAATAATTCTGTTCCTTGCCGAATGGCAAAACTCAAAACCACCTACGAGCAAAGCTGCATTGGAAGTAAATTAAAAGTGTGATATTTCGCTCTGTGGCTGCCTTTGCCAAGGCACATGGTGATATATGAAGGCAAATGTATATAATGTTCCTAAACACTTTGGGAAAACTTCACTGAAGAATTTCGATGAATTTACAACTTAAGGTATATCAAAATGTAATATTATTTTCCATTTCTTGTAGTAAATGTTTTGAGATGTTTGTGAATTTTGTTAAATTTCTCCTCGCTGCCGAATTTATTAAAGTTCTCGAAAAACATTTGGCAGAATATTTATTGAAATTAAAACAATTAAATAAATAAATCACAATAGCTACTTGGTTTATAACTTACGACTTCTACTTTTGATGTGCAGTTATAACGAGAACATTAGTGTAAAACTATGTGGCTGTTCTAAATTTCGAACACGAAAAAAAATTATATAAGATTTTTTCCCCTCATTACAGTTACATTCTGATCAAACAGTATGACAAATAAAAAAGTAAGAAGACTAAAAAAATCAAAAGAACATTTATAAAATTCTTTTCCATCACATAAAATAGATAAAGGGCTGAGATACAGGGATTATTTGACAGCTATTTTGAAAATGTGTTATGCGTAAATCAGAGTTTCACTATTATATTGATTTTAACTGAAAGCAATTGCTGTCTAAGTGTTTTTTACAAGTACGGAGTCTTAAATCCAACTACTATATTAATTTTAGCAGACCGAATTTGCTGAGTAAGTTTTTTTTTAGCCCAGAGGGACAATATGCTCAGAAAGTCTATTAAGTTCGTTTTGGCATTTTACGTTGTTTCACTATAAAACGGCGTTTCACTTTTGAAATTGTTGCCACCAAATATTAGAGCCCTGGATTGTTTTTAAAGAAATTAAATAATGAAGAATCTGCATGAATGTATGTATGTTGTTCGCATTGTGAGAAAGAAACGGTACCTAGAGACGTCAACTTTTGAATAACGTAGTCCTCTTCTTGAATATGGGCATCTGGAAGCCCAAATTTGGAATTTGTTTTATTATCTATTTCATGTTCTGTAAAACTTTTAGGAAATTTTGATTAACAAACTTAATGACTTCAAAGCGAGCAATGACAAAACTGCACAGAAAAAAAAAATTTATCTTCAGCCCGCAAGACTGTATATTGGAAATTCTAAAGATATGCTCTTTTTAAATAGTTTGTGATCTTGATGTTGAATCGAATTTTTTGGTTTAAGTGAGAAGAACATGATATTTAATAAATAAAGGTAACGCAAACGGTTAAGAAAACTCTGTTTGGGCGTAATATAAAATCTGAAAGGTTTCACATTTTTTTTTTTAGAAGTGTGGATCGTAAATCCAGCTTTGACAAACAGTAATTTTAATTACATTGGTTTTAAACTTTAGCATTAAGGAGGTGGAAAATAACCGAGATTTGTTATGAGCGAAATGCTTATTGTTTCAAAGTGGTTTGTACTATTGAATAAGAAGGTCATGCTGTCCCTTCAAAACAGGTCTAGGTCTAGTATTGTGGGGAAATAATTAAAGCCACAACAGTACTGAAAAATTATTGTTAATGTGATTGTTGCGGATAATTTTATTCAAACTCAATGCCGAAAAATTCATATTTAACGGTACATAGCATCACTCGAAAAGGTTTCACTCTCTTTTGAGAACAGGTCTAGCCTTCATTACGAGTAAATGGGCGTTACAGCTTTATTGGCGAACCGTTGTAATAACACTTCTACGAACAATTCATTAAAACGCACGTTATGAAACTTTAACAATACTTCAGATACTACCGAAGCAGAGTTACTTTGTATCTTCAGAACTATTTTAACTTTTATTACAGTGAAATTAACATCATAGCGTTATTGAAAAATCACTATTAATAAAATTATTGCCAATAATATTATTACAAGTCTGTATTTAAAAAATATAAATTTAATAATCCGTGATATCATCTGAAAAAGAGTCATGCTACTTCTTCAGAACAAGCCCAGCTTTTATTATGCTGAAATCAACCCCACAACTTTATGAAAGTAATCCTTGTTAGTAAAATTATTGCCAATAATTTTATAAAAAATCCACGTCATATGATTTAAATTTAACAATGCACAATATCATTCGAAAATTAAAAAGAACTGTGGGAAACAATAACAGTAAAATTACAAAAAAATGAAATCAAAAGAATGATGAAATCAAACAAAGAATGAACGGTGTAGAACGAAAAAACAATAATAATATATCTTACCCGTAACCGACATTGAGGATCCTTAGCAAAACCAACCCTTTCAACTGCTAACAAAAAAAACCTCTCGAACTGTGTTTGAGCAGACAAAACAAAAACAAATCGCCCAAAAATGAAAAGCGAACAAAAGAGGAAAAAAATTCTTAGGGTTAAAAAAAAGAAAGGAGGATCACGCGCAACTGTTTTCTTCACGCCTGAAATTCGGCTTTTGCTGCACAGCTTTCAGCACTTGCAGTAAAGGAAACCGTAGGGCGCTTCATTGCCCTTCCTCCCTCCCCACGGTCATCATAATGAGGCGTCCGCTCCCATTTCCAACTCTGAGGGGCGTTTCGGAGTTTGGCGGGGGGGAAGGACCGGCATGTAGCTGTCATATTATCGACCAGTTGTTGAAATTGTTCGGCGTCTGCGTCGAGAGAGTGGTGGTTTGGGGAAGACGAAAATGCGCTTTTGAAAACGGAGCGAATGAGTTTGCGCGAGTGTTAAAGGAATATTTGCAGCGAAATGGTATACCGTAAATTTGAATGATTGCTGTCATAATAATCATACTCTTTTCATCTAAATAAATAAATAAATATATATATATATATATGTAACTTGTTTATAATGATATTAGAATTAAATTTTTTTATTTCTTTTCACATATTTCTGTTACATATATGCATATACATATATATATATATATATACGCACATGCATAACAAAGAATTAATACCCATTACGTGCATAAAATCAATTTTCTAACTTTAAACGCACATGGGCAAACACATATGCATAACATTCAGAGATAACCAAAAAAAAAAAGCCATTTAACAAAATAAAGTTAAAAATCCATTTGACAAAAATTAAGTTAAAAATAACGAACAATTATCAAAAGCACAGAATGCTTAGAAAATGCAGCAACATGTATTTTAATAAGAATCTGCGTATGAAAACTAAAAAAATAAAAAATGATCTTCATGAGCAAGCCTCAGAATGTACCAGATTTACAAGTACCTGAATTAGAAGTGTATATTTAATATTTATTAGCCCATTTCTATGCTTTCGATCTGCTTTTCTTTAGCCCTCACTAGGATGTAAATGAGTTGGGACAATTTTAGGCGATAATTCTGAATGTTTGAGATACAGAACTATTGGCAATGATTTCTTCTAACCCAGCTCTGCCACAATAGTATTCCAACATTAATCATTTTACAAGCCGAAATTAAATTGCTCTATTACAAGTTTTGAGCCATTTCTTAATTATGCAAAATTGTGTAGCCTTAGGCTACGAATCCAGCTTAGATGGTATTTTCAATTTTATGCTATTTAATACCCGCAAGTGACAGAGCTGGATTCTACGATTCAGTTGTGCCTTATATTAAGTTCAGGTTTAATACAAAGGTATATTTAAAACCGTCATAGAATTTTGTCGTACATTTACTCACCGAGCATTTATTACAAAAAGATTTCTAAAAACTTAATTTAAAAAGCTAAATCAAATTATAAAAATAACTTATTAGTTAAAAATAATTTAGAAATTGTTTCCTGAGCAATGGGATTAAGTTTATTAGAACAAAAACAAAATGTAATAAATTTAACCTTATTGGTGATGAGAGCATTTGCCATTTGTTTGTCATTATAGGAAAAAATGTAATATACTTAATTCACTGATAATGAAAAATCCATTTATATAACTTAATTGCTATGAAGGGAGGAAAACTAATGTACCTGATATAAAAATAGTATATCTGTATCTATATATACTATTTTTTATTTGTTCTATATACTGACTAAATAATTTTTTTTTCATTTTAAAAAATGTTGCTTGTATTGCTCAGGGTTTCTCCTTGATATATATGATTGTAATTAGTTCGTTTGGCCTTTTTTTAGGCCTCTTTTAGCATTTTGTTGTTTCAGGTTTTCTGCCTAAAATAATTTTTGAGATTTTAATTTTTGTTTTTATTTTGTGCTTTTGTATTTTATTTTTGTAGTCCTGGGGTTGCGTGCGAATACATGTAGGGAAAAGGTCTGAACATTTTAGAGCCACTTAAACGTTTTTTTAAATTGAAAATTTGATTCGAGAATAGCGGTTTAGAGTCTCAAATGATTCAAAGGAACGAAACATGTATTCGGAACTCATTAATCAACTTGGTTTAAGGCTTCAAAACACTTTTCCCTTTCCCTTGACAAGTTCTGTTTGAAGCTTTAAACAGAGGAGATTAATACATAATTTTCTTTATTGTTCTGTTTTGTATTATCTTCAGTATTGTATACATATTTGAAGCTTAATTTTACCTGTACTCCTTTTGAGTTACGACTTTTAATGAGAAAGAATTGGTTTAATCAACTTGGTTTAAGGCTTCAAAACACTTTTCCCTTTCCCTTGACAAGTTCTGTTTGAAGCTTTAAACAGAGGAGATTAATACATAATTTTCTTTATTGTTCTGTTTTGTATTATCTTCAGTATTGTATACATATTTGAAGCTTAATTTTACCTGTACTCCTTTTGAGTTACGACTTTTAATGAGAAAGAATTGGTTAGAATCTTCTTAGGGAAGTAATTATAAGCTGTCATTTAAGTTCAGACTTTTATTTTTCTTTTAATAATTATATATATATATATATAAACTACAATTAATTTACTTTTGGTAGATTAATTAATAAATAAATTACTTTGAAAGATCGACAATAAAAAATTAATGGTAACGTTGAACAATACAAAATTTAATAAATTACGATCCTGAAATTATAATCATTGAATTTTTTTAAGAATGTTAAATAGAAATAACAATTTTAAAAGCGAAAGAAAAAATGAAGAAAAATATTAATAATAATAATAAAACTTTTAAAACAAAATCTGAAAGGTCTCATATTTTAATGATAGTCCAAAAGGATTCGTTAAGGTTTTTTACTCTCGCTGATCTCGCAGCCCGTTGTCACACTCACTGACCCTTTTTTAAGCTTTATTATCAAGCATCATTTGCATTATTTACTTCGCACTTACGTCTTATACAGCTGACCGGGAAACTTACAAAAGTTTTCAAAACAGCGTAGCCGTATGCGTTTCAGAAGTTCCGATGCAGCGTTAAATGTTGGCATACATTTTTCTGTTTTTTTTTTTTTTTTAAATCTTTTCTCAAGTTTATCGCATTAACGTTCTTACCAAGATGGCGTTACAAAACTTTTTTTTTTTTGTCTTTTTAACTATTATCATTCTATGTCTTTATTTTATTTATTAAATATCATGTTCTTCACGCTTACGACATACAAAATTCGATTCAACAGCAAAATCACAAAATATTTAGAGATAGTATATCTTTGGAATTTTTCAGTCTCATATTCTCGCGAAAATTTTGTGTCTGGCGAAACTTTTCTGCTTTCGTACCTTAACTTTAAACCCTATATTCCACTTCATTATTACACTTACTATTACACTTTAAACTCTATAGTACTATTACTCTATAGTACGCTATTAAAGTGTATATACTACTATTACTAAACACTTACTATTACACTTTAAACTCATTATTATATATATATTTCCAATTATTTGTGTATACAAGTACATTCTAAAAATAATAAAGGGGTCATTTAAACGTTTATAAATTCTTGAAGGGGTGCAGTGTCAAAAGCTCTGGCGACTTTTGCACTTAGGTCCCCTTTAAGTATGAGAAATTGAAAAAAACATCATTTCGTTAATTCGATGATATCTTTATAAATTTGTTACAATTAGTAGTAAATATATAAGAATTTTTTACATTCTTGCTTTTTTCAGTCTTTGGAGAAAGAAAAAAAAAGAGATTCCGCTTAAAAATACATAAATTTATATTTTATGCAATACATGGCTTACTTGAAACCATGTAAACGAAAACATACAAAAAGTGTAATGTATTCTGTAAAAATAACTTTGAATGAAAAATGTTTATGAGGTTATTTCATGAAATGCTTCATGTGAAATGTACTTTACCCGAAATATAATTTGCGTCTATGAGAGCTATTAGGATAAGATCCTGCTTTAAACTGCATGTTTGTATTTCATTCAGTAAATACTAAACTAAAACCGTTGACAATAAAACGTGCAAAGAGTGAAATGTACTTTGTTTAAACAACTTTAAATGCAAATTACCGAGTTATAGGTTAACTTCACGAAATACTTTGCATGAAATGTACTTCACGTGAAATAAAATCTGCATTAAGGACAAAAAGAAAAAATTAAGGAAGAAGGTGCTCCTTCTTAATTGCCTGTGGTCTGCCGTTTCAGCCTGATGAGGTAACTATGAAACGAACTCCTCAGATGTAACGGTTGTTGAAAATAAGCTTTCTATACCTAGAATACGGTCGTTTTGTGATTCGATCTTTGCAACGAAAGTAACTTTTAACTGCTGTCTGTGTTCTGGGGAGTGTTTGTCGCGTGCTTATTTATTCCGTCCCAAAGCCATTATTCTTTTACATCCTACTAATGCTCTATTAAGATTTAAATCATTTTTAAGCATTATTTTCAGAATAATGATCCTTTATCTGAAGCTCTGTGATGAATAAGAACATACGTTTCATTCATTCATTAAAAAAATCTGATGTGTACAATACATGACTTCCTTGTACGGAATATTAAATTATACGCATTTTTTTCATTCTTTCATTTAAACTTATTTCATCGAACTTCATTAGAGATATATTTCTTATATAATTAATTCAGATCTCCCTTCGCGACAAGGCAAAAATACATAAAATTTCAAAATATCTATATTAAAAATTGATAGATATAGCAAAACATAAAATGCCAAATACAGTTAAAACAATTTTAAAAACTTTTTTTTAAAATTAAAATACATTTCTAAGCAAAAACAAGCAATTCGGCCAGCCGTTAAAACGAGCAATTCGGCAGACTTTTCGTGGCACAAAACTGAAAGTTTACTTTTGGTCTCACTCATCAGAAAGACATTGAAGGCATAGAAACTGACTTGATTTGTTATGTCAATATATGGGATAATTTAATAACTTAAAGGATAATTCCAGATTGGATTAATCATTATTTAATTAACAATAATTAAAGAAGACGTTATCTTTGTTGTTGCGAAGCTTAATTTCTCTAGATTGGCAGCAAATCCACTATTTTGCTAAGTTTCAAATGTAAACAAATATGGCTGCTATGTTAAACAAATATTAGGCTTAGCCGCACATAAACAACTACTTATTGTTGCTAATTCTAAACTTATTGCATGCAGGTTAACTAAAGGCATAAAAACCTTAATCGGAAGAATAGAACAACATAATTCAATCAGTTTTAAAGCAAAAAAGGAAAAATTTAAAGAAACTGAGCTGACGGAACCGAGTAACAGAGTGGATATATATAGATATAGATATAGACAAATTTATAAACTTTTTGTGCGGCCGATTGCAACCAAAATAGGAGGTGCACATTTACACTTTATAGCAGTTCTATATACAAAATTTCAACGTTCTGAGGGCACTCGTTTTTGAGTTATACTAGATACATACATACATACGTATGTATGCGATTTACCTTGTACAAGGAAGTAAAAAGGGGGGATAAATGTATAACCTACATTACAATGAACAAAAAAAAATGTTATTAGGAATTTATATGTATTTTCGAGCAGTTTAACTAGAAGATTAAGTTTATTTGGTTCAGTTTAATCAGTATTCGAAACAAAAAGACTAGGCAGTAAATTGCGAAAGAAAAAAATATCCTTAGAAATGAAGTCACTAAGTTATAAATAGTATTTTAAATTAAATTTACGTGAGAATGTAAATAATACCACTGAATTCAAATTCGCACAAGCCGTCGTTTTGGCAAGATGGTAGAAAAGCCGGCTGTCATAAATTAAAGCTCGGGTTTCTGGAGAAGGTACGGATATTTGTAAGAACAGAACATCTTTGAGACATGGAGGCACTGAAAATATGGTAGAACCAAATGTCCCCTCGAAGGGTTGGTGGAAGAGAAAGCAATATGGGTTTTTACATGCGTGGTGCAGTTTTGTTGAAAACCTTAGGAAGAATTTTTGATAAAACATTGCTTGAAATTATGAAAATAACACACCAAAAAGTTGCGAAAAACCTCACCAAAAACAAGGAAAACTTCAAATGCTTGCTTATCAAGGAACACATAGTGTTAAAAAAAATTAACTGCTCAATTAGTGTAAATGTAGGAAATGCAAAATATCTGAATTTAACAATGTTTGGCGATGTAAGTCTGCTTTGTGATTTTACTAAATTTTAAAATTTTGCCAAATTTAATCAGAACGTTAGTCATTCGTTATCAAAAACTCCATCTATAATTATTTTAGAACACTCTGTAAAGAATATTAGCAGTTAATGTTTATTATCGTGTTTTTTTAGATAAATAGTGTCATATATATATATATATACATATATATGTGTGTGTATTAGAAATACTGTAATTTTGGTAACAAAATACTATAAATCGACAGAAGGCTGTTCATGAAGTGAGTAGAATAATTCTGCAAAAATGGCTGTTTGGTGGATTGTGCGGAGAGAGTGATGAAGCTTTGTTGTAAGCGTTGCAGATAGAAGTGCGGTTGAGAATTCCGAGGGAACTGTTGTTGCAATTTTGGCAGGATCTTCGACAGCTTTCATGGTTCAATGATAGTTTTTATAGTCGACGGGATAATACGTATGTACCTTAATTACGTTTATTTTTTAGCTTTTAGTAATTTAAGAATAAATATAATAACTTTTTTTTCTGTGTTTATTTCCCCACAGATGTTCGAAGATAGCTTAAACCAATAGAACTGAAGAAAAAACAATTACCAACGAAAATTTAGTAAAAAGAGGAGAAAACTTTAAAAGTTATAAAAAGTTATAAAAACCATATTTTAAAGAGAGGGCGAATGTCTAGTATTCAGCCAAAGGCATGAGGAAAGAAATAAATCTAAATGCGTGAAAAAGGCGTCGAAAATGCGTGGCATGGCTTTAATAAAAGAGTACCTTTTTACCTACTACTAAATGAGAATTTAGATTAAGAAATTTCTGCGTACCCTCAACAAGACACATGATCATACCACTTTTATATGTCAAAAATATAATTTTCATTTTATTTCAGTAGCAAATGACGAAAGAATTTACGCCATTAGTAACAAGCAAAGTTGAAAAACTGAAATCGCGTCATTCGAATTTCGTTCCATAATACACAGGCGAGCTAAGGAATTACGTCGCGAATTCGAAAATCAATTCATACACTGGCAACGGCAAAAAATTCTTGAGGCAGTTTTACTGCTTGGCAATGCATGAGCCGAATTCATTTAGTCTCTGCAAGAAATGTTTAACCACTTCTCTTCAGTTCGAGGTATATTTCTTAATTAATGCGCCATAAAAATACTAATCAAGTTGAAGTGACCTTTGTACTACTTTCTTTAGGAGCCTGTGGTCCTGATCCATTTTTTATGTTATTATACTTTCTGAGAGCTCCTAAACCTGTTTTTGCTGTTTTCTTCGCTAATCAGTCAGCAAAAGAATTTCTTAACTCTCTTGCATTTTTTTAAATCGTCTGATTTTTCTGAATACGGTACACATTACATACGTATCGGAATGATTCGGAAAAGTATTGAGGCCTCAGTACTTTTTTTGAAAGAATAGTAATTAAATTAAACGAAATACTTTTAGTACATGTCATGTCTTAGAGCTAAATGAAGTCGGGGAATCTTAAAATTAATTAAAGTTAAATAAATGTTAAAAAGTGCACTGGGACAAAAGTCAGTCTAGTCAAAAAGGCACTGGGACACGTAAACATGCTAAAAATCTCTATACAATTTACTCTAGTAATGTATTCTGTCTCTTTACGTTTTCATAAATTCACCAAATTCAAGTCTTCTAGCCATATATTTGATAAGATTTTGATCCATCTTTGCTTCTGCTTTTTCTCATTTCTTGGTGAGTTTTTCTGTAAGTATATTTCTGATAGACATTTTGAATTTATTAATTTTGTCTTGAAACTGATCATTAATATGCTCATAGGACTGATTCTGCACTATATACGAGCGTTTTGATTACTTGAGGCTACATATATGAAGTCCATTCTTTGCAAATATGAGCATTATATTTCGAATCATCGTCTTGATATGATAAAGTTTTAATGCAGTAATATGACTATTTTCTTTGTATAGCATTTCAAATACCCAAATGCCACAATTATTAATTTTGTCTCAAACAAAATTAAGAATTTAAACGGTGCAAACACTCATATAGCCCAAGATCATCTGACTACCTTCACCATGTTTTACTGAAGAAATAATTTTCTTCATTTGAAATACAGTATTGGGTTTTACATTCATCATTTGCCTTTAGTTACTCCCAAAATATTAAATTTATTCTCATCTACGAATACAGCTTAATTTCAAAAATGTTTTAGACTGTTTGATGCAGGTTTTAGGGAATTGTAATTTTGTCCTTCTATTTGGTTTACTGAGAAATGGTTTTCTTCCAGTCATTCGAGTATAAAAGAGAATTTTTTTAAATAATTCTAGCAGTTTTCTTAATTACTGGTTTGCTAAATATTCGTTTCAATCTGATTTTACTGGTTTCAGAATTATAAACAGCATTTCTAATGATCCACTTCTCTTCCAATTCAATAAATTTCCTTGGATGCCTTGTTCGTGTATTTTTCCCCAAGCAAATCTGTTTTGAAATATTTCAAAATTAAATTGAACAACAGATTTTATTTTAAATTCAAGAATTCAGATATTTTCTTCTAGATTTTACATGAATTCAGAAAAAAAAAATTGTATGTTTGCTCGAAATCAAAAGAAATTTCAATTTCCTCGAACCACGTCAACAAACCAATTCCTAAACCCTAAACTGCATTTTTTTTTAGATTTAAAATCCTTCTTCCAGATGTTTAAAAAAAACTCCTGCTAGAATTGGCTCTTCATAAGATTTGTACAGCAATTGCTCGATACTTTTTTTACCTCAATTTCCTATTTAAGGGCAATGTATTTATTAAAAGAGCTGTTTTATTCATTAATGTTGTATAGTATTATTTCTCGTAATAGATTTAACGAGGTATTTAGACACAGACAGCAAAGAAAAATATTTAGTTTTGGAATAATGGCTGAATTTTTGTCATTGATTGGTTGAATTTCTCTTATGTCCTAATGCATTTGAGTTACTATATGTATGCAAGCTCGCATGTGTGTTATGAGTATTTAAGTAAGTAACTGTACCAGATTTCTTAAAATCAAACTTAAGCATCTCACCGAAAGCAAAGATATAAGAAATCTATGTTACAAATGAAACTGAATAAATATAATGACTTCGATTTGTGCGTCAATAAAATATGTACATGAAAAATAAAAGTACACTGAAGGGGAATAAACACGTACACTGAGGGGGAAAAAGAGGGACAGTTCTATATCTCTCGGTCTACTGGGCCGATTAACGAAATTCAAATTGCGTTTTTCATGCCTCGAAAGCGCGACCTAGGATATACATATATATTATTAGTATTTATATTTATTATATTTATTATTGATTTATATATAGCATTGTTCTAACATAGGCATTTTGACATAAAATCGGACTTTTTCTGAAATGACATGCCATTTTTTTTCTACAATTGCATTATACAATTCAAATTATGCCCAAATATTAAATTTTGCAAAATTTGGAGCGAAATTTACGAAGAAATTCAAAAATTTATCTTGGCGCCTTTTTTTAGTTTGCCCAAAGAATAATTCACTTGGCGAACTTAATATATGGCAACCTATTTCTCTTTACATTGCGCATGAGCGGAAAAAAATGTCACATCGTTCTTACTTTCAAATAATTTTAACAAAATGCCTAACCCACATTTGATGTTATTATCGCTTTCAACAAATATGCCAAATTTCAAAACGCGCGAATATATAAATTCCCGTATATCTTCGGAAATTTTGAATAAAAATTTTTTTTTTGCAGGTGTAGTTAGAAATACATATACTTTAACATATGGTGAAAATTACATAGATAATTCAAAATTTTTTGCGAAAAATTTATGAAAATTATTTTTAAATACAAATTTAAAAACACACTCATAAAAAATGGGCGAATTTTATTTGGAATGAACCTAAATTTCGAAATGTGAAAGAAAGCATTAAATAAGTTTAATAAAAAGAGAGAGATTAATAAATATATAACAAATTCAATTAACATTCTAGAGCTCAAATTTTGAGAGTTAATTTTTTAAAAACTACTCTTGGGAGTTTTACAAAACTTGGCAGTTTGCATAATTTGAGTCGTAGAATCGAAATATGGAAAAAATTGGCATGTCATTTCAGAAAAAGTCCAATTTTATGTCAAATATCCTATATTAGAACAATGTTATATATAAATCTAATACATATCCTAATTCGCGCTACAGAGACATAAAAAACACAAGTTGAATTTCGTCAATCGGCCCGGTAGAACGGGAGATATAGAACTGTCCCATTTTGTTTTGCGCAGCGTATATACGGCATGCGCTTTAGTTGAAAATCACGACTGGGAAATCATTGTATCGAGATAAACGCCGACTGTTATTGCTTGCTCATGGAAGAAAAATTATCCTAAAAATCCTACAACAAACATTCATTTTTGGGCTGTCACACTTCAACTCTCTTGTGATATGAGAATTTCTTATCTCCAAATCCCCACATTATGTGCATATTAAACCAGAACGAACTACTAGGAAAACAACTTTAATATACGCATAATAACACAAAAATTTAGAACACCACCTCTTACAGGGTAGCCATAATAGTAAGGTAAAGTTATTCAGAGATTTTGCGGACACTCTACATATATATGTGTGTGTGTATGTGTCTAAAATAAAATTCGAACTTTTATTTGTCATGATGAATAAAATTCGAATTTTAATGTATAGCAGCTCCTTCTTAATTTGGTTTGTTCCATTTTTTTCCACTAAAAAGGGTAAAAGACTTACTACTGCATATGCTTTGTCAATGATTAAAACTGTTGAACCGGCTACAACTGCTATTACATCTTTAAGCAAAAGCTCCATTTACCTGTTCTACATCATTACTCCAAAACCTTTTACTACATTTATGTAATAACAAAACACAAAAGCAAATTAAAAACTATAACTGATTTTTAACTTTCGTAAAGCTTCAGTGAAATAAAGTAATATATACAAAATAAATCTGCTTACGTAAGCGTAAAAAAAGCTTACGATACTGTGAGTTTTTCTCATCTAGAACGAGAAAACAATTCCTAAAAATGTGCAAGTAAAATTAATAGCAGTAATCATAATATGCAGACACGCGAGTAAAAAGTGTATATTAGAATAAACTACAAGAAAATTGATGGCATATGAATGTTGGTAGGGTACGAACTACTCGAAATTTAATTGAAGACCCCCTTCTTATATAAGCAGAAGACCCTCTTCTTAGTGTCAACTTTCGCACAAAGATCTATAACAACCCCACCTATATACGAAGGCCGAAACTGAACGAAGAAAACCCACCAACTACGCGATTTTAGATTTTGCTTTTCGTCTCAAGAAGATGGGTGCTACAAACAGTCATTTATCCTTATTATTGGGATATTTCATTGAGTCTTCCACCCGTTTCTATTTTCGTTTATCAGATGTTGTAAAAATTGTGCATACTAAACAAATATTAAATTAAAAATCTGGTATGTGCTAAAGTAAAAAGGAATTTCTTTTATAATTAAATTATAGTTTTATAATGCTTAGAAGATTAATGAGCCAAATCTTGTTTATTCTCCACAGGAATTCAAAAATTTTTCCAAGTACTAGAATATATATATATACTAGTTTTGACCTACATAAAAACGATAGATTAATGACATACAGAAACTAATTATATATATATATATAAATCAACTTATCAAATATCGGATTTGCAGTGCACCTTAAATAAGTTTTCTTGTCTAAATATTAACCAATCTTCTTAGATAGTACAATAGTTTTAACTTTCAAATTTACCATTTTAAGTAAATACTTAATTTAATTAAAAAAATTTTCTTGATTAAATCTAAAAAATAAGGTTTGTTAAGCGATTCTAAATTCACACCAATATTATTGTAATAGATGGCTTAAGTTTTCCATTTTTAATCGTTGTAGTTATTTTAAAGTTATTTAATTTTCCTACGAAATTATTGCTTATTTTAATAGCAGAAAAGTTTAAATATTTAATCCCAGTGATACCCCAGCTCTTTCTTTCTCTATACATATTTAATACGGAAAATTGTATCGCAAAAACTTCAGTTTTCAAAGTAAAAATATTTTTAAAATTTAATCTTTAACAAATACTACAGAATTTTATTCATTGGTAATTTTCGCCTTTATCTTAGCATATCGCTTTACAAATACCATTAATAAGGAAATAGTAAATAAAGAAATAAACCCGGTTTCTATGATTGATACCTTGGTGCAAATTATACGCATGTTTTTCAAAAAACACAGACTTTATACGGATATCAATAAATTATGGATTATTTCCCTATCTAATTTGCGTAACATGTTTATTCCGGAATTTCCTGAAAGTACTATCCATTAACATGCTTATTCCGGAACTATACTTTAGTACCGAATAATCGTTCGAACGCCAGTTAACTGTATTAAATTTTCATGTCTAGTTCAGACACTAACCGCCCAACCGGTATAGTGGTTAGCGTTGCTTACTGCCGTGCCGAATGGTCCGAGTTCGAATCGCGGAGAAGGCATGAATATTTGTAAATATATAGTGTCAGTGCGGCATGGTGGCACTAAATATGCGGTGAGCCGAAAGTCCTCACGTGTGGTTTAGTGGAAGGGGAGAGGAGTAGGAGACCCTCAGACCCATCCCCCCCGAGGTGCTCTCCATCAAAATTGGGGGGGAGGAACTGAGCTAAATCGCACTCCTGTGTAAGGTGCTTAAGCCTGTTGCCAACGACAGGCGTAAAACTAGCCTGCTACGAGAAATTTCGTGGGCTTGGGCTGATGTTACTGTCAAGACAAGTGAGCATAAGTAACAATAACAACAGTTTAGCCACTATGACTACTATTATCAAAGAAATATATTAAATCACTAATAGCATTAACAGATGTAATTTATAAGAAAGATAGTTCGTATGGTTTAGATGTATCTAATTTATAATACTATTAATAACACTGTTTTCTTTAGTACTGTTATTAATGAAATGTTTTTCCGATGCTAACATGTGTGTTTACTAGTACCTTTTATTTTCTGTGCTAGCTCTTACATTTATGACTATTATTCAAGTAAGTAACCTGCTTTACAAGTGATGCAATTAGTAGTTGGAATAGATATTTAGATATTTGAAAATTTATATCGGAATATTTTATACACGTAGAATTATGTGTAGAGTTTCAAAAAGATTATTGTGAAAATGATATGTTCCACAGTCAAAACAAAGCCGATTACTATACTTCCCACTGATAGGGCATTTCTGAGTAAATGGCGTTAAATTTGAAACGTAATATCGCCGTAAAGTTAAACTTGACTTGAAATGAAACGCTAGTCTTAACTTTCTAAGACTACTGGACGAATTATCATTCAGTCTTTAATTTTGAGCCTCAGAAAGCTTAGTAAATACAAAAATGTAAAACAAGTACATAATCTTCCTTTTAAAATTTCGGAAATAATTAACAAAATCTGTAGAGACATTAGGATTTTTTTTGAAGCAGGAGTCATGCAAAATGAACGATGCCCTCGCCGGGACTCGAACCGCGGACCTCTCGAATACGCGTCGAGTGTGCTGACCATCACACCAGGAAGGTATGCTAAGAAGGCGGGAGAAATACCTTATAAACTCAATTTTGCTATTTGCTACTGAACAGACAACAATGATTCAAAGTATTTACAAGTTTAAATTTAAAGCCTAACAAACTAGATTTGCTATTCCACATCTACTAATGTAATTTTTAATCAAAGACAGACTCATTAACTCATGGCAACAGCACTGAAGGTATACAATAAAAAAAACAGATGAGTTTTACATGGCAGGCTATTTATAGTTCATAATTTTGATTCTTTCTTTTACGTAAGTTCCCTTCGTTTATCTATTCTAGTGCAGTAGATAAAACAGCAGAAGTACGTTAAAGACTCAAAATTAGAAATAACAGGCTATTTGAAAACAAAACAGAACAAAAAAAGAATCACATCACAGCTTTTGAAAATGTTAAATGTAGAGAAGGTATTATGATTATTTATTTACCTTTACGAAAAGGTCAAACACATTGCATTGATAAGCATTCATTTTATCTGTAGCAGGCCAAAGATAAATAATTTTCTTTCTGGAAGTGAAATACAGATTACAGTAGTCAAAAGAAAGAAATTCTTTTTTGTCAGTTAAAGATGAAACTTTACCTTTTCTTAAATTAGTTATTTTACTGAATTCGTGAATGCTATCAATTATTTCTCATCACATACAGATAGATCTTGTAATCCATGTATAGTCAACTCCCGACTAACCTGTGTAATAAGAGGGAAAGACACCCACAGTGGACATTAAATCACAATTGATTCGAGGACAGGTTAAAGAAAGGGAAGAAACACAGGAAAAGGGAATTAATAATTCAACTTCTACTTTCTAGCAGATTGATTTGGAAAGTATTACATTTGGTTACGTAAACTAAATCAATATTCATGGCCAAAAATAATAATAATAAAAATTTAAAAAAAAAAAAAGCCTGACAGGTTTCAGATTTTAACTGTCACCCTAAAGAATTTGTTAAGGTTTTTTACGCTCTCGCTGAGCTCGCAGTCTGCCAGTCTG
>KK117452.1:169203-208440 GCA_000611955.2 Stegodyphus mimosarum | reverse complement strand
AAAAAAAAAAAAAAAAAGTAAATAAATAAATAAAATAAGCAGTAAATCGAAAAGTGAAACGATGCAAAATGCCAAAACGAAAGTTATAGTCCTTCGGGATTCAAATCCCTTTGGACTAATAATAACAAACTTGGAAAAAACTTTCGATATAAATTTTTGAAATACATTATCAAAATTATTTAAAAAAAAGTATCTGAAAGCTTTCAGATTTTACATTACGCCTAAAGAAGCGTTTTTCAATGTTTTGTGTGTTACCTTTATTTATTAAATATCATGTTCTTCTCACTTAAACCATAAAATTCAATTCAACATCCATATCGCAAATTAATTTTAAAATGAGCATATCTTTAGAATTTCCGATGCACAGTTTCGGTCCCTGGAGATAAATTTTTTTCCCGGTACGATGTTGCCATTGCTCGCTTTGAAATCGTCGAGTTTCATAATCAAAAATTCGTTAAATTTTACAAAATATGAAACAGATAGTGAAAACAAATTCCAGATTCCAAATTTGGGCTTCCAGATGCCCATATTCAGAGGAGGATTACGTTGTTCAAAATGTGATGGCTCTAGGTACCGTTGTTTTATCACATTGCCAGAAACATACATACATTTATGCAGATTCTTCATTATTCAGTTTCTTTAAATACAACACACGGCGATACTATTTGGTGGCAACAGTTTGAAGAGTGATGCAGACAATTACAATAAATCGACACAAAATGCCAAAACGAAATTAATAGCCCTTCTGAGTCAAAACTCTTTTGGGCTAATAATTCCATATTTAAAATTTAAATATTTGATTCTTGAACAAAATCTGAGCATAGTTTCTGAGATAAAAAATTTTTAAATCGCAAAATGCTTCTTTGGAACGCTGACGATGTGTCCACCCTTTCTAATGCTTCTTTTGATTTAATAGGACTTAAAATGCTAATATATATGTAAATAATTCTCAAATTAGCAGAAGCATAAATATTACCATATATAGGTGTCTTAAAACAGTTTATCGAAATGCAAGGCTTTCAATATTATTATTACTATTATTGCATTACGTTTTATTTTTCGAGAGGGAATCAGGACTGTTAGAATGTTTTAACGGTAAATTACAAGCATAATTTAAAATTTGTATAATATTAATCTTTTGCTTAAAGAACGTTTTAAATTATTAAAACAATTCGTTTTTTAAAATTTACTTTTTAAAGTACCAACATTCAACTCTAATTTCCTTTTTTTTCATTCTTTGAACTGTACTACACTTGAATGGAATTTATTTCGTATTTTTTTTATTATTTAATTGATTTTTTATCATGCGTAAGAGAAAAAAATGAAGAATTTAATTTGCTGTTAATTAAAAAAAATTTTAAACGATTACAAATTTTAACATTAATCTCATGCACATTTATCATAGACATAAAAATAAAAGTGTAAATAGGTTGAAATCTATATTTTAATTGACAGCAGCAATAATATGCAATCGAAGAAAATAAAGAAAAAAGGTTCAACCTTCCTTCCTCCAAAAAAATTAAGACTTGAATGTCAGCTAAAAATGAGCACCGAGGAAAAAAAATTAATTTCCAGAAGCGAAAATAACCAGTTTAATGGCAATCCAGTCTAAATTTTATGCACAGTTTTATTAAACAGATAAATCAAAGGTATAAAATATTTCACATTTTAAATCCCTAAATAAAAAAATTCTGCACAACTTTAAAAAAAGGAGTTAATACTAATATTATAAGAAAAGTAAAAGCTATATTACCATTTAAATTTGTGAAAAATACCATTTGCCTATTGTACGCATTTTTTTTAGAAACTAAAACAAATATTTTTATTGCCAACGTGAATCTTCACTTCGTTTCATTCTCTTTTTTTAGCAGCGGAAAATAAAATATAGTTAACCCTCTCTAAGACGACTACTGGCGATTCCGAAAAATTTATGTGTTCTGCAGAGCTGATCGATTTGGAGAAAAAGCTAGTCGCTTTCAGAGGTGATCGTGTCAACAAGATATTCATAACGGAAAGTTTCATCGTAATTTGATATTTCATCAGTCTGCAACTCTAGCAGAAGCAGCCGTTTAAAGGAAATATTCCTTTAATTTTTTCTTAAAAAATTTAAAAATCGTAAACTAGAGAAGCTGTAACTCTAAGGTTTTCCTTATGCATTAAAAAAAAACTACAGATATAACCTAAGAGAATTTAAAAAAAATATATTTTGGCTATTTTAGGGTATTGTATTATAAGGTAATTCTCCCGCCTTCTTAGCATGCCTTCGTGGTGTAATAGCCAGCATACTCGGCGCGTATTCGAGAGGTCCGATGTCCGAGTCCCGATGAGGGCATTGCATATTTTTCACATCTTCTGCTTCGAAATAACCTAACGTCTGTACAGTGTCCCCTTAAGTATTATTATTTATCCATGAATATAATTTAGCAACTGATACTTCTATTCGTATATACATAATACAAAATGCTTCGTGTAAAACCGGTGCCTTTTCTGAGATTTTCCTGAACTGGAACAATTTAGTAATAAACTATTAATTCTGAAGTGTACTGAAGATTACTAAACTTTATAGAAAATACTGAAATGTCTCCAAAACACAACTTAACACATCATCCCATGTTCCTGCCTTTTTATAGGTGCATTGTCCTATCATTAGTTCCCTTTCATGGGTAATGTACTAGCATCATGCAGTCATCTTAAGCTTTCTTGCTAGCAATTGTGTTTAATCTATTTAAAAACTAGAAAACTATGCATAGAGAATTTTTATGTTTACTTGAACTGCCTTAATTATTTTCTTTATTTATAATTTTATTCATAGTTTTTTGGGGGGTAGGGGTATGGGCATTAATACATTCCTCAGAAAAATATTTTGAGAATTATAATATCTCTGTTTTCTTTATTGTGTCATTAGAAGAAGTTATATTTTGAGCAAAATTTCATTTCCAATTTGATATTTACAATGCAGACTTTAAAGAGTATAAACAGCATTTTGTTATTATGACTGCTTCGAGAACGCAAACGTTCTGAAAAAATTAAAATATATTGAAAGTTGCCAAAATCCTTAATTCAAAATATTTATCTACTAATCACACAATAAAATGTTATTTAAAACATGAATTGAAAGAACTTCAGAGTTTTATCGTGGAATGTAACTCGCTAGTATCAAAAATATTAAAATAATCCATTGTTTGTGAGGCTCCATACTTACAGCAGAACTGTGTGGACAGTCTGTTAATTCCAGACAATGTTAATAATTCATTTTACTGGGCAGAAGAGTCGGGTGGAAAGGAGAAAATGAAACATCTCAAGAAGAATGAAAAACTTTAAATTTTCTTCTCAAAGTCAATGAAATATAAACTGAAACTCTAGAATGAAGTAATACTTACTGAGAGAAGCTGATATACTATATTTGGGCAGAAGGATAAGTTTTTATTATGGCCAAGACAAAAAGAAGAATTTTAAAAGCTAAAATGTTTTCCAACAATAGAATATGACGGAAGGGGAGATCTGGCATGTAGGCCAATATCATCCTTAACTGCAATCTTTGGTTTATTGTTGGCGTAATGGAACCGTACAACCATGTGAACAAGTATTGTCTACCACTAGAAATTCAATGTCAGCTGTGATGGTATGCAATGATAAGAAAATGCAAACTAAACCCAAAACGCTTGCAGTTGCTGATTTGATTCTGTCTTCGAGGTGGACAAGTTTATACGATCTTTCACTGTAAACCTTATTTTTAACGATGCCCCAGATAAAGAGCTTGAGTGGGGTTGAATCATGACTTCTTGCAGACCATGTATTATTTTCATTTCTGCTTCACGTTCTGTAAATAGGTTCACCTAGTTCTGTACATGATCTGCGAAGTGCAGTGATGCTGAATCTTGCTGAAAGAACCCCAACAACTTAGTATCTAATGCAAGAACAAAGTTTTCTTTAACAACCTCCCAGACGGTGTAGTGGTTAGGAGATCCAACTGAGATACCAGAGAGCTTGGATTCGATTCCTGGAGAAGACATTGTTATAACTGTCCATTCCTTCATAGAAGGCAACAGTGGCCGCCTATTAGGTCCCTTCACAATCGAATGGCCACCACTTCTGGCCTTAGGAGTGGCCTTCTGCGACTTGTAAGTCCACACTGAAGTATATGTTAGTTTCAGCGAAGAAAAAAAAGGCGAAAATTGTTATTACACTTTAGGCCACACCAGACACTGAACTTAAAAAAATCTCAAATATGTTGATGTGGTTGTCATAAAAGTATAAGCACATAATTGTATTTTGACAAGTCGAATTAAATAAACGTACTAATCTGTAACATTAAGTGTCTTCCAGAATGGAATCTAGAAATAACATTTTAACGTATACACCAACAAATGAATAGTTTATGAATAAACACAATTCCTGATACTAAATAATGTATATTAAGTGCCTGTTATTTATATAATAAATACTTCGTAGCTGCTGTGCGTATAAAAGTAGAACGAAATATTATATAATATACGTAGTTGAATACAAAAATACAGTGCATTCTTTAATGCTCACTGTAATAGATAGTTTCTTAGATCATTAATAAATGTATTCATTGATACGCATCATAACAGATCATTAATATAATCATTATTTCATTAACATCACATTCATTACGATCAATATTTCTGCGTACTGTCTATCTGATAATCTTTCATTTATGTGGCTGTTTTGTAAGGTGAACTGTTACAAAGTTGTTACAATTATGCAGAGTAAATAAAAATAGTTGTAAACAGAAATGATAGAAACCCTAGCCGGTAAACAGAAATGTTAATACTTAATTAAAAGATAATTTTTTCACGAAAGTAACAGAAAGACATATGGTAAAATCTAAAAATTTGTTGAACATGAAATTTTCCTATTTAGTTATTTTCAAACTTAATTCCCTTAAAAAGAAAAATATAATTAAATTAAAAACTTAATTCTCTTAAAAATAAAGCTAAGAAAATTTGAAACATATAACTTATTTCAGTAAATATAGTTGGCATCTTATTTTAGCAAATAAGTGTTTAATTTTACTTCAAACAATTTTTGCATGAATAATAGTATTTAATACTCAAAAAACAAAAGAATTTAAAAAAGTAATTAATCAGATATAAAACTGAATTTGAGATTCCTGTTATGAATACCAAGTAATATTTTATAATAAGTGTTTAATTTTACTTCAAACAATTTTTGCATGAATAATAGTATTTAATACTAAAAAAAACAAAAGAATTTAAAAAAGTAATTAATCAGATATAAAACTGAATTTGAGATTCCTGTTATGAATACCAGTTAAAGATATTGTATTAAAAACAATTTTAGTTGAAATTCAAATAGATGTCAACAATGAATTTTTACTTAAATAATACGTTTAGGTGCTATTTAAGTAAAAATAGCACCTAAATGTACTATTTAAGTAAAATTTACATTTTCATATAAAAATTTTAAAAACCCTGTAATGGAAAAAGACTTAGATCTGATGCATTTCGAATTCATTCAAATATTTTTTACGAAAACATGTACAGATAGTTCTGGCAAATATTTCCTGAGAGAATACTGAAATGTCTTCTCTGCGGTCTACTTTAGCATGATCAAAGGAATAAAACTGGTTTCAACTGCAGATATAAAAAAAAATTGTAATAATTTTGTATTTAAATTTCAATGAATATATCAATGAACTTACTCATTGCTAAGAAAACTTTAAAACTAATCCAAATAATAAGAATTCCTACTATTCCTTTTAACATTTGTGTTTTTTCTAAAAAATTTCTTTGGGAAGGGGGAAGGTCTTTTGTAAAATTCTGTTAATTATCATGATTGATTCCAAAATCATCATGAATCTGATTTTTGCGTTGAGAGAATTAACGGGATTCCTAATTGAAATTGAACTTTACTTTTCCTAATTTTCCATGATCAAACAGAACAATGGAGCTAATTAGTCATAAATTAAAATATGAATAACCGAATAATTTAATGCACTTATTAAAATCAAAACCAAGAATAATATTAAATTAAAGTCATCTCACTTATCATTGTAAAGTAAATGAAAGCATATTACTTATCACTGTAAAGCAAATATTTATGAGCCATTCAAAAAATAGGTACGGATTTTGAAAAGAAATACAAAACTAAAGAAACTATTCATTCTGAAAAACAGCTTTATATTATTACATTATTCTTAATAAATGTCACTATGCTATTCAAAATTAAAATTGGGGGACAAGAACTCTTCTGGATTAAAAGTATACCTAATTATTATAGTTACTGATTATAATGTAGGTCAACGCCGCTCAGTGACTCATTAATTATATTATTTATAGTGATCGGTAATTATATTTCTAAAGAAAGGAGCGACAGAATAATTGCATTTCTAAAACGAAGAGTGAATAACTTCCTGATAAATGTAGGCGAGAGCTATGGGGTGATAAAATAGTATCAAATATGAGATGGGGGCAAGAAAAACAGGGATTACAATAACTCTATGTTCGCTTTCTTTTCTAAGAGGGGCAATTTTTGTTCACTGAAAGTTACTTAAAACATAAACTTTTATTACATAATAAGGCTTAATGATTCTGAGATATTTGGGGGGGAAATAGATTATTTTATTATTAGGGGAAAAAATCTCTAATTATTTTTAATTTTCCTGAACTTTCAGGCTATTCCAACCGAGTGGCAGTCCTGTTTTTAAATAAATACATATTTTTTTAATTCTCCGATAAAACTGCATTTAAATGTGGTTAAGAGCTGGGAATCTTTCACAGTTCTATAACCTGATTAATACCCTACCTAATCAAATTTAACTCCGTCATTTAAAATACTTCTAAACATTCTACTAAAACTACAATCGTAGCAGCTGATTACAAGTTCTTCAACGCTTTCATCAATTTTTCAAATAAAAGTGGAATTTTAAAAACCTATCCAAGCGTCATTTCGTGAAATGTTCCGCTTCAACCGTGAGAAAAACCCTTCCCATGCTGCTTTGCAAGTGTCGGCTACCCGAGCGGGAGCCGCCATCTTGGATCGAGCATCCCTTCTTCGATCTCCCGCTCCCGGGCATCCCTGTACGTACCTGACTCTTCCGAATGGTCGTCCAACTCCGTTTTTAAGCTTGGGTGGAGATCGGTAGAGGAGAAGAGAGTGGCTAAGAGAGCCCCTGGCTAAGCAATGAGCAACAACAGTTAGTTCCTTGGAAGACTTGAGAAACCGAACTCTCTTTCGCTTCTGGGAGCAGTTCGGAGGTTGAATAAACTTCTTGAACGGAATGTGTACGTCGACAGAAACTCGTCCAGACGCTCACAGGACACAGATAGAACAAACACACAAGGATTCCAACTCAAAAAATATGACAAACGGAACGAACGGAGGCAGAGTAAAAGCAAACCAAGGCGGGTTGGTAATACGTAGCTATCTGACGGACGGGAACCGGCGACGGTTTTAGAAGCAAACTGCTTGTGCCGTCTCCCTCTTCCCTCGCCCCCTTTCTGGATCCTTTCCCCCACTTCCCTCTCTATCTTCCTCTTTCCTCCTCCTGCAGGCTCTCGGTGCTCTTTTGTCGATCGTTGCGGGTAGGAAGAGATTTTCCCCATCTGCTTGGGGATTTTTCCTCAAACGAGAGGGTTCTCTCTCCCAGAAGAGGGAAAGGGGGAAATCTAGTGGTCGATTGATTCGATTGCTTCAGTTTCAGTTGGCATCGAAAAACTAGAATTACGTAAAATTATCAGATGCATCCACCGCACAGTCTTACCTCAATCACAACTGCTTCGAAACAACAAGAAATCATCAACACAACGCCAAAAGTATTAATTTACAGTTTTTGTTGTTTTTAGCTAAATTCTGTTTCTCAGTTGTTTCTAGATATGTTATATCTTGACAGAAGATAAAATTGGGTATTGAAAAACTGCAGTCAATTCCTGATTAATCGGCGTAACACTGGGGATGACGTCTATGGTTAACTCTAAACTACTATTCCTCTGAGGGCTGTTAGAAAAACTCAAGAAAAAGAAATGGCTCGTATTACAATGAACAGAAGAATACTATCAACACTTCACTTGTATTTTCGAACAGTTAAATCTGGAGAATAGGTTCATTGGATTAAGTTAATTCGATCAATATCCAAATGAAAAAGCACTCACTGTGAATAGCAGAGACATAAACATTATTAAAAATAAAGAAATTAAGCTAAAATTGTTTTCGACTAAACACAAAAGAAACTAATATTGCGTACTTGATTTATTTTTATCGCTGAGTAATTTACTTTTAACGGATGGTTTGTATATTATGGATTAAGTACAATGAAACTGTATAGGGTTCTAGATAAAAACAGTTATTAGGTATTTCTGAAACTTTCTTTAAATAAAGCACTAGTGATCTAAGATGCTGTTTATTTTAAATATTTATATTGTTTCTTTTTCCATCATCATTTACCTTAATCTACATACAGAGTTACGTTATGTATATACCTTAACTATATACCTTAATCTTTATACAGAGGCAACAGCCTCTGGTATAAAAGTGGCAGCAGTCACTATCTTTCTACACCGTAATTTCCAAGGCAATAAAGTCTGTTGTAGTATCGAAAGAGGTATCCCTTCCTCTTGAACAGCTTTTCAAAATCCATTGTAGGCTGATGTTTGGGCAATAGTTCAAAAGCTCAAAACTCCAAGGGTGATCATAAAGTAATTTAGTTAGGGATATGATTGAAGGATATGGCCTTGATACCCATTTACTTTTAATTTTTTCCATGAAATTAATAGCGGATTTTGACTTCCTGTGGCTGCTTGCTTTGTCTTGATGCAGTTCTAGTGATTGATGGCATTGCGGGTAAGGAAAAGGTATTTAGTACATTAAAATTGCGTATAAAATGTGTTTCTGATAATATATATGGAGTTGATCTTAACATTTTTCTTTATTCTCTTTATTTTTGATTTGCCGTTATATTAAAAACCAGTAACAATCATGAATCTCATTCAAGAACATTTTAGATCCTTTGAATCAGAGCCTGGGTTCAAATCCCGGAGAAGTCATGGCTGTAATTGTCCTTCCCTTCATAGGCGGCAAAGATGGCCCACCTATTACGTGCCCCCATAATAAAGTGACCACCACTTCTGGCCTTAGTAGTGGCCAAGCCGAAGTCGCCTGAGGGCCCGCCATTTTGAAAAAAAAAAGATTCTTTGAATCATGTTTTAAGAATTTTTTTTCTGATCTTTGATGATAATAAAGTGATCTCTTTTTATTGCAGTTATTTAAATACACCAAAGCTCATTTACTGTGACAACATTTTTCCCTTTTTGCCGGATAAATGCTTCTCATAAAGTGCGTTTTGCTTTCGGCGATATGTCGTGGAGAAAGACGATGCACATTACACTTTTTCACCTTTTTAAAATTCAAATCAGCCTTAATAACTTTATTTACGACTGATACTGAGTATTGAATGATTTTGCAATGCTCCTTTGACTGGGCGATTTGCTTTTAACAATAAAAATCTTATCTTTGTAACACTCGGAACATTCCGTTTTTTTTTTCTTGGATTTGTATTTGGAACAATTTTTCCACCTGAAGCCAAACTTTGACATTTGTTTGCTTTCTTGTTGACAATATTACCTATCGTAGCTTCAGACATTGAAAACCCATGGCTTTCACAACCTTTTTTAATAACTAGATACGAATAACTGTCTTCAGAAATAGCCTTTCGTTCATTGCTTCTTTAAATGCGCCATTTGCATGAAAACAAAACTATCAAGTAGCAGACGTTAATTTAGTTTTAAAAATATAGATGCAGATAAAAATAATTCCAAGGAGACTATTTTTATATCAAAATAAAATCGTCTAAAAATATGCGAGAGCCTCTGTATATGCAAGCAAATCGTCTGCTTATTATGTTGTATATTAACTTATTTTTTATTCTATACTGTCTTTCAGTATCAGTTTATTCAGCTATCTGTTGCTATGACTTTTCCTGATCATCTGCGATCAAACGGAATAATTTTCCTTATCAAATATAATGAAATAACTACCAGATTAAGTATGGGTAGCTAGATACATTTAGGAATTTATTTTAAAATACAATGAAATAAGAAAGTTATAAAAAAATTATTTATCTGATTCGTTGGTTGTGAAGAAAAACAAAAGAAAGGAAGATAAGAAAAGTGCATTTGAACATTCAAAAAATTAGGTAAGCACTTTGAAATAAATATCGAATTCTGAAAACACTTGTCATTCTAAAAAAGTAACTTAACAGCAGAACATTATTTATTAGTAACTATTTAAAATGAAATAACTAAGAATGTTCTAAAAATTTAATTGGTCTTGCACATTATTATGAAATAAATTGATACAGGAAATATACATTTTAACCATTCAAGAAATAGGTTGGGTTAAAAAATTGCAAACTATGAAAATAAAATTTTTATTCTTCAAAAGAAATTTATAACCATACCTCATTCATAACAAATGTTATTATTTTGGTGTTTCAAAGTAAGAGTGAAGAGCTCAGATTATCATGAGACTGGTAAAGAGTTTAATTAATGCAATTAATGATTAAAATTTGTAATCCTAGCTTCTAAATTATACTATTTATTTTAAAGGACAGTTATACTTTTAAAAGAGGGACAGCACTAGTTAATTGTATGAAGAGAAAAATGCAGCCCCAGCTTTTGGTGAAAAAATTTATGAATTGACAATATTGTTACGGATTTTGTATTTAGTTAGCTATTTTTAGTAGAATTACAATTAAAATTGTTTTATATCCCCGTGCAATGCAACACCAGACATATTTCAAGAGAAAGCTATGCCGGAAAAGTAAAAATACAGGAGCACGTGCATTTAACGTTTAATAAACAGATATCTCGTAATTTAAATTGAATAGATGTAATTGACTACTGTGATTGCTGTAACCGTAATTCTACTCTTTTGCTTTCCCGAAATCTCAAGAAAACAGAAAGTACCAGAACTTTCTCGCGACCGATTAAAAAGCTTTAAAATGCCGGAGAGAGACATCTCAGCTCTGTTGTTGTTGTTTAGTGAGCTTTCCTCCCCCCGAATTCGCGTTGAGATTGGATAAGCTTTCTCCTTGCATTGCGTTGTATTCTAACGTTTTTAGTAGTTCAAGGGATAATTACTGATTATATTCCGCGATATTGTGATAATGTACGAATATCTCTAAGGAAAATTCCAGCGTTTTGTTACATATATATAATTTTTTTTTGCGATAAATTTTATTAATCTTTTGTCAGACTTGGGCATTCAATCTATTACGAACCCGTACTCACATAACACTATTATTTCAATAATGGGATGAGAAAAAAAGTCACACCAGAAAAACAAATATTGTAGGAAGTCTTTATTTACTTTCTTTTTAAGACAGACAACTTTTATTTGCTGTTTACGTTTTAAAACATGAATATTTTATTCTCTGAAAAGACGTATATGTGTTTTTTAACTCCCCTAACGTTTTAAAACATTTTTATATTTTCACTTACTTTCCAGGATTTTCCATCCAGTCTTCGCAAGGAAAGATTTGCATATTACTTCAGATATTTAATAAAGAATTATTATTCAGAAGTTATAAATCAACTTCTCCCAAGGGGTTAATGAAGCTACTTTGTTAAAATAGCGACTACTGAAATTCATGTTTTTGGCATGTTGATGACAGCATGCACAGTTAATTTTTACTTTCATTCTACAAACCCCTGATTGTTCAGGAACAACTTTAATGAAGCCAGAACTCTGATATTTTGTTGAGAAAAATGTTGTTTGTAAATGATAAGTTTATTTTGTTAAGACTGTTCAGGGGACGAGTGGTTAAGACAATTTGAAAGCTGGTAATTTGATTAAAATTCAAACGTTGACGGAAAAGCTGACTGCATGGGCATTTTCATGTTTTTCGTTATGTGTAAAATTAATACAAGTCTATTTCCTCTGAAAAAATCTTCCACGAAGACATTCCTACCTTTAGATAGGTAACCCTTATGTGCTTTCCCATAATCATTTAAATAAATAAAAAAAATAATTATCCTGTAGCTTCTCATCAATCTAACAACTATGTGATATTATTTTTTCTAATATTTATACTACACTTAAACAAATGGTAAATCAGAAACCTTAAATTCAGATTTGAAGCTCGAATTCTTGTCACTGAGATTTGGAACTCAAACTGTTGTCGTTCAGATGTTTGAGAACACAATTTTCCTCACTGATGGATTTAATCGTCAGTTTAATCGTCATCGAATACTCGCACGCGGTAATAAATTCTTATAGAATTGGTTTTCCTCTTTCTCTTTCTGAAGACAATGGCAAGCGTGAGAGTGGGGTGGCAAACGGAAGAGTAGGATTTCGGCCTCGCTCTTCCCGTAATGGAGTGTAGAAAGTGCGGAAGATACGACGTAGCTAACGCTTAAAGAAAGTATGAGGTGCAGAGGACGTGAAAAGGATTAAATCTGCATAATCCTAAATTTTCCGGAGCTTTATTCTACAACAATTGTTCATTCCATTGTGATTGTACTCTTCTGCATTTCATCGTCTTAACTGAAGCCCGAGACGCGTAAATTGGTGGAATACGATTGGTAAATTGGTGAAATATACCCAACGATAGAATTAATGGGCGATGTGGAAACCATCTCAACAAATCTCTTTTACAAAAAAATGATCGTGAGCGGTGCACCATCAAAAGTGCAAATGTGAGATAATAAATATTTCCAGAGAGAAATAGCGAACGATGTCGATAGATTAACTTCGGATCCATTTTTATGCACGTGATGGTTGCGCAACCAATTAATGGGTCATACTGTTCTTACACATATATATAATCAAGAACGTAACTATATTTATGAGTAATTAAATAAACTAATTTGGTAAAATAAATATGTGTATTTTTTGAAAGACACTCTACCGAGAGTGTCTAAATGAAATATTTTATTTATTTCTTTTTCTAGGGTTAACACGAGGAATGTACTAAATTTAGCAATTATTGGGCACATGCGACTTACTTTTAGACGTTTAGAGCGTATCTCGCTTTTGTACCAATTTAACACTATCATATGTTATGATGCCGGGTTTTGAGGAATCATTTAATATAATAAAAGGATTGATGAAAAGCTTTAAATATTTGTGCATATTTTACTATAGATTTTCGTATATGTACGCAAAATTACTTTTTGTATTTGCTTAATAAATTATTGACTTACTTAATAAATTTCAAAACATTTAAATTTTTAATTATCACAAACCATTCTTTCACATGTATCACTAAAACTGAAAACACATCTAAGTACAAACATATTCAATTTAGAATTATAATTGAGTTATGGATAATAATGCTCCTTAAAATTAGCTATTTAGCAATCATTTAAGCACTGCAAAATATTTTATTACGTCAGTCTTAAAATTCATCAGATTTTACTCCCTTTTTTATTTTAAAAATAAATGCTAACTCTCTGTAAAGTCCTAAAATAATTTCTATATACCGTTTTGCTATCCTTAAGTTAAACTAAAAACTAAAATTAGTAATATCGCACAAAACTATGGTATTCTGAATTTCCTGACAGTATCCTCCTCTATTCCATTGTAGGTAGCGAGGGTCGGGTGTTGTTGTTGTGACTTTTCTCATTTTTCTTACAGTAACATTAGAATAAACCCACGAAATTCATTGCGGCAAGGACTGCAAGATTGCGCCTGTCGTTGGCAAGAGCCTTGAACACCATACAGGTGACAGTACGACTTTCCTCAGTTCCGTTCCCAATTTTGATGGAGAGCACCTCGGTGGGACGCGTCCGGAGTTCCCCCCCTCTTTCCTTACAAAAACCTCTCGAGAGAATTTTCGGCTCACCGCGTATTTAGAATACCCCTATGCTGCACAGACACTATACATTTGCAAACATCCATACCTTCTCCGCGATTCGAAATTGGCTCTTCTGCACGGCAGTCAGAGTCGCTAACCGCTATTCCGGTTGCACGGCAGAGCCAGGTAATAATTAGTAATGCGATGTTTTTGTAAAGCAATCAATTTTTCTCTCTCGTACAAAGTAAAAAGGACGCATTGTAATCGCGAAAAATTTCGGGTATCATATTTCAACGAAAATATCCATTTTGGCCGCTACCGAATGCAATTTAACGATGTTTTTGCGTCACATCTGAACGTAAGGACAGAACAAAGGACTCTTTTCCTCCCAAAACAATTACAGAAATTATTCAAAACGCATTCTGAAGATATTTTTTCGTGACGACTGTGCCGTACGCACGTACGTATGTATGCATGTATGTTTCTCTCATAACTCAAAAGGGAATAGCCTCAGAATGTTGAAAGTTTGTATATAGGACCGTTATAACATGTAGATGTGCATCTCCTATTTTGGTTGCTATCGGTCCACACCGAAAGTATATAAATATATGTATATATATATATATATATATATATATACACTTTGTAACTTGGTTCAGTGAGCTCAGTTTCTTTATTCTTATACTTTTGTAAATTGTGCTTTTTTTGCTTTAAAAGTAATTGAATTACGTTGTTCCTATCTTCCGGTTAAGGTTTCTATGCCTTTAGTTAAGCTGCATGCAAGATTTGTAGAATTATCAACAATTTAAAAGTTGTTTAAATGTGGCTAAGCCTAATTACTTTTATCATAGCAGCCATATTTGTTTACGTTCGAAACTTAACAGGATATTAAATTTGTTGCCAATCTAGAGAACTAAACTTCGCAACAACAAGGGTAATGCCTTCTTTTATTATTGCGAATTAAATCATGCTTAATGCCTTTTGGAATTTGTCGAGGAAATAAGGGATAGATATTTTGAGTTTTTATGTATTTTTGCCTTATCGCGAAGTGAGAACTTAATTAATTGGATGAGAAATACAGAACCGTCTGTGAAAAACTGTTTCTTTCCTTTTTTCTGTTGTTTGTTTGTTTAATTTCTTTTATCCATTATTTTAGATTTATTGTAGTATTTGAATAGAGCATGTGGCAACGATTAGATGATGATATAATTTTTGCGCATTCTGAGTTATTTAATGAATGAGATATAAGGCTGTTAAGTGAACTTAGCACCAGAGTGTCGCTATGGTAAACAAACATAGTGAATTTTAAAGAGTGCATTTATTGTATTGTGGTTATGCGCTATCAACACAGTAGATTTAATTCAATCTAATAAGTTTAAATGAAATGCAAGAAAAAATGCGTATAATTTACAATTTCGCACAAGGAAGTCATGTGGTGTACACATCAGGTTTTTTTTTTCCCGTGGAAGACGGCCGCCTTAAAAAGATACTACTGATTATAAAAGAGGAATGTTAACTGGTTAGGCGTGTTTTTCTTGTGGTTATGTTTCATGCTTTTGAATTGAATTATATCTCTTTGAATGACCTTTAATATTGCAGTAAATACTGTGACCAGTTTTTGAAATTTATATTTTGCTTCGGTTTTAAATTGGAATCTAAATTTCTAACCCTTAAAAATCAAGTACCGTTTGAATTTTCAAAATTGTAGTTTATAGAGATCAGTTTTTGAAGCATGGACGCATATGGGAAAGACATAGAGGAAGGTTGGCTCGGCTGTTTGTATAACATTACTTAATTGTGAATTAAAATACTGCTATATATTCTGAGAAGCTATTGAAGCCTTAAGAAAGCAACAGAAATACGAAATTAATTTCCGAGTTTGTGAGGTCCAGAAGTGAGTTTGTTGTCAAGTATGATACATTGAACTTCTTGTTCAAAATCTTTCTTCTTCATAAACATTGTTAGCTGATGGTAGAATATGTGATTGATCTCTGAGAAATAGAGCTTCATCTATTGATATTTACTGAAACTCTCAAATGCGCAAGGCATGCCTCTTGCAAATCAAAATAATATTGAAGCCGACAGTAAATATTTAGTTTCATAATATTGTTAAATTTTAATATATATCACTCCAGATTTGAGATGGCAGGAAAGGAAGGAAGAAAATTTTAAATAATTAATATAATATAATAATGCGGTTGGAGTAACTAATATCTAAAAGGTAAAAGACAAACGAGGAAAAAGCTAAAAAGAAAACTTAAGGGAGCAGTGCCTACGTCGGTAAAGGAATTAAGGAAAGACACCTAAAAAGGAAAAATGTTTTAAGGAAAAACGCATAAAAATAAAACAAGCAAACAAAAAATTAAAAGGGAGGACTCAGAAAGCGACGCCTATTTTGATTTTGCTGGCATTGACAACGCATAACTCTCCAAGCAAACTGTACAGTTTTTTTTTGGTTCTTAAAAAAAATCTGAAAGCTTTCTGATTTTATATTACGCCCAAAGGGGAGTTTTTTTTAACGTTTTGTGTGTTACATTTATTTACTAAATATCATGTTATTCGCACTTAAACCATAAAATTTAATTCAACAGAAGTATTAAAAATATTTGAAAAGAGCATATCCTTAGAATTTCCGATAAACAGTCTCGCGAGTTGGAGATAAAAATGGTTTTTTTTCGTACAGTATAAGCTGTTGCTCGCTTTGAAATAGATGAGTTTGTTAATCAAAAATTCGTTAAAGTTTTACAAACTATGAAATAGATAGTAAAACAAATTTCAAATTTGGCTTTCAGATGCCCATATTCAAGTGGAGGGCTAAGTTATTCAAAATTTGATGTCTCTAGGTACCGTCGTTTTTTCACATTGCGAGAAATATACATACATTCATGTAGATTCTTCATTATTTAATTTATTCAAATATAATGCAGAGCTCTTATATTTGGTACTAAAAATTTGAAAAATGAAACTCCGTTTTATAATGGATGACGCAAAATGCCAAAACGAAATTAACAGCCCTTCTGGGCAAATTGCCCCTTTGGGCTAAAAAAAATGATATTATCAGTGCTGCTATAGATGCTTCTCAATACTCTTATGAACCTGCAATATTCAACAAAATGTTTGTTGTAATCAATTCCACCACAGATGTTTCTTTCATATTTCTGAATTCTGAACTTTGAATTTGCCCTCCCCGGAAATCTTCCGTGGCCCGTAATTATTTAATTATAATAAATATCTCAGTCAGCTTCCCTTTTTCACTCATATTGAACTAAATCGTATAGCAGACATATTAAGTTTAATTAGGTATTTAAAAAATCACTGATACGCTCAACGGAGACTCAAACTTCGGTCTTTTCAGTGCTAGATGTACGTGCTTCCTAATTACTCAATTAAGGCACGCGGCAGGGAAGGAAGAAATTCCTTACATTCTCCCTCATCTACAGAGAAACTAGCGAGAATGAAACCTAGTCGCCAAATCTAGGGGGTAACAAAGTATCATCCACTATTCCTTTTTGTTATTGTTGTTATTCTGATGACACCTGTAAAATTTTTTGGGTTATTTCGCAGGAAAAAAAAACTACGATGCTTTCACAGGATTTAAACTGCGAACTTTCCAGTGTTAGTCGGACATGCTCTTCAAGTACATTACTTAAGGACACGAGAAGGAAGGAAAAAATCGTTTAGAAAATAATCCGCTTTTCTTTTTTTCTTTTTAAGCTACTTCTCTCTGACATTCAGTTATTCAGAATCTGATTTTTCGTTGCAATGGTGACTTTTTCCTGGAAGTCCTCTATACGGATTGCCTCATTACAATTTGCAGTCTTTTGCTAAAGTGTCTTGCCTTTTGTTGCCAAAATAACAAGAATGAGCTCTTTAACCCAACCCATATTTATCTTATGAGTACCTTTTGAGTAGTAATCATTCTTCTCATGAGTACTAATCTTTTAATCTTATCTTTAATTTCTAAAATATTGTTACCTGGGTCGAAGAGTGATTGCAGATAAGCAAGGCTGTTCCAATAAATATTAATTTATCTTTTGTTGATACAGTTTCTGAATCGATTTTAGGGAGCAAAATAGTATCGTATACATTTCTGCTAAAAAAACATAATTGTAGTTTTCGAGTTTATGTTTTCTAAAGTATATCTTAGTTCGGTAAGAAAAAAAAATAAATCTGAAAGCTTTTAGATTTTACATTAGCCCAAAGGGCGTTTGTGCTACCTTTATTTACCTTCGCACTTAAACCATAAATTTCAGTTCAACAACAATATCGCAAAATAATTTTAAAATGAGCATATCTTTAGAATTTTTTATACACAGCCTCGCGCGCTGGAGATATTTTTTTTTGTACAGTGTTACCATTTCTCGCTTTGAAATCGTTGAGTTTATTAACCAAAAGTTCTTTAATGTCTGACAAAATATGAAATAGATAATAAAATAAATTCCAAATTCCAAATTAGCGGTTCCAGTTGCCCATATTCGGTGGAGGATTACGTTATTTAAAATTTGATGGCTCTAGGTACCATTGTTTTATCACAATGCGAGAAACATGTATACATTTATGCAGATTTTTCATTATTTATTTTTTTTAATATAATACAGGGTGGTAATATTTCGTGGCAACAATTTGAAAAAAGAAACGGTCATTTAAAGTTTTCAACGCAAAATGCCAAAATGAAATTAATAGTCCTTCTGTGCAAATTGCCACTTTGGACTAAAAAAATTACAAAATAGCATGTTTTACCTGAGATTTCTGGTAGATATATGTTTTTCCAGCTCCACAGAAGGCCTATTTCCTGCAGAATTCCAGTCATTTGTTTCGGGTGCATTAGGTGAATATCAAAATTTCAAAGGCACTGCGGTTAACAAGGTATCCATCATAACAATCGAGGAAATTCTTCACTTTCTACTCAGAAAACTCATTATAAAATTCGTAAAGCAACCAGAAGGGCGGCGCTTTCTAGCAGAAAAGCAGGCAACTTCAGGCGAAACTGTTCTATCCTTTGTTATGGCGAGCAGCCAATGTCTCTGTGTTATATCTAATTTACTCCCAAGCACCTCTGACATTCTCTACTCCAGGCACCCATCCCACACATGATAACAGATCTTCTAATGATAATAACGATTTCGTGAACCTGAATAAGGTTGGTATTTTTTAGAGTAGGAATGTCTTTCAAAACGTTTCTTTCGTATGTGGGTAAAATTGTATTGGTTCTATAATTAATATTCTTAAAATGTTCCGAAGTTAATTAATTGCCCATAAGGATACCGAGATATTTAACATTGCATTAATTGCATTTAATTGCGATATCACCACATTTTAATTACGGAACCCTTGTCAGTTGTCACCTCTATGAAAGGGAGTAACGAGTGCTTTGTTAAGAACACTTCGAAAAAAAAGGGACAGTTCTATATCGCCCATTCTACTGGGCCGATGAACGAAATTCATATTGCGTGTTTCGTGTCTCGAAAGAGCGACTTAGGATATGTATTAGATTTATTCTAATGTAGGTATTTTGAGACAAAATCGGACTTTTTCTGAAATGACATGCCAATTTGTTTTCCATATTTCGATTCTACGACTCAAATTAGGTCAAACTTCCAAGTTTCGTAAAAAAATCGCACGAGCAGTTTTTAAAAAATTAGCTCTCAAAATTTTAGATCCTCAGTGTTAATTCAATTTGGTATGTATTTATTAATATCACTTTTTTTATGAAACTGATTTGATGCCTTCTTACACAGTTTGAAATTTAGGTTCATTCCAAATAAAATTCACCCATTTTTTTATGATTTATTTTTAAATTTTGTATTTTTAAATGATTTTCATAAATTTTTCGAAAAAAATTTTGAATTATAACGTATAAAATTTTTACGATCATCTTTAAGTAGGTGTATTTCTAAGCATATCTGCAAAAAATTAGAGCTTTTTATTCAAAATTTCCGCAGATATACGTGAATTTATATATTGGTGCATTTTGAAGTTTGGCATGTTTGTTGAAGGCGACAATAATGAAAATGGGGTTTACGCACTTTGTTAAAATTATTTGAAAGAAGGAACAATGTGACTTTTTTTCCGCTCATACACCATGTAAAAAGGTAGGAAAGATGTGACATTTTTTCCTCTCCCGCACAATGGAAGGGATAGGAAAATAGGTTGCTATATGTTAAGAAGTTCGTCAAGTGAATAATTCCTGGCGCAAACTGAAGAAAATTCGCCAAGTTAACTTTTTTAATTTCGCACCAAATTTTACAAAATTTGATACTTAGGCATAATTGGAGTCGTAGAATCGAATTACGGAAAAAAATTAGAATGTTACTTCAGAAAAAGACCCATTATGTGTCAAAATATCTATGTTAGAACAATGCTACATCTTAATCTAATATATATCCTAAGTCACGCTTTCGAGACATATAAAATGAAACTTGAATTTCGTCAATCGGCCCAGTAGAACGGGAGATGTAGAACTGTCCTCTTTTTTTTCCCCCACGCAGTGTACATATCGAGTCTTTTTATCCAGTTTTCTATGTTATGACAAGGGACGTATGGTGGAAGCTTCGGCTTGGCCACTACTAAAGCCAGAAGTGGTGGTCAGTTTATTATGGAGGCACCTTTGCCTTCTTTGAAGGGATGGACAGTTGCAACCATGTTCGAACCAAGGCCCTCCTTAAAATTAAAAACGTCCTCCAATAATAAAAACTAATACAACTGACAAATATTGTTTAATGGATTAAAGCCCAAATAATTATACTTTATTTCTTTCTTCCTAATTTTCCACTTTACACAAACAAATTAACAACTGTACTGAGTTACGTGCTTCTTGATGTTTTCGAAACTAAAAGATTATCGGTTGAGAGCATAAAAGTTTTTCTATCATGAGAAATTTGTTTCGACATCTACTGCATTATTGAAGCATACTTAAAGGAATAGCAATACATATCGTTAACTCTTTTTCAGTTTCAAAACAGTTTGCTTCTCCTATCAAGATTACGGATATTTTCAGCATATTTTGAAAGCCACTTTTCAGAAGAAACTGTATTCAGTTTAGCAAATGCAGTATTTTAAATTTTACCTTTAGCCTTTGTTTAAAACATTGTCTAACATATCGATATAATTTATTACATCTGTAAGTTCTATGTTTTGTTCTCTTAATTATTTACTAATTGAAATTAATATCCTGAATTTGGATCTGGTGTACACAAGATTTCCACCAATTTTGTTTGCGGAGAAAACATTCTGTGCAATTTGAATTGAAGCAGCATCAAAGCTATCACAACTAACCTTACAGTTTTGAAAATTTGCACTATAGTACATGTACGTATTGAACCATGTTCCCCAAAATGCTATAAGAGGCTTCAGTGGAGAAGTTAGATTAGGAGCTTGTGATTTAAGGCACGATATACCATATGCGATTTTGCGAACATTTTCTTTACTTGAGATACAAGCTTATCAGTATCTGAATAATTTGTACTAATTTCTTCAGTCAGACTGTAAGGTTTATCCCAAGTTTTCAAAAGTTATCTTTAGTTTTAGCTACTTTCCTGTTCCTTCCATTTTCAGCTTAGAATTTCCTACCAGAATGTGTTTTCAGAATCACGTTTAAGGCAAATGTGTATGAGAGGCATTTAGGTCGAAGTTTCACTGACTTCGAGAGACAGCCTCAGAGTTTCTGACTAGCGCTCATTTACCTTCTGGGTACGCTCGGCCGTATTACAGGCCCTTGATAGCTTCGGTAGCTCATTCGATATTTGGAGGCCAACTACTTAGAATTTTGATAGCTTCGGAGTTATCTTTTTAGCTAAGCATAAACGGTAATTAACCTTTCTTGAGTTTACGTCTCTGTTCTTCAACTAAAGTGATTATTCGCTCAACTGTTCACGAGGTTCCTACACATTTAGCTATTAGATAAAAGGTCTGAATCGCACAAGACGAGGAAACGCGTAAGCAAGAAAAGTTGCATGCACTAACTTGGGATAAAATTCCTTTACTGATTTTCTTTTTCCAACCATGTGTAGTGCAGTAACGCTTTAAAAGAGCACCATGTGTTGTATACCATTTGGCCATAAATTGTTTAGCGATTCTTCAAACAACTTACAAGTTTGGGCATGGTTCACCCTTTTCGACTTCGCCGATATGAAGTAAAAATATCTTACCAACTATTTGGATATAAAGTATCTATTATCACATTGAACACATGACAACCATCAGCATCATTAGTTTCATCAATTGGACTAACAGATTACATAATTAGGACATGCCTGACTAATAAAAATTAGTTCGTAGGCGTTCAGACAGTGTTTTTTTAAAGGTAGCTTTATTTTTAGTTTGATTACTAGAATATGCCTCAAAATGGTCTAAATTGCCCAATAAAATGCCCTAAAAGCCCTTACGGTACTCTCAAAACTTTAAAAAGGCTTTTAAAAGAGGAAAATATTCAAAAATGCCGAAACAAATATGTATGTCGTGAAAATTCAAGCCTCTCTTATTACTAATATTGTTAAATAACTCTTTTTATATTATCATGAGAGGTGACTGAGGTTAGAGCCATCAGATCATCAGCGTAATACCGTATTTTTCATCCCTCTGGTAGCGCTTCTTCTAATAATTTGTTGATAATAATATTCAAAATCAGCGGAGCTCTGCGTGGCCTTTATGAATATCCTTTACAAATATTGAAGAATTTATTTTCTTCTTCAAAACACATATTAAAAACTATCTCTTCCTTTCTGAAATAATCCCGTAAGATTGCAAATAGATCAGAAGAAATTTGAACTGCCACCAAATTTTCGAGAACCATTGACATTTTCTACCAGTATCAAACGAAACAACAACTGCAAAAGGCGTTTACCCATTTTTGTAACGATTTTAATTTTCTCCATAAATTTAAGTATTAATTTTAAAATATAATCGTGACTGGTAGCAAATAGGAATATGGTTTGATTATCGTCTGCAGCATTAAAAATATTCTTTTCCTTAAAATGTCGCTGAAAAATAAACAATGGATCGAAGGCTATATTTTTGCGCTGCCCGAAGCGAAATTCTCTTATTAAATTATTTAAAAAAAGATGTGAAAAGCATGGTTTTAATATTTCTACACGTAAACTAAGTGACATAATTAATATGAAAGGAAATAAACGTCAGAGTTTACATCTGACTGCGAAAATGGCAAAAATTACATACCCAACAAAGGTGTGCATAAAGCTCTTATTAAATCTAAAGTCACATCTCATGCTTTAAAGGAAAATCCAGTCCGCCAAAGAGCTATTGCAAATTCTTTATCTGTGTAGGAACTGGGAACAAAATTATAATGATTTAAAGCTAATCCGAACAAAAAATCTTGATGTTCATCGCCTAACGCCGAAGCATGTTTCTCAACGTAAGAATATGTGCAGACTGCTGTATGAAAATTATTTGGCAGGTCAAAAATGGAAATATATAGTTACAATTGATAAGGCTTGGATATACTTAGCTGACTAGAAAAAAAATCTATTTACTACCGAAAAAGAGGAGAAAATGACTTAATATGTTAGTTCAGAGAAAACAAGGAAAGTGTTTTAGAAGTTTTATGGTTATTACTGGATTTTCTTATAAGGTAAAACTTAAAATAAGGAAAATAGAAAAAAATGTCAAAATTAATTCCGATTAATATTAGAAATATGTTCTAACACCTATTTTTAAAGAAGAAATTCCATCTCTTTATCCAAACAATCTTCACTGTGTTAAGTTCCATCAGGATAAGTCTCCAAGCCATACCTCTGAATCTACTGTTCTAATTTTGGAAAAAGTGAGAAATGAAATTACAATTGAAGCTATTTCCTTTAAATGCATCCCACCCAAGTTCTTTGATGTGTCTCCTATGGATTACTGCGCAGCTCGACTGTTAAAACAAGATCTTTATAAGCAGCATCCCGAAGCATTGGATGGACTCTGGAAGATTGTGAAGGAGGAGTGGAATAAAATCAACATTCATGTTTTAAGAAAAGGATTTTAATCTTGGAAATCAAGGTGTAATATGATAGTTCAACAAAAGGACTATCAGACTGACCATATTAGAAAGTAAGAGAAAATAAAATTCTAAGGTTTGTTTATATATAAATGTTTACAAAATCGTTACAAAAATGTGTGAACATCCTCTGTATGTGTTTATTAATTTTAATTTTCCCAATAAAGTCCTCAATGTCATTCAAAGCCTCTTCAGTCTATAGAACCAGTTTTAAAGCCGCCTTCATGATGGTCAATTAAATGGTTTTTACTTAAAAATGCATTAGTCTACTCCTTACTATTTTGGCTAACTCACTTGCCTGACCTAATCAGAACAAGTCCACGAATTTTATCCTCGCAAGGAGTGCCTGTCATTTTGACACCTTCTTCGGCTTTACGAATAGATTTTCTGCTGTTTCAACATCTTTTGTTTTCCCCAGTGATCATCTTAAATGGCTTTCAGTATTAAAATGTTAGCGAAATGTTGAAATTTCAACATTTCGCTAACTTCGTTTATGTCTTTTTTAGTACTAAGAAAATCGATCATTTTCATTAAAGTGTCCTTCTTTTATCATCTGTTACAGCATATCATAAGCAATAATGTTACATAACAAAGGATTTTAGAAATGAGCCGTGGAGCATCTTCGTTTTAATCGGCCTCTGCGAAGAGTATGCATTTCCGATTCGAACACTTAATGAACTCCTATGGGAAAAAGGAGGAATAATATGAATCAGATTATTTGAAGAATTAGGTTTGATTTTCTGCAACAGCCTTTTAACTTTTCAGCAAGTTTGATTAATTTGTAAATAATTGCTAGATACGGTCGAATGCTTTGTCACAATCGCTATTATTAAAAATAGGAAGACTCTGTATATGTGTTCGTCTCACTCTGGAAAGACGGTAGCCGACATGATCGTCATAGCAGTTAGCGATATAGCTGCTGTATCGTAGGATCCAGGCTCGAGTTCTACGATACAGTAGATGCATTTATGAGTATAGTGTCTGTAAGGCTTGGAGGAATTTGAAATGTTGGCAAACCGAAAGTCACCTTGAGTGGTTTGATGGCAGGGAAAGAAGGGCCATAGATCCTCGGATCTGTTACCCGGGTATGCCGTAGACATCAGGCAATCCATCTCTTTCAGTCAAATTGTGTAATGCTACTTATTAGTGGATTATTTTTTTAATTTAGTATATGCTCTTCCATTAGGCACTACACGGAAAGGGAGAGATGCCCCATGGAGGAAGTTTTAAAAGAGGAACTGGCTCGTACCCACATTACACATGAGGAAAACCACGAAAACGCCTATGCAGTCAGTCCATTTTATAAGGTATTTCTTCCTCCTTTCTGTATGCCTTCGTCGTGTAACGGTAGCACGCTCGACGCGTATTCAAGAGGTCCAGGTTTCAGTCCCGGCGAAGGCATTGCTCATATTTTCATGTTTCCTGCTTAAAATAATCTAATATCTTTATAGTGGCGCCCGAATGAAAGGTGATTGATGATGATTCTTCCCCACTAGAATTTGGCGATTGGATCCCCTAACCCCCAGTTTCCCTTTAAAAGGGGCAGCATGTAAGGTATTTTCTCCCTTCTTTCTGCATGCATCCATAGTGTAACGATAGCACACTCGAGGAATCCAGGTTCGAATCCCGGCAAGGGCATCTCATATTTTCATTTTTCTTGCTTAAAATAACCTAATGACTCTACACGTTTGTCAGTACACGACCTCGGTGTCGAATTACCAGTGTTCAGCAGCTTTTACAGCTCGGCCGCTGGAGTCGCTTGCAAGCTTGGAATTAGTGTATGAAATTCGAAGTCGCAGTTAGTTGTATTGTAGCACATCCTGTTTGAGTTACCGTCTTCTAGTGCATTTATTATTCATATTTCTTAAAGCTACTTTTAAGGTAGGAAGTGCTTTATTATGTCAAAGTATTGCGTAGAAATAAACTGTAATGTAAGTTGCAAAAAGGGCCAAAAGTTTATACGTTTAGTTTAACAAAAGAAGAACACTATGTTGCGGTTGTGGCTAATATCACTTGTTTGAACTCATCATCAGAACAAGCCCACGAATTTTAGTGTGGCAAGGAGTACAAGATTACGTCTGTAGTTAGCAAGAGCCTTAAGCACCATATAAGTGACAGTACGCTTTTGTTCAGTTCCTTTCCAATTTTGAAAGAGATACCTCGAGAGTCTTCCACCCCTTCCTCTACCACCGAACTACACAAGAAGACTTTCGGCTCACCATGTATTTAGAGTGCCCCCCTGCCTCAAAGACACTATACATTTACAAACTTCCATACCTTCTCCGGGATTCGAACACCGGCCCATTAGTACGATGGTCAGAGTCACTAACTACTGTCCCACTTGGGCGGCAGAAAATTATGTGTAAGCTATAAGAAATTAAGTTACTTCTTTAGAAAAAAAAAGGTAATAGAGTCATTCTTTAATGGATGAAATTCACTAGAAACAATTTTTGATTTTATATGCGGAATATAGTAGGTAAGTGCATTTAATTCAAAAGAATCGGAACATGTCTTCATATATAGAGTTAGTTCAAAATTCAAAGACGTAATTCAAATGCATCTTCTCGAATATTACGTGCTAACATTTTACATAATTTTACAAGGCAATTAATTTTAAATTCATGAGAAATGGGTTTCAAAATCATTCGCATTGTTAGTGATTAATAATTCTATACACATGAAAGCTCTTTCGTATTTTTTACTACAGTCTCATTTATTAGTAATAATAATTCCATTGACAGAAAAGCTTTTCCGTATTTTTTTACTCCAGTAACATCAAAAAATCTAAATATTCATTTTATGTTTTCTCATCCATCTGGTCCATCAACTTTTTTCCTTATTGATACTGTTCATTTACTTAAATGCATTCGAAATAATTGGCTGAATCAAAGTAGTCCTCTCAAGGCAAAGTTTTTTCCTCCATTTTTATCAAACGATGATCAGAATAAAAATTTTTGACAGCAACGTTTTTTCTTTAAAAGATCTGCATGATATTGAATTTGTCAAGAGAAGTTTTAATTCCTTCAAAATTTAGAAGGGCCAAATGTTCGATTAGTGTTACAAATATTTAACGTAAAAGTAGTAATGCTTTCCTAACGGCAAGAGAAAAACATCAAATTCAGCTTGCATCAGAAATGACAGAATTCCATGAAAATAATTTACACCTAATGGAATAATGCTAATGAGAAAATAACCATTCATTGGTATTCGTTCGAAATGTTCTATAAAACTGACTTTGACTGCATTGTAATCTGATGAAAATGTACAATTTCTACATCATATGGTCGACTGACTTGACCCCTGGAAAATTATGCTGTGTCATTTTACTGGAATGCTTAGCAAGGGAACTCATAGTGCACTAAAAATTACTGGTTTGATAAATCCTGCCTATTATTTCTATTCGGAACATCATTTGAAGTATATACTGCTTGAAATATTTCAGTCTGACTATCTACAAAAAACATTTAGTTTGTGCGGACAGTTTTCAGATGGGCATTGTAATATTTCATTTACACAGACCTTCGAATCTAAAAACGAAAATTGGTATTCACTTTCTTTTAAAGTTATCTCTGCTAATTAAAACCAAGAAAGAAGTGCGTGTTAAGACAGTAAATTTCAACTAGGAAGTAATGTAAATTCAAACATTGCCTAATATTACTCTAATTTTTCCCATAAAAGTTACAGAAGAAGACACAGAAAATTGTAATGCAATTCCGCCGGTAATTACTTCGGTAACAAGTTACTGCATTCACTCAATGTTAAAAAGACTGAAATGCGAATTATATAGTCAATGCTTTGCTCTTTTTCATGAAACACATCCTCAAAACCAAATTATGAAAGATTAAGATAGAAGAGGTTTAGTATATCTTGAGCAAGATATTATAAATGTAGCAATATGCACATGTTTGCTGATAAGCAATGTTTTAACAAAACATGAAAATGATTTCTTAAAGGCGGATAATCCAAAGTAATTGATTCTTAATATGACTTTTAGCCCAGAAGGGCTATTAGTCTCGAAACTGCATTTTACGTCGAATCGCTTTAAATGTCCGAATAGCATTTCAAATTGTTGCCGCCAACTATTATTTCCCTGTATTATATTTAAAGAAACTAAATAATGAAGAATCTACATGAACGTATATATGTTTCTCGCACTGTGAAAAAACAACGGTACCTAGAACCATCAAATTTTGAATAACATAGCCCTTCAACAGAATTTGGAATTTGTTTTATTGTCTATTTCATATTTTGTAAAACGTTAAGGAATTTTTTATTAAAAACTCAATAATTTGAAAGCAAGCAGTAGCAACACTTGTAGGGAATAAAACATTTTATCTCCAGAGCGCGAACTGTCTATCGGAAATTCTAAAGATATGATGTTTTTAAATATTTTTAGCCCAATGTGGTGTTAGCCCAAATGCTGTCGGGGCATGTATGTGTCTATAAATGAAAAAAACGTCAATTCGTTTTTCCCATTTAGGCGTACTATAAAATCTGAATGCTTGTACATTAGGTATTTTTTTAAAGCAGGAGCTATGAAAAATGAGCAATGCCCTCGCCGGGACTCGAACCTTGGACCTCTCGAATACGCGCCAAATGTGCTGACCGTTACACCACGAAGGTATGCTAAGAAGGCGGGGAAAATATCTTACATACTTTCAGATTTTTTTCATTACTTTTATTGATAGTTAAAAAATTAGAATAATTAAATGAAGAGGTAGGAAGGGAAAATAAGCATTCTGTCGAAACCTTGCACAAAATGATTATTTGGGGTACATGAGACACATTAATATACAATTAGTGGAACACTAAGACTGATTTGTGTAGATTAATGGTTGACGAGAATCAATTTACTTACTTTATTACTTAAATTTAAATCTATTTTCCAAAAAAAGAGAAAACTGAAAACTTTCAATAAGCAGTGTGAGGGATCATGGCATACGTCAAAGCACCATCTATCTACTAAGGCCAGAACACAATGATTATGCATTATCACAATTCTTGTTATTGTGTTGGTAAGAAAGTAATTTCGGTTTGCACAAAAGATAGCTTTATTTTAGTTTTGTTGCTCTTCTGTCAAGTCTTATATATAGATTTTTTTTCTTTTGAGATTTCGCAGCTCACACTTTTAGGTTACTATGGAAACAAATTCAGCGTATTTTTGCTTACAACTCTTAGTTTAGATCAATTTTAATATGGTGCGCAAATTTCCCATGAATTGTATTTTTTATTTATTAGCCCAAAAGGCGTTAGCCCAGAAGGGCTATTAATTTCGTTTTGGCATTTTGCGTCGATTCCCTTTCTGTGTTGATTCACTTTTCAAACTGTTGCCACCAAATATTACAGCCCTGTATTATATTTAAAGAAATTAAATAATGAATAATCTGCATAAATGCATGCATGTTTCTTTCATTGTGGTAAAACAACGGTACCCAGAGCCATCAAATTTTGAACTACGTACGTCTACACCCTAATATGGGCATCTGGAAGCCCAAATTTGGAATCTGTAATTGGTTTTTACTAGCTGTTTCATATTTTGTAAAGCATTTATGAATTTTTGATTATGAAACTCAACGATTTCAAAGCGAGCCATGGCAACACTGTACCGGGAAAAAATATTTTATCTCCAGCGATCGAAACTGTGCATCGGAAATTCTACAGATATGCTCATTTTAAAATTGTTTTGCGATATGGATGTTGAATTGAATGTTAGGGTTTAAGTGCGAAGAACATGGTATTTAATAAATAAAGATAACGCACAAAGCGTTAAAAGTATTTCCCGTTGAGCATAATGTAAAATCTGAAAGCTTTTAGACTTTTTTTTTAAATTTTATTCATTTACTTATTTATTTATTTTTATTTATTTATTTTTATTTATTTATTAGTCCAAAGGGATTTAGTCCCGAAGGACTATTACTTTCGTTTTGCGATTTTGCGTCGGAAACACAAAAACGGCGTATCACTTTTCAAATTGTTGCCACTAAATGTTATCGCTCTGCATTAAATTTTAAAAAATGAAAAATCTGCATAAATGTATGCATGTTTTTTTTTTTTGACGTAGCTTTCTCTTCAAAAATCGTCTGCGTGCGTTGCACGGGAAAATAAAAAGGAATTTTAATTACAGTTCTAAATAAATAGCCAAATAAATGTAAAACTCGTAACAATATTCTCTAAAACTTTAACGAATTTTTCATTAACAAACTCAAAGATTTCAAAGCCAGCAATACCCAAAGCTGTATGTAAGTAAAGCGTCGACACTTCAATGGGAGAAATTGCGCTTCGTAACGACAGCAGCGCTCGTAGTGGTGGCGATGTGGAAACACAATCAGTAAAACTGCGCATGCTCCTTTTCTTTTCAGTCATTGGTTGTTTTGATTTGGTTGTTTGTTTGATTCTACCGAAATCTTGTTAGCTTCTAACGTGCTTTGGTTGTGTTATTTATATCGTATTAATTTTGTACTTTTTAATTAAAAAAGGCTCTTTTCAGAACCAATTTTTTTTTTTAATTTTCTCTAATGGCGCATCGATACTGCGGATTAAGGATTGCAAGAGTAAGATTTCGTCGAAATCTGATGGAATACATTTCTACACGTTTCCTTGAGACGACGCGTACTTTGTAATATTTAATAATTTGTAAATGGTAACATGTAATATTTAGTAACTTGTAATTGGCAACACTTTGGATACGGAGATATAAAAAATAGAACTATGCTGGTATAGCAGTTCTCTGTGATTATACATTCTAAGATTGTAAATAAATTATTTCTAAAAGCTAAAAGTGTACCCTCATAATTTTATATACTTAAGGAAGTAATAAAGAAGAGTTTTAAGGAAGTAATAAAGACGAGTTTTAGGGTATGTATTGTTGAAATTAAAGGTAAAAAAATCTGAAAATTAAAAGAATTACTCCCCTATATTTTATAATAACGCAGGTACAAGTTTTAAATAATATTTTAAAAAATTTTTTTTATTATTCCCTTTCAGAAATATTCAAAGAAAGTTATGTACTATTTAATGTATTTCACTATTAAAATAAAAAGAGCGCTAATTTGAAATTGAGCATTAATTACAAATTGACTTCGATTTTTTTCATTTAAAAGATGCCTCAGAAGCTAAAAAAATCATGTCATATTTGAGAAAGTATTTTAGGTAGAAGCTAAGTGGAGAAGAAATAATGCATAATTTTAATGTTAATAACAATAAACTTTGCTTAAAAATGTATTCTTTTCGTATACTTAGGACTCCGAAATACTGTACAAATAGAAAATATGTACATTTATATATATAATAACGACGCAATTGCAAAATATTTACATCCAATCGTGTCAAAACTCATTGCGGCCTCTCCATCCATACTTCCAACCTCCATGACGTCACTGAAGGGGAAAGGAGGAGGGGAAGAGATTTAGTTTACATCGCCCCCACTGCAGTGAATTGGCGCTGCAATTTGGCGTCATGTTATAGTATGGGAGTGCCGACTATTAACAAACTCAAAGATTTCAAAGCCGGCAATACCAACGTTGTACAGAAAAACATTTTTATCTCCAGCGCGTGAGAGCGTGTACCGAAATTTCTAAAGATATGCTCAATTTAAAATTATTTTGCGATATTGCTGTTGAACTGAATTTTATGGTTTAAGTGCGAAGAACATGGTATTTAACAAATAAAGGTAACACACAAAATGTTAAATAAACGTCCCTTTGGACGTAATTTAAAATCTGAAACATTTCAGATTTTTTTTTAATTTTTTGTTTTGTTTTTTGTTTTCATAAAGCAAGAAAATGGGAGAGGCTTACGAAGAGATATGTGAAGTTTATAGTGTTGATTGTAAGAATGCACGTATTACCTTGGTTTAAAAAATTTCGTTCTGGAGATTTTTCACCTGAAGATGATTAACGTTCTAGCCGATATTCTGAAGTTGATGATGTGAAAATTAAAGCAATAATTTAATTAAATCGTCATATAACTGGGTGAGAGATACCATATAGGTTAAAAATATCACACACAACCACTGAAAATCACATAAGATGGCTTGGATTCGTTGAAAAGCTTGAAATTTTAGTTCCGCATGTATTGAAAGAAATTAACTTAACACAGCGAATCAGTATTTGCAATACCCATTTATAATGTAATGCAATCCATTCTTTGCTGAAACGAGTCATCCTTGGTGATAAAAAATGGATAATCTACATATACATTAATCGAAAAAGATCACGGTCCAAACATGGTGAATCAGCACAAATCATACCGAAAGCTTGTGTTACACCATTGCAATGCGAAGCTTTATACACCTTTAGCATCACGTACGAAATTGTTGGCGCTTGTTTGGAAAATTATATCGCATCCCCCCATATAGCTATGACCTTGTATCATCGGATTATCAGTTATTACGAAGTTTACAAAACTTCTTAAATGAGAAAAATTTTAATGATAACGATGATCTCAAATAGCACTTTGCTGAATTTTTTCTGGTAAAGACCAGAAGTTCTATGAGCGCAGAATCATGAAGTTACCAGAAAGATGGCAAAAGGTCATCAAACAGAGTGGAAGATATTTGACTGCTTAAAGTTTCTTTTTTGTGTATAAATAATTGAGTTTAATTTCACACTAAAAAAATCGAAATTACTTTCTTGCCAACCCGATACAATGAACGCATGAAATTTTACTCTACCCGAATTGCTCTTCAGTTTCCTAACTTGTTGTAATACACATTAATAATGAAATGTTTCTATTCTGAACTCATTAATATGAACTCATTAATGTTGTAAGGTTTAAGTTTAAACTAACAAAGTTTTATGTTAATTTCTCTTTCCTATGAGCTCTTATATCAAATTCCCGTTAGAATTGGCGCGCGTTTCAGCTTTATGCTAATTTGAAGTGGAGCCAAGTTTTGTATTTAAAAGATTAGCAAGGAACTTCTCAGTGTGAGAGAGCTTTTAGTCTCAGATCACTGCGGCTCTGTTCGACGTTCGCCTGACTAGCTAGTATTTAAATTCTAAGCCTTAGCGCTGTCACTCTAATACTTATTGAAATAATCTAAGTGCGTTTATTAGCTAAATCTTGCTACGCACCATTGATAGTTTAGCATAGAGGCCAACCTTGCGTTTATAGCTCTGAGAGCAACGACTACTTAATTTCTACTCATTTTATTTTAAATTATTTGATTGTTCAGTTTAGACCCAAGTGCGGTCACTATTTTCTGTTATCCCTCCCGAGTTGGGAAGTGGCTGTACATAATAGTGGCTTAATAAAAGAGGATTTTAAATCCTTCTTACGTGCAGTTATTCTACCACTTAACCACAGTTATTCTACCACAGAACATAGCTGCATTCAGCTCCCTGTTCAAGATCAGGATTTTAACACGGTTAAGACCATGTTCGCCAAAAGTATGCACAGAACACTCAGTCCTGACAATGTGAACTAATTTTACTTCTGTTTGGAACTTGTGTTTGCTAAAACCTATTCGCATTAATGGTCTACTGTAGACATTCATGGCTTGTTTATTTGTTCGTAATCCTTTATTAAGAAGGAATGAAAATACATTTTAGAAACTCTAACTGTATAATTTAGTTAGGTTCTGTAAAACATGTTTAACATCTAATTTAAAATTCAGGGAAATCTCTGTTAGCAAAGCCCCATCTGATTTAGTTCGCAATAGTATCTTTAAATAAGTATCATTTTAGGGGTTACATTCCGTTAATATGAACTTCTATATTAGTAATTTAGTGCCAGTTGAGAGAAAAATCTTGCTTAATTTTACATAATGTTTAATATCATGTAATATTCTTGCATGTATAGTACCATTATATAAATATTGTTACGTATTTTGCGTGTAATTTTAGTATACGGTACACACAGGATTTGGCGACTTTTGAAGACATTATAATGAGCAGTAAATTCAGTATTTATGATGAGCAAGCAGTGAACAAGTCATTTTTGTGTAGGCGACAATTTTCAAAATCGTGCCAAGGCCGTATCGTATACTAGGATTTTCACCGAATTTTTCTATAACGTAACATCACCGGCATTCAGAAAGCTTTGGTGGAAAAATAAGACTACAGAGGCAAGTCTATTTAACATTGAAATAAATGGTTATCTCGTTAAATTGGCGAGATATCGCAAACGTGGCAACAATTTTGGTGAGTAATTTTGCCGCCCAATTTGGCTAAACCTCACCACACTTGACGACCATTTGGGCTACATTTTGGGTTTTTATTTTTATATAACTATAATTGGTGCTGTAATTGAATAAATGTAATTGATCCCTATATACAGGGTGTCCCAAAACGACCGCATAAACTCTGAACAGCTAAATTCCTCTTTGGGAGTACATAAAAACTGTCCAAAGAAGCGTTCCTGTACGATCCATAGTTTACGGGAAAAATACGAAAAACAAAGCATGACGTCACTGCCGGTGCAAGAAAAAACACTTTATTAAACATACCAAGAGCAGTATATGCGCAATTTAAAGCAGATGTTCAAAGTGTCCGCCGTACATGTCGAGGCAGGCTTTGGAATGGCTGTCATCACACGTTGCAGTATCGCGGGGTCCACCGAAGTGCAAGCAGCATGCAGACGAGCAACTAAGTCCATTGGTGTTGTCACTACGTCTCGATACATCAATTCCAGATATGCGCGGCGAACGTTTTAAACAATATCGTCTGGAAAGATATGCCAATACTGTTGTTAATATGTCCAATAAAGTGTTTTTTTCTTGCACCGGCAGTGACGCCATACTTTGTTTTTCGTATTTTTCTCGTAAACTATGGATCGTACAGGAACGCTTCTTTGGGCAGTTTTTATGTACTCCCAACAAGAAATCTAGCTGTGCAGAGTTTATGCGGTCGTTTTGGGACACCCTGTATAACTGTAAGCATATTTGACCCATATATGTAACTGTAACCTTAGTTGTCCATTATATATAACTTTAACCGTATGTACCTTCCAGTAATTAAGAGAAATGGAAGGTACTGGAAATTTCTCGTCGATCGGGCGAAAATTTATATAAGACCGGAACATCAGCTGGCAGATTTTAGTTCAGAGTCGACTTCGGAGTATTGAGAGATCTCTGTTCGAGCTTCGCTCTATTTTTTTTTTTTTTTTTTTTTTTTTTTTTCGTCAACATTCTTAGTAGTTTGAAATGATAACTACTGATTGTGCTAGAAAAGCTGTATGAGTATTTTTGTGGAACGTTTCAGAACTGTGTATTTCTTCTGGTATTTCTTTTGGGAAAAATATATTTGATCAACCTATCATCGGTTCTGTGTGCATTCAGTCTGTTACGAACTCGTACGCATGTAACAACGTTAATATGTATATTATTAACACCTATAAGTTATTTCTCTCGCCCTCTTAGCATGCCTTCGGGGTGTAATGGTTAGCACACTCGGCGAGTGTGCGAGAGGTACGAGTTTCGAGTCCCGGGAAGGGCATTGCTCATTTCTCTCCTCTTCTGCTTCAAAACAAAAAGCCTAATGTCTGTACATGTCTTAATTATTGCATAACAATATGTGCATTAAATATTTGATTGTATAGTACCTACGTAGAATCAGTGCAAAAGTATATTTGTTCTCACTGGTATAATTTTACAACATAAAATACCCCTCATAGCATCAGATATACTTGTACCATAATTTTGAGCATTAAAAAAGCTCTTTGCTTTCCTTCTCTACTTTTTACAAAAGAATTAGTGAAGTCTTAAAAAATCCTAGTGAGAGCTTTTAATGCATTCACATGTATTTAATAATAATCGAAATTATATACACTAAAATATATAGATTATACATAAAAATTGTATACATACATATGCTGAAAATTTTTACTCGGTAGTTTCAGTAAATGAACTTAAAGGCCTATTGATAATTTTTTAGTTGAGAAGTTATTATAGTGTAATGCATATAGCAAAATTTAGAAATTCTAGCTTAATGCACGGACTTATGCCGGTTAAAAGTGCTTTTCACGAAATGATATTTTTAAAGTATTTTCAAACATCCTAAATCGCGCATGACGCAGGAGTGTCTACACCAAAAATATAATCCAAGTGCAATGACGTCATCAAACAATATGGTAGGTCGATATTTTGTCATTACCCACGTATACTCCACCTAAATCACAACGGAATCGTACAGTTAGCGATCGAACTACACCTGTCAGGCCATTTGGTGAAATTTAGAGGTCCATAGACTTCGGTCCTATCTTTTATTCCTTGGAAAGGGAGGCACTTGTAGTCACTTAATTTTGAACTCACACAGTCCAGCACCTTGAAGCCGGAATTTCAAAATTTATTTTGGTTTGTGCGAATTCATTTAATTTTATATCAACAAAATCTGCGATTTAAAAACAGCGGGTTATTATTGACCGAAATAAAATATTTAGCCAGGTTAAATAATGTAATGCTAGCTTCCAAAATAAAATACAAGCTTCCCCGCGCCAGGGTTTTGCAATTCGATATTTAAATTACCTTTCAAATTAATTTTCTCTGTTATTGATTAATATAAGCTAAGCGATTTAAAAGCATTAGACGCAGTTGTTAATAATGTGGAATCCATTCCTCGTGAATTATCGCTTTCGGATCAAAAAAGAATCTAAACATTTAGTTTATATAGTTAGTAAACAACTTTTAAGTTTTCTTGAATTATTGCAAAAGAGTATTTTTTATTGTCAAAAAAAAAAAAATCTCTGTTATTGATTAATATAAGCTAAGCGATTTAAAAGCATTAGACGCAGTTGTTAATAATGTGGAATCCATTCCTCGTGAATTATCGCTTTCGGATCAAAAAAGAATCTAAACATTTAGTTTATATAGTTAGTAAACAACTTTTAAGTTTTCTTGAATTATTGCAAAAGAGTATTTTTTATTGTCAAAAAAAAAAAAAAAACTCTGAACATTTCTGAAGCAATTAAGCTTGACATAAACAAAAAGTTCACAAAAAGCAGAATAAAAAAAATTTGATGAGAACACCACATGACTTCCTTGTACGTCAATCGAATTGTACACGTTTTATGCTGCCATTCATTTAAACTTATTTCCTTGAATTATTCTAACTTAATTAACGATTTCCTTTAAGGTAAGTTGAAAATGACATCAAAAACTGCAAATTTTGAAATTCAGTTTTTCGGTCAATTTTTGGGGTGCCGGAACCAAACTTCTTGTCTTTTTATTTTTTTAAAACGAGTATAAAATTATAGGAATGCAAATGTAGGAACCGGAAGACTGCAGTAGAACTTAGATTTTCGTTGCTTGCCAAAAATGATTTGTTTTTTAATTTGAAATTACCAAAATACAAATGTTTTCGTTATTTAAAACACTTCCGTAATTGGAAGCATATGTCTATGACGAATGATTGCGAACTCAAAAGCCGGGTAAGGACATTTAAATCAGCTAAAGGAAGGTGGATTATGTACGTTGTAGGGTTTTACTTTAATTTTCTAATAATTATTTTTATTTTGGAACAAGCCTTTCCTTTAATTTTTAGTTTCATACCTACGTTTCCCTGCCAGAATACGTTTTCAGCATTACAGCTTATGCAAATAAGGGAGAAACGAGTATTTAAGCTCAAGTCTAGGTTGCTTCAATAGGACAACATGTTCTACATTTCGGCCACGTTGTTGCTATTAATTTAAGCTTGCTATTTTATGGCCGCTCTTGTACGTGCCTGCTAGTATGAGCTGATCATCCGTAAATAAGGCCAACTACGCGAACTGATTTACTGCAACTTCGGCTGGTTAGTTTTATTTAGTATTAGATTAGTTTATATTTTCTATTTTTGAGTTAAAGCCCAAGTGGAGGCTTTTTGTACGCCCGAGAGTGGCCTACTATAGAATCACTTTGAATTAGAATAAAAGAGTATTTTAACCCTTTTTCAGACTCGTTACAAGAATTCAATGAATAGTTGCTACATAGTTTTTCAATATTCTAGCTTTCAAGGAACTCTATTCCAGCTAGAATATTGCAACTAATATATATAGATAGACATAGATTACAATGGAAGAGAAACACGCCAATGTGACAGTCAAATTCGCTGAAACAACCTTGTATTTGGCGTACATTTACAAAAAACACTTAGTCGATTTCGAGGACAGCTACAGGTCCCTCCTGATCAGGAGAACAAAATATCTAGAAAGAATCTATCTTATCTATCCTTTCTAGATATTTTGTTCTCCTGATCAGGAGGGACCTGTAGCTGCCCTCGAAATCGATTGAGTGTTTTTTGTAAATGTACGCCAAATACAATTCCGTACGTACGGACGTCACGCAAAAAAATAGCCAAAATGGGTTCGGGAATGGTCAAAATGGATATTTCCATTGAAATCTGAACAAGAAATTTTTCGCCATTACAATACATCCTTTACTTCGTGAAAGGATATTAAAATGGTATCCGGAAGAATACAAAGGTTATGTTGGGCATTTAAACAAAGTGTTTAATAACACAAACTGATTTTCTAATCAAAATTCTTTCTTTCCTGATAATGGGAGAAAAAATGAAAAAAGTCTTAATCAGTGTTTTCTATGCGTTAAGGACTTGGGACAAAAAAAAGGAAGGGCAAAGAAAGGGAGAAAATTTGTGTGATCTATTACTATTACTGTAAATAAAAATAAAAATATAACCCTCTGTTGGCCTAAAACGTTACTGAACAGAATGCTTTTTTTTTCAATCTGACATTTTTTATACCTAAAACAAAATGCAGTAAAATTTAGATTTTCTTCTGCATGGCCATGCCTGTAGCCGTTTCTCAAAGCGGCGGCATTCAGAAGAGTGTTAGAGCCGTAATTTATGTTTCAAAATTAACCAATCTTTTTTTTAGTAAGCAAAAACATCTAATATGTATCTTAATGATTTACGTGTTATGTTTACGATATTTTAAAGCTTATAAATGTTTCTAAATTTTTAATTTTTGAAATCTTTGATAGTTAAAATTTTGTTTTTAAATTATTAATCTTTCCTTTTTTAATGGCAAACTTATATTTTTTTTAAACTTTGGTTTATGAATTGATAGACTGTAAGTTAAACTTTCAGACTGTCATCAAAAAAGGTTGAAAAAGACCATTTTGAAACTCCATAAAGTTTTCAAGTTCTCTGATGTCTAGATAATCTGCAGAAACTATTTAATGCATTTAATGTCATTTAATTAAACTATTTAATCACATTAAACTATTTAATGTCATTTGACTTTTAAATAGCCAGCATGTAAAACCATTGATTTATTTATGGTATGTTTATGGTCTCTGCTCAAGTTATCTACAAAAAAGGTGCTTAAAACTCTTAGAAAGATTGATAATAGTAATGTCGTGTAAGAATGTTTTGAGAATCATTGACAAGGTAAGAATTTATTTTATATAGGACTTAATAATGTTGAAAATTAAAAGTTTGAGTTTGAGGAAGACAGTTCGAAAAGGCAAGGAAATAAATAAATAATAATAGTAACTATATACATATATAGTGTATACATATAACTATAT
>KK117452.1:154067-169129 GCA_000611955.2 Stegodyphus mimosarum | reverse complement strand
AACTATATACGTATATAATTATTAATTAAAATTAAAAAATGAATTTAAAAGCTAAACATGAGTATATTTTGAAACACATGTGAATCAATATAAACTAACGCAGCCTAAAAATAAAATGAAAAAAAAAATACCGACTTCATGATAACAAGGGGGGGGGGACATGCTTCATTGTACACCAAAGGATATGCAAGCTTTCTTTTCACAGCAAAATTGCTTCTCATTTCGGCTCCTAATTTATTTAAATCTTGATTAGATGATTAGAAGCCATAAATGTTCCTCTACTTGAAGATGTAGTATTTCGTAATGAAGGGAAGGAGTTTTCGTCCTCAGATACTTGAGTTTTTCCACTTATTTTGCTCTTCAGAAGAGACAAGTTTAGTTATGCAATGTGGCCTGTATTATACCCGCCAGAAACGTTGGCACGTGAAGTTGCGAATGGCAGAAGTGGAAGACTTCATTAGAGCAGATTCTGTTACAAACGCTCAGCGCGTTATTGCTGCAGAACATTAAGATCGGCAGAATTGTTGGCCAAAACAGCTGGAGAATATTTCTAACAGCAAGCATAAATATGGCTATAATGCTATATTATTCCACTGGATATGTTCAGAAGCGTCATGGAAGCCTTTCCAACCCTCAAATAGAGTTTCTAAGCCGAATGAGGACATTATATTCAAAGTTCATTAATGTCTGTATTGTCCGTATTACATTACTACAGTAAATGCCTGTAAATATGCTTTAACTTCTTAGCCATATAAAGTTACTGCAAACACTCACCGTCTTTTTGTAGTAATTTCAAATTGGTAGACCCAGTACCCGCCATCCTGGGTATTCACATAGCTGGTATCAATGTCGATTTTACTAACTGTCATTGTCATTGCGATTCAGTTTTACAAAGTACCGGAGTTCATCTTACATGGGGTTTCGGCTGAAACTGCTATTTCGCTCAAAAAGGGAGAGTACGGCAGTAAGGTCCCTGAAAAATTTCAGCCCTGATTTCATCCTTGAGTAATTAAATGATTTCTTTACGAGTAATTGAGTGTTATAATATTTTAACAGCTAAATAAAGACGCCCAAAGGAATTATTTTAGTATGTAAATTAATTATTTTATTTGGTTGAATCATATCCACCATACCATTATATTCAACACGGTACCAACAGCACGTTTACCTGGGACAAATCCAAATTGTGAAATTCTTAGAAAAGTTACTAATGAGAGATAATGTGATGAGTATTGATTGTGATTTTCTCAAGAATGTTTTCCTACATTGGCAGCAGGCAAATTGGCCGACATGCCGCCGGATCTTCTGAGTTTTTACCAGTTTTAGAAAATTAAATCAAACTACATACTTTTCAACAACTAGAAAATAACCCCTGTTTAATAATAAAATAATCCCTGCCCAGCATTGAAGATATTTATGAGTAATGTGGGATTTACAGTCCTCCAGTTCATAATTGTTGTCCAGGCCGAAGTTGCACATGAAAACGACCACTAGGGCTCTTTTGATGAAGCAGTAACCTTCCTGGGATAACGACAACTCTGGCAGGAGAGTATATAATTACCTTCCCAAGATCAGAGATACATTACGAAGTGGTACTTCTGATATGACTCAATTCTTGACAGAACATGACCCATACAGGAACTATTTATTTTGCTTTGGCTTTCAAAACAGTGCACTGTGCGTATGTGAAGGAGTTGGAGACTCTGGCCATTATATTTTTTACTGTCCAGAAACACGTTCTACTTATATCCGCATTCCATTAACTGAAACAAACATCTCAACACCTACCGATCAGACGTATCCAGAAATGCACTGAAATAACTCTTGGAATCTCTAGTCGACTAAATAACTAGATTTCATCCTGTTTAAAAAAGAGCAATAAAAGAAATGCCATAAACTTTAAAAATGCATAATATGCATTATTGTTTCAAGATAGTGATATATCAGCGAATAAAGTTAGAATCATTGGCAGAGCTTAAACAGACCGATAAGCACTATTTTCAAGAACATCAGCTGCTCTGTCGGTGGAGTACATTAAAGTCTCTTATATTTCGCTTAAATCTTTTTAGTCTAATCAATGACCTGCTACAAATTGCACTTAGGTACAGGCACAATACCTACATTCTTTTTTCACTGCATTTGTCCTTCCTAACTTCGCATATCACCTCCCACAGTTCGTATTAGGCAGGACACCTAAATTTATACAAATAACTCGCTAAGCAATTCCCCTTCTAAACTGAAAGTTGCAACAACGTCTCCTTTGAGTAACTAAAAATTCTGTAATTCCAATAAAAATATGTTTCCCCTTCCCTCTCTTGTGTTGTCACTGGTAATTTACAACGTCATTCTTTGCATATGTTTTACGCCGGCAGTTTTCGTAATACTCGTACACGCATCGTTCCAACATCCTTTACGTCTTTTAATGCTTTGATCAATTTGCACAGGAAAAAATAATAGGAATTACCAATCAAAATTTCGAAACGCTTTCATTGTAATCGAAAGAGCGCTATTATTTTAAATCCCCCCCCCAATCTCCAGCGCATACCTTCAACTAACGATGTCTGAAATTTCACTTCAATTGGTTGAGCGGATAGGCTGCTAGGAGCTCATATGTCAGAAAAGTTTTTTTATGACCACCCCGTATATAGGTTACGATTGTAGAGACATTAGGTATTTTTGAAGCAAGAAAGATGAAAAATGGGCAACACCTTCGCCGAGACTCGAACCACGGACCTCTGGAATACGCGCCCAGCGTGCTGACTACTACACCACAAAGGCATGCCAAGAAGGCTGCAGAAATACCTTATATAGTCCGCCTTTTAAAGGGTGACTGGGAATTAGGGGCTCCAATCGCTAAATCCTGGTGGTGGAGAATCATCATCCACCACTTTTTAGTTCGGGCGCCAGTGTAGAGTCATTAAGTTATTTGGAAGCAGGAGATGTGAAAAATGTGCAGTGCCTTCGTCGGGACTCGAACCGCGGACCTCTGGAATACGCGCCCAGCGTGCTGACCACTACACCACGAAGGCATGCTAAGAACGTGGTAGAAATACCTTATAAGATAACTGATTTAGGTAAAGCACATAAAGGCTATCTGCTTAGATCTGGAATTTGGAAAGAAAGAGGTCGTTAAGAACTGTTTTCTAAGTTCCCCCTCTTCTTCTAGTGTTATAAAATTTAGGATTGAAAAAAATACGTAAAATTTGACACATTTAATATATTATAGAAGGATATGGTGGCCGCCTTAAAAATGGGACTAAACACAAGCCCGTTTGCTTTTTGGGAAATCAGGCCTCGAGCGTAATCTAACTTGGCAATAAAAAGAAGTCTTAAAGCATTAAGCTGCAGATGTTTGTAATAACAACGCAGAAAATACGTTGCAAAAACGTTTAAATAGCTCTGCATGTAACAATTCTTGTGGCGAATGATCTTGAGTGCACAACGTTCAAATTTCAAAACTAACATATGGCAAAAAAAAAAAAAAAAAAAAAATGAAAAGAAAGAAAGAAGCTTGTTGGAATGTATGCAAGGATTAAGCTACGATTGTTTAACAAATGAATACTTATTCCTCATTATAGTAAGGGTGTATACAAAAAATTTTAAATTCTGAAATACTTCTGAAAGATGATTCGATCCCTCTTTTTTTAAGATTTCAAACGATAACTTTAAAGAAACTTTTACATCCAAGAACAGTGTTTAAAATCACCAAAAATATATTGCGAAACATTACGATTTGAAAACACATGCAATTTCTTCCGACAAATTTTTGAGACAGACTATTATTTAAAAAAAAATACACAGAGATGTAACGTATTAATTTTGAAATTATTTAATAGTTTTTTATAAACTTGGTTTATAAAAAAAAACACGATGGTTGTTTTCCTCTGTTTTCTACAGATAAGTAACGTGTTAGATACATATTTTTTTTACAATGATCATTCCATTATTATTATCATTTCCATTTTTAATCATTGCTTCACATATTTTTCCGTTGCGGATTGGCTAGGGTGAGGAGGGAGTACATAATCTTGGAGGGTTTGGGTAAAGAGAGTGGCTTAATAAACCTCTTAGTTCAAATAACCTGTTAATTAATTAGTACTTAATGATGCTTCCTCACCTCAGAGAATTCAGTAAGTGTTTCCATGTAATAAAAGTACTTCTTAGTGATATGCGTAGACTCACCAGTGATAAGAGGATAAGACCACTAAACACTAATAATTTGACATGGAATCAAAACACGCTAAGCAGGCTAATTCCATGGTATTCTCATAACTTTCCAATGTAATAATATATAATGCGAATACGAGCCAGTATTTCTTAAAACGTTTTCCATGAAGGAGCAAAAGGAAAAGGAAATGTCATGGAATAACAACAGTAATTAGCAGATAATGTTTTTCTATTTGAAGCGTTTTTACCTGCAACAGTATATAATTTAATTGTACACGTAATAGGGAATATAAAACTATACAATAAGAAACGAAAGGTTCTACCGACGTTTTCACATGAATTTGAATTCAATGAATGACGAAATGACATACCTCAAAATCTCTGGCAAATATGCGTATAAATGTATCTACAGAGGCTGTTCGCCCATTTTTTAGACAATGTATATTGTATTCACAAAACTAAATTACATAAAATTCTTGTGTTTTAAATGTTCTATTTGACATCCCTTATTCTGAACTACCTTTCGACACCGCAATTTCCAGGATAATAATGCCTTTTGAAGTGTCAGAAGAGGTATTCTATCCCATTCCTCCCGAACAGCTTTCCAGACTCCTGTTAGGGTTTTGGAACAACGTTTGGATAATGCAGTTTTTAAGAGTCCGAAAGCACAAAAATCCATAGGTGACACATCGGGAGATTTAGTAGGGATATCAGTGAAGAGTATGGCCTTGATACCAGTTTTTTGTTCCATTTCTTTTAGGAAATTTATAGTGGATTTTGATGTGTGGCTGCTAGCTTTGTCCTGATGGAGTCTCACAGATGGATGGCACTGTGGGTAAAGCGATGGTATTTCATTCAGAAAAATTGGCGATAAAATATGTTCCTGATAGTATTTGGAGTTAATCTTGACATTTTTTTGCACTCTCTTTATTTTTAACTTGCCATTATAAGAAAAAACATCAACAATCATGAATCCCTTAGAAAAACTTTCTTTCGATTCTTTGAACCATGTACTTAAATTTTTTTCTCCCCTTTTATGATAATAAACGGCTCTTTTTTTGTTACAGTCATTTAAATACACCCATGCTTCATCTATTGTGACAATGTTTTCCATTTTTCTTTGGATAAGTGTTTCTCATATAGAATTCTGCAGCGTGTCCTACGTTGAGCGATATGCTTTGGAAGAAGACGATGCACATTGCGTTTTTTCGCTTGCTTAAGATTTAAATCAACGTTTATCATTTTGTTTACAGTGGACACCGAGCATTTTAATGATATTGCAACTGTCCTTTGACTAGAGGGATTTTCTTTTAACATTAAACAACGTAACTTTGCAATAGTCGAAGATGTCCGTTTTTTCCTTGGATACTTGCTTGGAATTTTTGTCCCACTTGAGGCTCCAACTTGACGTTCTTTCCCTTCTTGTTGATGATATTACCTATCGACGCTTTAGATATCACAAAACCATGACTCTCACATCGTTTTTGGATAACGGAGTATGAATATTTCTCTTCGGAAAGAGCTAAATTCGCCATTTTGAATAAAAACAAAACTTTCAAGCCACAGACGATAATTTTGACTTTTAAAAACATAATACAATTGCAATTACTTCTTTTGCAGCAAACGATTTTTTATTACCGCTTACCAAAATCGTCTAAAAAATGTGCGAACAGCCTCTGTATATTATCTATATATCTGTATCTATGTGTATGTATATTTAAGGTTAAACTTCGTTAAATAGAGAACTACGCTTTACGACACCCTTTTTTCATTCCATCACTTAATAATACTTGCATTTCCAGCCTTTAGGTTTTAAAATTTTGCAAGTTAGTTAATTTTAACTTCCTAGTTTCATCTTTAAATTTCTAACACTACTTGTTTTCAACTTTAATTTTAAGGATTATAATATCATTTTTGATCTTCTTAGGATTTTGAATTACTAATTAATGTTTTAAAATGTATACTTTTGTATTTCAGTTTGAAATTGAGAGCGTCGGGGTTATATGTTCTAAAGTAAGTATCCCGTTTAGTTGTGTTCTTAGTGGCAAATTTTAATTTTAAAGATTATTTGCTATTTTGTTTCAAAGGATTCTTTTGGCTTAAATGGACTAATATCTTTATTTTGATTGAGTATTATTTGCGACTTGTGATTTATATCTAACACAAAAATTTGATGCTTACTCGGAAGAAAGACGAAACACTCTCTCTTAATTTAGTTGTCGTTAATTGATGGTAGATTGGTTTATTCCCCTTGATAAGTCGATTAATCTGTGATCAATGACAATAGCTACTTTTTCAATATTTAAAATTTTTACTTTTGATTTTAGTATTTTTACGATTAAAGATTCTTTTCTTTTGCAGATTTTTATGTTTTTAAAGCAAAGGTCTAGAAAATACTAATTTTAAATACTAATTAAAATACTGACTGATTTTTTTTCTTTTCATAATTCATGGCTTTAAATTGAATTTTTGTTTCTTGGAGATGGTATATGCAAATTCTTCTTATTCTAAATTATATATATATATACATTCATTCTTAATAATGTTTATTCTCTTCTTTAATCAGAATTTGTTATTTTAGCATTTAATACTGACTTAATTTACGAAACCCAACGACTTATTCTCCAGACACTTAACTGCTTGTGGATATATGCAAAATGTAACACGATTTTCTGTTAATATTATGGATTGTTTTTTATGTGTTTTTTTTTAACTGCCGCCGCTTGAATCATGACTGGCTTTCCCAGTAAATCGAGATTTGACTGCATTTCATATCGTTTTAATGTAGCATTTCGCGGACCATCACAGCATATGTTAAGACAGGGAGATAGATGACGCGATTCCTGAGTTTTCTATGTGCTACAAACGATTGACGACGTTGCGACTATGAGAGATTTACGGACTGTCTCCCAATCGACTTTCCTTCGATTCCGTTTGCTATCGATGACTAATACCAAACCGTCATACCCGTTTCCGAACCCGAGTCGTGTGTATTCCCTACCCTATTCCCTCTTCCGTATTTTAGGGAAATCCCTGTCGTGTCTTCTCGGTAGATTTTGGTGCACGCTATCCCACCGTATTGGTGTATCGATCGAACCATTTGCAGCAGGCATTGGTGCACACAGAAATCGACCCCCACCCCAGTTTTCACTACAAGGGTAGATATCGACCGGGCCCTTTTTCACCTGAATTAATGATTGGCATAACAAAGCCAGAGGCCACTGAACTAATTCCCCCCTCCCTCTGCGTTTACCCTGGAATTTCCAATTTAAAAATGTTCCGAAGCTTGTCTCTCATGGTCACCTAAAGATTTTTGTAGAACTTATGTTACAGTCACAACGCAAATCAGATTATGGGCAGGGTCTGATTTCCGCAAGAACAAATAGGGCTCGTGTACCAAACTTTCACTTTCTAGGGAGCCTCCAAATTCTCCTGTAGTTTTTAAAAAGTGTAAAATTTTATTAATCAAAACCCATCAGAAGAAATAACCTCTACCTTTGAAAGATACTGAAATTGTTTTGTTCTGAATTTTCTTCGTATTATTAAATTGATAAAATAATTATCTGCATTTATTTGATCACATCTCTACAAATTAATTAAGTTTTGTAATGATAAGAATTATTTAATGTGTTAATTATTTTTTCAGTTTCTAGGTTAATTTACGAAATGCTTTACATGTAATATAATTCCCATCATTGGCATCTACAGAATTCTAAAATTTACAGAAGCAGAGAGTTTCCTTAACAGAGGCTTCCAGTTTTATAAATCGGACATTGAATATGGGCTTACCCAAAGTTTTTGCACTGTAAGCTTTGACTTATCCAACATTATTGCATTGGACTAAGCTTATTGTGTTTCACGGAATTCCAAGGTTCGATGCAATCCCTCTAGAAGTTCCGTTGGTCAAAATCTAAATTGGGAAGGCATTTTGATTATCATCTGGACATCGAAAATAATCATCTTAATAAATTAATGGATTAATATGTTTTTTTTTATTTCTTTTGTTATAGTCATCGAAAATTGTACGAAGTAAATCTGTTTTTTATGAATAAAATTGTATTGCAATAATGATTTTATTTTGATTTTCCACATTAAAGATATGTAGCGCTGATGTATTTCAATGCTTTTTTAACACGCATCGTTCTGAGATCGACATAATTTTCAGCAAAAAAAATTATAATTTAATGGATTCTAACAAAAATACATAGTTTAAACGGTTCCAGAAAAGAAAATTATAGTTTTAAGAATTTGCAGAGGGAATATACTATAATGTTTTTTGAAGCACAGTGCTATAAACATTGATACACCTTTTTCTGTTGAAATGTTGTCAGTCAAGACTAATTGTAACACTATTATTGGCGGCGATTTAAATGCCAAATATCCGTGTCGTTCTAATCTCAGCGGTAAAGAAATTTTTGAGTTCCAATAATCTACTCTTTATCATTATAACACTTCTTCAATAACTCAATTTTCCCTCTAAAAAATATCTTATATAAATACTTGATTGATGAGCACCTGAATAATTTCATTTTATTCAGCTGCTCATAACCTAGTTTGCCTTTGCAGTGAAGCTTATTCTTTTTTTAAGCTATCCGAGTGCGTTCGACACCCACATATTAGAAAATAGAATAAATAAATATATTATTAGTGTTACTTAACAGGATAATAATTAAAATGATAGAAACAGATGCTAAAATATTATCAAAATATAATTTTTATTTTGTTACATTTTAGGCTAAAAATGTGCTAAATTTCAGGATTATTAGATATGTCCCCTTAAAAAATAATTATTATTATTTTGCTTTTGTTTTTGTCACTTATATTTACTAAGTAATTAAAAGACTAAAATCTAAGTGGTAAAACAAAATGTCTATTACATGTACCTATTTGAGTACATGCACTAGCTATTTTTTGAGATATCTCTCTCCTTTCATTTATAAAATCGTCTGAAAACATTTTAGATATGTACATAAACCTAAACTTCTAGTCTAATTTACAATATTTCATAGAATGTTTGTGGAAAGTTTTATAAAATTAATGTAGTAACATTTTAAATTAAGGTTTTTCAAAAAAATAGGTTTAATGTAATGCAAACACAAACAGAAGAAAAAGAAAATGTTGCCAAGTATAAAAATTAAATTGCAAAACTAATCTTGTTCCAGGACACTTTGTTATTAAGTGTCCTGGAACAAGATTAGTTTTGAAAGAACCATCTTAATAACAGAAAGTCAATAACAAATAGAAAACCATCTTTTGAATACCATCAAAGTGTTCAAATGGAAAATTCTCATTTTAAAGTTATTTAGAGTAGCCTGTGTACCTTTAGACATCAGCTTCTGGGTTCTCAAACGGAAACTTCCGGTTCACGCCGTAGATTAACTACAGCCATTATTATACTTCTAACAACCGGAGAGACAAAATAAAAGTAGTTTTGGGAAGCTTTAAAAGGAAGTAATAAACATTTTCTAAGAATTTCATCAAAATCGAAGATTAGAATGTAATTGGATGGATACCTTACTACTAATTTCAAAAGCATCAACATCCCCAATTGGAAAAAATTCACAAGCATTATAGAAATCACCATCAAAGAAAATCCCAAAATTAACAAGATTCAGCAGCTTAATAATGGAATCGAAATTCGGAGAGTCATTAATGATGCAGCATTTCCTCTAAACAAACCTGTACACGCAAACCCTCTCTAAATCTACTATCTTATATCCGATAAAATATTAAAATGGCTAGTAAAATGCGTAAATACTGCCAAAGTGCATGCGATCCCGTTGATAAAAGACAATATATTGCTTTAAACAACCAGCTCAAACATAATGAGGTTAAACAGCAGAAATCGCCAGTTTTTTAAACAATTTCCTAATGGAAGATAATTCGATAATAGCATTACACTTGAATAACGCAAAACATTTACACCTGTTAGCTTCTTCTTGGCATCAAAGATCTTCTTTATAGTGACGAACGCAAAGTTAATGCACTTGCAGACACCCCAAAAACAGCATTTCAATGTAATCCAATACCTTACAACGATCATTTAATTAAGTTTGTTAAGAGAAAATTTCCCAATTATCTATGCTTACCTTCTTCGATAAATTTTCAGTTTCTTGTCCTACTTTCTTTGGCAGAGAACATTATAAAGAAACTCAAAACTCATATAATATCTTGCCACGAAAAGATATCACTTGCATTATAACAATTAGTAACGCCATTCTCAAACTCTGTCAGTTTCCTAGTTGTTGAAACTTGAAATAATAATTACCTTTCTTAAACCAAGTAAAAGTAGCACTTTTCTCTAAAACTATCAGCCAGTTAACTTACTTAGCTCTTTCAAAAATTGTTGTATTCTGCTACATTCAAATCGCTGTTCCCCTTCCTTTTCTCTACCACGCGTTAAATTTAAGAAACATTTTCTCTTCAACTTCGCTTTATCAGCACTATTACTAAAGGTTCAAATAGCAAAGTAACCACAGATGCGGTGTTTCTTGATGTTGCAAAAGCATTGGACGTCTGGGGCTGTGGCTTTATTTATAAATTACACTAATCTAATAATTTATACACGCTCTGGTCTTACAATCCAAAATCTTCATTAAATTATCTCTAATTCAATTTATATTCTGGTAAATAAACGGAAAAGAGAAGTTATAGTAACATGTGTGAAGTTATAGATAACTGATTAATTTAAATAATAAATCTAACGAGTAGTTTACCACAATAATCTACCCCTCTCAACAGATCAATGCCGGAACAACCTTCTCTGTAGTCAATGAGATAAATTTAGTTTTCTCTGAACTCTTCCTTCCAAAGGCTTTTTCTCAATCGAGGAATGTTGTTGCAAATGGCTCTTTAATCCAGAAGTTTTGTGTCACAGGAAAAGACACTTTTCGAATACATCAGGTTAACTTCGTAAATATAATGATCATTTTTCTTGGTTGTAACTCTTCCAAACAGAGAATGAATTAAGATTTTCTTTTCAGTAGGCTACAAACCTAGTTTCTTAGCTGTTTCTGGAATTTCGATGAATATTGGTACTCGTATCTTCTTCCTTTGAGTTTTACTTGTAACGCTTGAAACGGTATTTTTTCAGAAGTACGTAAGTTAGACGAACTAGATTAGACGATGACTTCTACTCAGGTTCAAGCATGTCACCTTTAATCTTATTCCCAGTGAGTTCTGGACACATCCAAATTGAATGTTTTTTGCCGCAAGGAACACATTTGATGTTCAACATGTAAAATTTAGAAAGATGTCGAGTTTTCAGACAGACAAAACATTGAATATAAAAAAAACTTTGAAAATTTAAGCATTGAAAATAAGAAGGAGAGGCCTTTTTATTTTTCTGAAAATTCGGTTTTCATGCAGAAAAGAAATTTTTACTTACGTGCATGTTATCACAGAATATACAAAATCAAACAATATACAGTATTTTTAATTATCTGTTGCTCCCTCAAACAAATCTGCTGCTGTCGGTAGATTAACAGTAACAGAATGTTGTAGTTTGTTTTCCGCTGAAATTCTTATTCTTTCTAAAAAACCCGACTTTTCTAAACGAATATATTCTTCCCCTTCATCTTCATCTTCTTATTCTTCCCCTTCAGCTTTCAGAAACAATAATAAATTATTTTACTTCTCCTCATAAGCATTCCTTTCAGAAGAATCTAATTTGTTATTAACTACGGGGTTTCTTAATCAAATTCCTCCGGAACCTAAGATTCTACAAGAGGAAAAAGTATAAATTCAGTATGTATCAGATCTTAAAACAATAGACTCTAGCGCTCATAGATATGATTCTAATTTATCATATAAATTCGATATGTTTAATTTCTGCCTTTATTCAGCAACATTTTTTTACAACAAGGCTTAAATTTTGCGTACATAAAATTTAATTATTAATTCATCTTGCCGATTCTTGATTTTAGACATGCAAAATTTTTATCATAATTTTCACATGTTGTTAGGCTTCTATCGATAGCATCGAGAGCTCTAGAGCTTTCAGATATACATTGTATTGAATATTGAAACTTATTTTCTTTAGCAGTATTTTCGTCTTTATGTATTCTTTTGAAGTGGATCCAGAAAGCAGGACAATGTTTAATTTTGCCTTCAAATTTTAAAAGTTCGATCTTCGGCAACTTTCGTTTTCAAACAGACGAATAATCAACGAAAATTCCACTTTTCTTTAAAATTCTATTTAAATACATTTCTGCGTTTACTGCTGCATTTACAAAATTTTCGTTTTCTTCTTCAATTATCGCGTACTCATTTTGATATTTTTCGTACTATTCCATTAGAGAGGGGTCAGTTGAAATGCGTTGAAATGCGCCGTTTTTTTTTTTTTTTTTTTTTTCTAAAAATTGTTGCCGAGTATAAAATTATGAAATAATAATAAATCTAAAAAGACTAAAAAGAAATCAGTTTTGTAAAAAGTATATTTTTTTTAATTTCTTAATGCTTAAATAAAGTAAATTTTTCTAATTTTTTAATCTGGAATACCCTACACATAAATAAAAAATAACAAAACAAAACGAAATTCAATCTAAGCAAATGGCATAAAATTACAAATATCATTCAATATTGCAGAAAAAATTTCAAATTTTCAATGTAACCGAAGCTACATAAATTCTATCAAATACGACTCTAAACGGTGGCGAGCAGCGCCACGTTGACGTTTATTTCTCCATTTATCACTGCTCAACAATCGCTCCACAGTTTGGGTATGGCATTCACTTTCGGGATCTACAAAATTATAACTGTGATTCACAGTGAAATGTTCTTACCCATCATTTCTTAATTCCTATTTTTTACATCCTTTCCAGCAGTTTGAGCAGTTTGAAAACGTCATGGAGGTAGGAAGTAAAAGAAGAGGCCCTAACCGGTTTTCCTCATACACTGCTTTGAAGCACTGGCGATCCCTTCGTGGAGACCAAAACATTCGGTGACTCACCATTAAGATCAATGGGTTTTGAAACTATCGGATGTAAACATTTTGTAATTACGTCTTAAATATGCAAATAAATAAATAAATAAATATATTTTCTACAGTATTTCCTAAGTATATGAGTCCTAAGTATGTGAAAAGAATGCATTTTTAAACAACATTTCATTCTGAACTGAATTAAATGCTATACTTTTCAGAGAACAGTTTGCTCAACACGGTTTAATTTAAATGCAATATTTTCACAAGTTTTCGTTAACTACATCAGAAAAAAAAAAAATTCTAAGGTAATTCGATTTTATTCAGTTAAGGATTACAAAAATTAAGATCAAAGTTTATTGTATTATTAATATTAAAATTACGCATTATTTCTTTTCTATTTATAGAGCTTTTCCTAAAATACTTTCTCAAATATGACATAATTTTTTAGCTTCTGAGGCATCTTTTAAATCAAAACTCTGAGTCAATTAATAATTAATACTCTTTTCTGTCCATTTCAAATTAGAACACCTTTTATTTTAATAGTGAAATACGCTAAACATTGGTGCTGATTTCCCTGTACTTAACTTTCCCTAAATATTTCTGAAAGGGAATTAAAAAAGGATTTTCTTCTAAATATTATTTAGAACTTGTAACTGAGCTATTATAAAATGTAAGGGAATAATTCTTTTAATACTTATCAAAAATTTTTACCCTTAATTTCAACAATATATATTCTAAAACTCTTCTTTACTACTTCCTTAAATACGCATCTCATAGAATTTGCTTTACAATTACCTTTTAACAGATTGCTTGCCAGTACGAACAATTCTTGCTTAAATAGTTTTATAAACGTAATTGTCAACAGAATTTGAATTCATGTTCACAATTAAATCGGAAATTAAGGTTATTATATATTTAGATAATATTTACTCGTCTAATCGTTATAAATTTAGATATATTTAATAACTAGATTTCTTTGTTACAGCAGAAAACATCGCGGCAAAAACATCTCTGACGAAAACGTCGGGGAGAAAACAACGCAAGGCGAAAATGTTGTGGTACAAAACACAGTGGGAGGAAATAAAACAAAGAGAAAACATCGCAGTTCTAAAACATCGTGGTACAAAATATCGCCGTTGAAAATAAAGCTGTTCAAAAATTTAATAAAAAAATAAAGCTGTTCAAAAAAATAATTTATTAATGACCTTTCTTAGTCAACTATGCCAGTTTAACATTAAGTGCTATAAGTTATGTTAATTTTCTATGCTTAAGTTTCCATTTTATATTTTCAGCAAATATTTATTAGTTAATTAAAAATATGAAAGTGAAAATTATTCCTTCTTTCCATCTTGCGCTCACAAATCGTTATGCGAGTTTTTACAATTATTAAACAGGCATTAAATTTTACAATTATTAAAGCCTGAAAAACGCATGTCTGCGATGTTATCGTCATGCGATGATTTGTCGGTACATTATTTTTTACCACGATATTTTCGACGGTGATGTTTTTAAACTGTGAAGTTTTTGAACCGATTCATTTTCGAGGACGATGTTTTGTACCACGATGTTTTAGAACTGCGACGTTTTCTTTTTGCTTTATTTTCTCCCACGACGTTTTCGCCTTGTGTTGTTTTCTCCTCGACGTTTTCATCCGCGATGTTATCGGCGGACACCAGATTTCTTTGCAGTAACTTTCACAGGAATTTGTGAATGAATAAATCCTTCATTTCTAAATACATTTATAAATAATTTAATAAATATTTATGTATTTTGTTAAAGGGAGATACCACGCTTTTTGAAAGCATATGCATAATAGCCGTACATATTTCATATTTTTCATTTTCGACGTGCGCAAATCTTTAATTTCAGTGCATTGACTATTTTTTCATTTTTTCGAGTAAAGTAATTTACAAAAAATCTGAAAGATTTCAGATTTTAAATTACGTCCAAAGGCGCGTTTTTTTCGTTTCTT
>KK117452.1:142128-153885 GCA_000611955.2 Stegodyphus mimosarum | reverse complement strand
TTAGTTTGTTAATCAGAAATTCGTTGAAATGTTACAAAACATAAAATCGATAATAAAGCAAATTTCAAATTCAAAATTAGGGCTTCCAGATGCCCATATTCGCAGTAGGATTACGTCATTCAAAATTCGATGGCTCTAGGTTTTATCACAATGCGAGAAACATGCATACATTTATGCAGATTTTTCATTTTTTAAAATTTAATGCAGAGCGATAACATTTAGTGGCAACAATTTGAAAAGTGAATCGGGCATTCAGAGTGAATCGACGCAAAATCGCAAAACGAAAGTAATAGTCCTTCGGGACTAAATCCCTTTGGACTAATAATTTAGCATATACTAGAATTTTTACGTAAGAAGTATGTATAGATATAACTTGAATGAAAATTACGTGCATTACTTTTAATACTCACTCAAAGGTCAGTTTCTCGAAATTCCTCCACGATAATATTCTTCAATAACAGAACTTAGTTAAGAAAGCATAATTCAGAGACGTAATTAGCCAAGAAGGTTGTTTTCACGACTAACTTAGATTTTTATAGTCTCAGTACTTGGCCTACTTTTCTACTTTGATTAAATACTGCTCACAACAGAAACTTTTAACAGCTGCACCAAGTCCGAGAAGAAGATGAAATGAGTTTTACGCTATTACTAAAATACTTCGTTTCTTTCAAAAAAGAAAATCTGTACTCGCCTATCTAATACAGAAATATTGTCGTTACGTCACTCACCCATCTATCTCAGAATTATAGAATTTAAGAATCAGTGATTGAATGAAGAGTTTCTTCTGCTTCGGTGGGCATGATGACACTGTGTGTTGTCCATTCCAGTGCCTTATGAATAAATAGAAGGGAGTACAGCAGGGTTTCCATTCAGTCTCTTCTTCTGTAGAAGTCAAAGGAAATTCTCTATGTTTTTAATTTTTTCCCTCCTTGTTCACATTCTAAACTGGTTTTATAGGAAATTTCCTTTAAATACCTGACAGATATATATATATTGTTGCGTTATACGGGTTCGTGGATTTGAGAATATCCGATGAAAACACGATGCAGAACAATAAAAAGCACAATTTATTTACAGGAATCACTATTTACGGCACAGTTCCAAAATTACCTTTAAAAGCGTCGAAAATCTACAATAAGTACGCTGAAACAATCAGCAACACAGCTTCAGGCTGTAACTGTAAAGGTAGCTTCACGGCAACACTAAACTTACAATAAACACCGTGGAACAATCACCAATACACTGTCAAGCTATACTGTAAAAGTAGCTTCACGGCAAAGCACTATCTCGATCGCTTTCCGTTCACAAAACTCTCGCGTTGCTTAGCACTCACAGTAAGCAGCTTGTCGCAATCCTCACAACTAATCACACTACTCGCAACTACTTCACAATCTTAATCACATTCTACTCAATCACACTCTCTCAACAACGCCAGCTCTCAGAAACGAAGGGGTTTATATAGCTTTTCTTTAGGTTCCACACGTTTCGAGAAATATCTCGACAGGAAGTTATTCTAGAAGCTTCCCGATTGGACCATGGGATATCGCCAATTTGGTCGCCAAATGGGCGATAAAGTCGCCAAACTGGCAACCCTACCATACACTATTTTATGGCAACCCTAGTGCTATACCGGAAAGCTTACATACAGGCGCAGCTGCCGAATTTTTCGCAACAATATATATATATATATAGATATCTGTCAGGGTTTCGGAACGCAGTCGGGATAGCAGAGTGGAAGGTAGACAAAAGATGAGACTGAAGAATTTAATGCTCCATATTTCCATATCTTTATTCAATTCAAATGGCCGATATTTTTTTTTTACGAAAAACACTAAATTACATATCCGTAGTGATCTAAATTTAATATCCAATCTAAGATTTTTGTGTAATAAGTTATTCAACAAAGATAAGAAAAAGAGACTAAGCAGCGAGCGTTCTAATAGCATAGTTAGCTGGCAGCAATCTAACTAAAAATGGCGCGTAGAGTTATTAATAGTGACGCTTACATAGCATGCCAGAGTATTCTCGAAAGTACTGGTCTAGGGAGAAGATCCTGAAATTGCAGAAAGTTAATTAGAGCTTTTCTATTCGCGTAAAGCAAAGCCATCGTATTTTTTTATATTTTACATATATATATAGAGAGAGAGAGAGAGAAACTAACGTTGTTAATTTTTGCTAAATCTTCTAACACTTTTTTTGTACGTCAGCCAAGGCCGGATTAAGACTTATAAGATTTTCGTGCCCTTGCATACATTTGAAGTATAATGCCTGTTTTATCTTCATTACATCTTTCTCGGTCTTGGTTTAGCTGCACTGTGGCGTATTTTCAAACCCACTTTTTGAATTTTAGACACCACAGAAACATTGACTAGTTTCACCTGGCAAACAGAAGTCGGCGTTCCCCACTTAAGTTTCAACGGTGTGCTTTCGATCTAATTGTATATTTTTGTTTACGGAGATTTTTTTTAATTCTTATGACTGGAAATTTAAGCGAAATCATGAATGAATGGATAGTGCTTATCGAGATACATGTTCAATTGCCAAGTTTGAAGAAACAGGAGACGAAATATTCAGTACTGAATTGATCATAAACATTATGACAAATCTTGAAGATTCGACTCAGTAATAAACGCATTGGAAAATTCAATGACCACAGTAAAACAAAATGGATTGTTGGCAAGATTTATCCAGATCTCAAGTCACTGTAGGAACAATTATACGTTTGCCAAGACAGTGATGCTAACAAAAAGTACTTGCAAATACTTCAGATACATTCAGATCAGGAAATCAGAATTGCAGGACATCTGTGTACGTTACAAATTATGAAGCCTTCTCGAGATTTCATTGCCAAAATCCAAGTTAACAACCAGATTAATACATTTTAATGCTTCGTTTAGTGTATATATTTCAAAATTATTTCACTTGCACAGTTGTTTGACTGCTGAATTAATAAACTAAATTTTATCTATAAATAAATGTAAATGATTTCATTCTTTTCAAAATACTTTATCGCTTTCATGAAACATTGCACTGTATTAAATTACTAGACTTTATGACATTAAATAGCTTCTTAACTGTGTTAATAAGCTTTTTTTGATAAAAGCTAAACTAATTTTATTTATTTTTTATACATGAAAATATTTTCTGATGTATTTAACATAATTTTCGGAATTTTCATTTGTTAAATGTGTTTCCATAAATTTCATAAAACTTAAGAATTTCCATATATGGCTTTATGAAGTAAGAACAAATAACCCATATGATCTCAGTATAAGCATTTTATTGTTTTCAAATTTCAGTATAAAAATTGTATTTAATTATATGTGTGTGCATTTTCGGTGATGTTAATACAAATTTGTTTTAACGTAAAGGGAAAGCACAGAAAATGGCGTATAGTTAAGCATATAAAAATTGTAATTTATGAGAGAAAAACCAAATGAATGGAAGAAGAAGAAACTTCTGGTCTAAAACTGTAAAAACAATCATATTATTTGTTACCAGCTTAATATTGGAAGTCTCTGTATAATAGCATTATGTAAAATTTTGAAGGGACCGTATGGAATTGAACTTTGGATTACGTATTAGATGATTTGGATACATTTGTGATAGTTTTTATGATAATAAAGATTGCTAATTAGTAGTCAGAAGTGGATCAACAACATTTTAAGGGTTTAGAGGTCACAATTTGACATACGCATACAACCTTCGCCAAATACAGTTTTACGTCTTAAGATATATGTTTGCAACCACATTTTATTAATTTAATAAACTATGTTCCATAATTTACTTCATTTTGAACCATTTTAATGTTTATATTATGAATTTCGTAGTTATTTTCTTTTTAAATGAAGCTTCCACAGTTGTAAAGTTATAGATCAAAAAAGCACTTATTATTTTATATTTCAATTTACTTTAAAGTTAATTATTTAATATACAAATGCATTTTCTGTATCCTTTCCGCATACTTTGGTTATGTAACTGGAAACACACTCGGCGCGTATTTGGGAGGTCCGGAGTTCAATTCTCCGCGAGGACATTGTGGATTTCTTAAGTTTCCTGATATCGAAAAATACTAAAAGACTGTACGAGTTGTGCTCAAACTAAAAGGTGATGGATGATAATTCATCAACACCAAGATTTGGCAATTGGCTACCCTCATCCTCCGGTCGCCCTTTAAAAGAGGAAGTACACGAGATATTTTCTCCATCCTTTCCACGTGTCTTCGTGGTGTTACTGGAGGCACACTCAGCGTGTGCTTGGGAGGTTTGAAGCTCGAATCCCGACGAGGGAATTGAACATTTTTCACGTTCTGGCATCGATATAACCTAATTACTCTACCTATACTTCAGCCATGAATATGTGTACAAATATGTGTAGAATATACATTTGTTTAGCAATTTCGCACTTTCATACATATTTGTTTCTTCGATTCACTACTTTCACTGCATTAAGTTTCATGTTCAGAAATCTTCTAATTTCTACTAAAGCTCACTGAAGTATTACATGTATAAATATATTCTGGAAAAACTAATTTCGGTATATATATTTTTTAATGGCCGGGCGCTTTATTTAATAGCATTAGCCTTGCTCCTCTACAAGGGCCGGAAGTGGTGGCCATTTTATTATGGAAGCACCTAAGAGGTGGCCACCGTTACCTCCTATAAAGGAAAGGATAGTTACAACCATGTCTTCTCCGGGATTCGAGCAGGGCCCCATCGCTGCTGCAGTCAGAGTCACTAGCCACTATACCGACTGGTCGGCATTTCTGTATATAGTATTTGTTCCCCTATTTCAGTGAGTTCAATAACAGCTGAGCAGTTAAGTCACTGAGCACTAGTAGTTCAACCTGGGTTTAATTCTAGGTTAATTGACTGGCTGCAGGATCCGTGATTTTACTTATATAATATGGGTACGAATCAGTTTCCCTTAGAAAATCTTTCAAAAAGGCATCACTTCCCTTGGGCAGATATCCTTTGTGTGCTTTCTCACACTCAAATAAACCAAACCAAACTTGCTATTTAAGTAAAAGTTTTGATGGCGATTTCAGCTAACGGATGTTACAAAATATTTTAGCGCCTGTTTTTCTTCCTTATTTCAAAGGTAAAGCATTCCCGTTGAGCTGAAATACATAGAAACAAAATGCAAAAATTCTATTGGAGATGTTTTTATTAGGAACAGAATCAAAAAGCTAACAGCATCCCTCAAAACTCTGAGTTATTTGTTCTGCTAACAGTCATTTTAAAACATTTATTGTGTATTTTTCTTCTCTGACAAAACTGTGGTATTTTCCTTCTGATGAAATGATAATAATACGGAAAATTTCTAGTGGAAAGATAATTCAGCTGGTAAGTAGACTGCTCCAAATTACTTATAAACCGAAGATTCACCAAAAATGTATTTCAGCCATAAAAGCCAACAGATTTTCATGCGCCGAATTAAACATATGAAAGTTAAACATATTATGCGATTATGAAATCCCATTAACCGCGAAAACTGACGTAGATCCCGCTAACTTGCGGTAATCATTCTAGCAGTATCATCTAACTAAACAAAGTATTATTAGTATCATCTAACTAAACAAAGAAGCGATTTGAAAGAACAAATCGCTTCTTTGTTTAGTTAGATTAGCAAGAGCTACAAGTTACGGATATAGCTTATAATAAACTTAAATCATTTGTCATAATATTTCATGTTGCATTTCCGTTGTATATTCATATTCAAATAAACTCTCATATCGGAAATCTATTAACACACAGTTTTCTTGATGGTTAAAATCTATAATTTGAAAATGTCTCACTGCATGCTCTCCGTTTAGCGAAGTTCCAAATTTTGATCATTTTCTGTAAGTGAGAACAGCGAAAGCTTTTGTTCGCAGTCCTAATTGTGCTTTATTATGGCTATGTAAGTCTCGTTTGCTTAGTTTTTCGTTAAAAATTTTAAAGATCATTTCAGTTATTTGAATGCTGGATAGTTCAGTTTTTACTGTAATTGCTAAGTAAATAGGACAAAATATATGTGTTTCTTGTTAATATGGGCTCCCCGCTAGAGAAAAAACGCATTCATAGCACGTAAGAATATTGAATTTGTTATATAAAGCATTTAATTACTCGCACTTCATTTATCGTTCTTTTTATACATGTTTTGCGCTCCAGAAGTTATGCTGGGTTTTAAATTTAGAGTGAATAGAAGTGGTTGAGTATAGAAAGAGAATGATCTGTGTATTGTTAGCACATCCAAACATATTTTGAAAGTTTTTGGTAAAAGTTGCTGCCCTACAGTGTACAGAAGAGATACAAGTAAATAATTTAATTAAAATTATCGGAAGGTTGGATTTTGTATAATTTAAATTGGTATACTTCCCTTACATATAAACTTTATTTTTATTTTCTGCCGTGTATCACAAAGAATGACTAAATATCTACTAAGTTGATTAGAGATCTCCTTTCAAATGTGACACTATTCTTTTTCCGATACTTCCTGGTTATCCAGTCATTTTGGTAAAACCATCAAATGTGTTCCATTTTTAATAAAAGCTCTAAAGCTGCTTGTTTTCTAGAATTTATCAAAAGAAGTCGAAGCATATTTGAGAATCTTCATCCCCCTCCCAGTTTGCACCATGTGAGTAACTGAATATGTAAACTCAAACCATTCTAATAAATTGTGTTGCATTGATGTGCGCATATCTGATAACACTGACCATTGCTCTCCTGTACTCTTTCACATATGTTGACTTAGATAAGTGACGTTTACACTTGCATCAGTCGATAAATGGGATACAATCGTCTACCACTTTGCGCTGCCTACTCAGAAGACAATGCTGTGTGAAGAATTTAGTCAGATTACAAGTATGCTACATAAAGTATGCTCGGGATACCGGAGAAGGTATCCATAACGAGTTTTTTAGTTTGTACTTACCAATGGGCACTCTTACTACTGCTTTTAATGGGGAAGTCGAATTGCTATGGCCATTCAACAACTGTCAATTCGTAGCCACTGTTTTGTAAAGGCAGTCATGTTGTCAGATTTCAAAAGTGAGCTTCAAGCTCTTTTAAATAATCAAAATAGTTTCTAAAAAATCTTAGGCTGTAGGCCTTTGCTTAAGGCACTAGCACAAAGAATTTCTTTCCAATGAATTCCAACTCACTGCGGAATTATTGGCAACGAAAAATCTGATACGTTGGCTAAGAAAGGAACTTTGATAAAGCATTCATCGACTAATCTATTTTCATAAGTCAAAATTATTTGTCAGCCTAACTCCTCAGAATATTCTTAAACAGAATATAATTCAACGTGCTATAGATAAGAGATGGAGGATTCGCGAGGAAGAGAAAACCATTCCTAGTTTTCCAAGAAAGACTGCAGTGGCTCTGTTAGATGTCTGACTGGACATTGCTGTTTCTGAGGCCACCGCTACAGAGCTGGAGTGGTGGATTCCCCAAACTGTGTTTTTTGTGACTCCAATCAGCCTATGATTTTTGAATATTTAAATAATTGTATTGGATTTTTTCGATATGAGTATATTGTTAAAAATTACGGTGGAGTCCGCGAACGCTTAAGCGCTAATGTTTGGAATTTGTCAAATAAATAAATAAATAAATAAAAACACTGCTAGTAAGACGCAGAGAGTATAGTTCTCAAAATTTTCAAATATTTTGATATATATACACAATTCGCACAGAACTCCAGCTTCCGTGAAAACGTCTGCTAATTTACTTAAATAAACTATCAACAACTTTCGTCTTACAGCAAGATTAGCTTTCGGCAGTTTGACTTTATTTCTAGCAGTTAAAAGGACCATTAAGTTATTTTATGTTCTAAAGGCTGTTTCTTTCTCGGCCTACAAAATCTGTTCCTACTTTGTTAATATCTTTCTTTGATAATCAATTCTAATAACTAGCTGTAATTTCTTCATTCTAGTATGCGTATTTTTGATAACAAAATTTCTGCTATAACCGGGAAAAAATTCTGTTGGAAGAATAAACCGTCCATTACTTTCAGCAACGAACTCTTTGAAAGCCAGATTAGAGAATGTGGCCGAGGATTACTCTGCTTCAGATTCATAACCAACACACCTTCCTTTTTAGCACAGTCATGACATAGGCTAAAAATTCTGAAACAAAAGAATCCTACATTTTTATGAAAAGTCAGGCATTAATTAAAATAATATCTTGTAATTGATAATTTAAACATGGTAATCTTACCTATACCCAAAATTATTTTTTTAAAGCAATACAAATGCCAAAATGAGTTCAAAACTGCAGAGACATTCCACGAACTTTCAAACATTCGTTATTGAGAAAATATGGAATAAATTTAATATACATGCAGAAAATGTATCAGCTGAGCAAACAGATAGGATAATATTTTCATTTTTGCTGTTCCAATGTTTGCTTATTTTAATGATGGATTATTTTCCAAAATCTTCTTTAGCGGTAATTTTTCCTTCGAGTTCTGGGAGTAAAGCAAATTACTTCTTCTAATCTATAAAATTTTATATTAAACCTTTAGCTTATGTTTTGAAGTTTTCAAAATTGTATTTGTTTGTTATATCAGCAATGAAATTATATTTCTAGCTGAAATAGAAATAATTTAACTATTTAATTAGCAGGTCTTTTCAACTACTGAATTCACACATTTTCTCCACGTCAATAGCTGCATCTGTTACAAACTGAATATCAACAAACTATTTTTATAACATTTTGAATTCAGTATTCATATTAATTTGTGAAGCACAAGATTTGTCAGTTTTTTGTTACGTTATTGAAAAATAATTGTGTTTTAAACAACCAAAATATTTTCAGCAGAGATAATTTTTTGACAATATGTGGGTGTTTTCAAAAGTATGAAATAAACAATAAATAATGAAAAGGAAACTTAGAATATTCATATCTCTTATTATTTTAACAAAGTAAGTTACTTTTATTGAATTTTTATGTCTTTTGCAATGATAAAGCAAACTCCAATGTTAAAGACGTCTGAAGATTATTATTGTATAATGTTTAGTATTTCGCATAACCGCATATGGAAATCGTAATATTAAAGTATTTTTTATTGCAGAAACAGGTCAAAATATGCAATTATACAAAAGAACAAACTTTCAGACTACATACTTAATAGCATCAGCAAGTAAAAAGTTAATGAACATTTCTTTCAGAACTTAAATACGATATTTGATCACTAAGTAAATTTTTACACTCTAGGATACCCCAACTCGTTTGAATTTCCAAATATTTTTAATTGATCAACTTTTATCACATTGCTAGCTGATGTTTAAACATACAGTGTGTTATATTTTTTGTAAGAATTTTACTGTGTTTGTCTCGTTACATCCTTTCACAGAATCCCTAACACCTCATGTCAGTGCTAGTCTTGCCCTTCGACTGCTTGGCACATGTGCAAGAATTATACAGGCAAACTAGCAGATTTTTCCTTGACGCCAAAAATTCAAAGAGTGAGTACGGTTTAGAAATATGCTGCACTGTACATTCCATAGTAAAGCCGGCCATAAGAAATTTTTGTAATGCCTCCTCTCCTTGATGATTTAAGCATGCTGCTTTGTTTGCTTAATAGTTAATTCGACTCTGACATCAGTAGTAATATATAAGTTATTTTTACAGGTTATTAGCAACTATTTATGACTGACCAGTAAGCAGCATAATTATAACTTTGTTTCAAGTGAGACAAAATTAATGCACTTATCGAAACTGTAAAACATCTAGAAAATGTCAATAAAACGTTATTCTCCTGTTTAAAATTGTCTGTACAATCGGTTTAATTTGAGAGAATATATATTGTTATACTAATTTTTCTAGTGTTTACTCGTTTAAATACTTATGACACATGTAATACATATCATGTAATACAGAAGAAAAATTCTATTTTGATAATGTATATGTTTAAATTTAAAGCTTATTTTGAAGAATGTGTCTCTTTCTCCAAAGCTGCATCGAAAAGTTTCTGATTTCTTCAATTAAAATGAATTTTTCAAAGAAACATATGTAATCCTAGCGCTTGTTATGATGCAAAAATTAAAATCTTGATATTTTTGCATATATTGATTTTTAAGAGCAGATATTTTTATCAGGTAAATGAGAAGTTTCTTATGGATGATAACTACACATCTATTTTATTGTAATTTTAAATTACGTATACTATTTCATATTACTTAAACACTTACCATTCACAGTTAACGAAATTTGCACTCCTTTTTAACAGGGAAACAAGAAACTTAAAGAACTTCTGAAAACATATTATTGCAAGTTTAAATTTTATATAGATTATATGAAGCGCAGGTTTACATAAATGAACTAATATTTCTGTAATAGTCCAACTGGATAATATTTTAATTGAAAAAAAGTAATATTTTATTTACTTTTCTGAATCACTGAATTTATTAATATCATTTAATTTTTAAGTTTCATATTTCTATTAAAATATGGCAATAACGCGCTCGAACCTGGCGGAAAGATGGCGTGCTCTCCTGGGCTTGAGATGGAAATGTTTGTTTTCGGCTATCAAAATTTAAAGGCAAGTTTCTTCATTGTCTATTAAATTACGCCTACAATAAATTCTATTTGTAGTTATACTGAAATTCTGAAAAGTTATATGCTATTATATTTACAGTATTATAAGAGCTTACAAAACTGATTCATTTTTTAAAAATATAATTTAAAATCCCAGTGTTACGCCTAGTCACTAATAAAAGAAATTCCGATTGATGGTGAATTGGAATGGCCATCTTTTTTTTGTAACAAATAATATGTAATTTATATGATAGTCCACTGGTATTATAATATTATTTTTCGGATTAATTTTATGTCTTTAATGAATCATATATAATTTAAACAAATATATAACTTTAAAATGAGCTAACTGTTGAATAATTTATGCTAATTGCCTATCTTTTTGTTGCTGGAATATAATTTGAAATAAAAAGCTTGGCGATGGTTTTCGTCTTCAGCAACTTTCTTCTTAATTTGATGTTATTTTTGGTGAGGACTGGAAGTAATAAAAATACATTTGTTTATTATTATTATTCATAGTTTCAAAATTTTATTTTTTAGTACCTCGTGTTAAACAATGAGTGTCCAAAACTTCGTTCTATGTTGTTTAGCATAGCTGATATTTTGTCTGTATTTTTTAAATCAACTGTTATTTATGTAATTTTTAAATTTTACCTTTAAATCATTCATAGGTAAATTATCTCGGTTTACTTTTCCTAGGAACGAACTGTATTATGAATTTTTTTTGGTTAAACAGAGGAATTTAATGAGAATTCGATTGTAATTTCGAAAGTGTTCTGTAATTCATGTAAAATTGGTATAAGAGGAGGAATTTGAAATCGAAATTTTTTGTTTCTTAAAACATTGTTATTATTATTACTATTGTTGTTGTTTATTCATTAAAGCACATTGTATCAAATCGAAACTTTTTTAATTAAAAAATTAAGCGACAGTAATGATATTTATGATATATATATAAAAATTTTAAGTGTGATCTTAGAAGTGTTAAAAAAATTTGGCAAATTGTTTTTCATGGTGTGTGTGAAAAATTCCTTTGATTTTGATTTAAAAATATGAGAATTGGGCTGATCATTTTTAATGTTTACATTTGTGTCATCTTTTAAAAATATTTTTGCAAAATGATCTATGTTGTGGTTTAAAAAGTGTACTTTTTGTGTGATGAAAGATTTTTTTTTAAATTTTTAATTATTATTAAAATTATATTTCCAGATTATTATGGAACTAAAATTTTTTT